>JABWTJ010000055.1:0-365778 GCA_016801875.1 Solanum sitiens | reverse complement strand
CGAATGTTATTGCAGCGCGAATGGTTAAAGTTTAAAATGAATAGTCAATAGGTCACGAGTTCAAAACTAGATTAGGTCCCAATTTTAAGTATATTTTTTTTAAATTAGACTCTTTCTAGCTTTTAAGATTTAAATAATTTTTAATTTCTTGTTATTTTGGTAAATAAGATTGTAAAAGTATATATTTGGATCCTTTCCACAAACATTGAAGATTTCTCATTATTATAAGTCGAATCATTGTGATAAAAATAAATGTAAAGGATATAGTATTATATGAGTTATGCTCCCTCAGAAATACAAGTCAATTGAATGTGATGATATATGCATGATCAAATTATAATTGTGTAATATAATAAGTTATGATACATGTCAACCTATGATCAATTTATGTTCACATTTTAGGGGTTATTAGACTATATTTATTAAAAATATCTCATTTTAAATTGTCTAGTGAATTCATTGAACAACTGATATAAAGAGATTAAATAAATTTTCTTTTGTAATTATGATGGAATGTTATTGCAGCGCGAATGGTTAAAGCTTAACGAATAGTCTATAGGTCACGAGTTTGAATCTAGGTTAGGTACCAAATTTAGGTATTATTGTAAAAAAATTTAGACTTTTTGAAGTTTTTAAGATTTAAATAATTTTAAATTTTAAATTTTTTTGATAAATATGATTGTAAAAGTTTATATTCACAAAAAATAAAGTTTTTTTATTATTATAAGTCGAATCATTATGATTAAAGTAAATGTAATGGGTATAGTATTATATGAGTTATGCTCCCTCACAAATACAAGTCAATTGAATGTGATTATATATGCATGATCAAGTTTTAAGTATGTAATACAATTAGTTATGGTACATGTTAACCTTTGATCGATTTATCTTCACATTTTAGGGCTTATTAGACTATATTTATTAATAATATCTCATTTTAAATTTCCTTGTGATATATAAAGAGACTAAATAAATTTGCTTTGGTAATTATGAACGAATGTTATTGCAGTACCAATGGTTAAAGCTCAAACAAATAGTCTATAGGTCACGAGTTCGAATCTAGGTTAGGTCCCAATTTTAGGTATTTTTTAAAAAAAGAATTAGACTCTTTCAAGCTATTAGTATTTAAATAATTTTTAATTTTATATTACTTTGATAAATATGATTGTAAAAGTTTATATTTGGATTGTTTCACAAAAATTGAAGATTTTTTACTATTACAAGTCGAATCATTATGATGAAAATAAATGTAATAGATATAATATTATATGAGTTATGCTCCATCACAAATATAAGTCAATTGAATATGATTATATATGCATGTTCAAGTTATAATCGGATAATACAATTAGTTATGGTACACGTTAATCTTTGATCAATTTATCTTCACGTATTAGGGGTTATTAAACTATATTTATTGATGATATCACTTTTTAATTTTCCTAATGATATTCATTCAAAAACTAATATGAAAGAGAGTAAACCATTTTCTTTCGTAATTGTGAATGAATGATACTGCAGCGCGAATGGTTAAAACTTAAATGAATAGTCAATACGTCACGAGTTCAAATCTAGGTTATGTCCAATTTTGTAGGTCTTTTTTAAAAAAAGTTTGACTATTTGAAACTTTTAGGATTTAAATAATTTTTAAATTCATTTTTTTTGGTAAATAAGATTTTGTAAACGTTTATATTTAGATTATTTCACAAAAATTGAAGATTTTTCATTATTATAAGTCGAATCATTGTGATGAAAATAAATGTAATGGATACAGAATTATATGAGTCATGCTCCCTCACAATTACAAGTTAATTGAATGCGATTATATATGCATGATCAAGTTTTAATTGGGTAATACAATTAATTATGGTACATGTCAACCTTTGATCAATTTATCTTCACATTTTAGTAGTTATTAAACTATATTTATTGATAATATCTTATTTCAAATTTACAAGTGATATTCAATAAACAACTGATATGAAAGAGAGTAAACACATTTCCTTTCGTAATTATGAATGAATGCCATTATAGCGCAACTGGTTGAAGCTTAAACGAATAGTCTATAGGTCACGAGTTTGAATCTAAGTTTAGGTCCCCAATTTAATGTATTTTTTAGTTTTTTTTTTAAGTCTATAGGTCACGAGTTTTTTTAATTTTTTTCGGCCTATCGTTTGCACCATCGAATTTTTCATGATTTTAGGACTACAAACTATCATCCTCATCTAACCCCAAAACATTATTCAATACTTCGTTTAATTGACTATTCTAACTATTCGGATCCATCTTGTTAAAATTATATAAATCTAACAACAAAATAAAATCTTGAACAACAAATGAATCAGTAAAATAAAATCAAACTGGTGAGTAAAGTAAAAAAGAAAAAAAAAGTAAAGTAAGAGAGAGAGTAAATAAGAAAGAAAAAGTCAAGAGTGGTTTTCTTTTTTGGAGGGAAAAAAAGAGCGATTTTGGAGCGAAAGGGTTATTTGGTCATTTACCCCTGTCTTGCCAATTCAAGCCAAAAAAGTGTCTTGCCGTTTAGCAATACTCTTTTCTTTAACAAAAAGCCTATTCTGAACCCTCCCTTTTTATACACATGAATACATGCAAATCAAAAGGTACTCATGATATAATCACAACACTGTAAAGTCCCTAAAACGAACTAGGTGAAGCTAGAGACTAACATGTGTGTCATGAGGTTTTAGATTCTTAAAATGGTTAATAATAGAGTTTAGAGGGAGTCTTTAAAGTTTGGAAGTGTTTGTAGGTCAAACGTCCAAGAACGTCCAAGACGTTTGAAAGATAGCCGTGAGACGTGCTTGTGTGTTCTAGTGTGCCTTGGCATGTTTTACGAGGTCATTTTGGTTCAAAATGACGTTATAGGTTCCTAACTTCTATACAAGTGTATTTGGGTTGGAAAAATTTGGGCACGAGTCCCCAAGGACCAACCTAGGGGTCCTTGAGGAGGACCCAACCTTTGGATCAAAACTGCCCAAGGCAGTCTCCACCAACGATGGCCAATCAACACCCTGTCGTCTGGGGAACGACCTGTCGTTTGGGGGCCGTTGCTCCATACTTAGTGTGGGAGCTTAAGACTCCATTTATAGAGTCTCTGACCCAAACGACGGTAGCCATTACGGCCCGTCGATGGGTCTACGGCTCGTGCGTTGGTCTGTCGATTGATACCTGCAGATTTTCTGCAGGTGTCTCGGCCAAGCCAAGGGCATTTTGGTTATTTCACCTAGATTTCTAAAAATGAATTGGGCGGTCACTTAAGGTCATTTTGGGTATTTTAAGTGGTTTTATAAGTCTAGAACCTAAAGTCTAGTTCATTTTTCAAATCAATACCCAAGACCCCAAAGAGAATCCTCTAGAAATCCATTGAAGCTTGAAGGGAGATTGGAGCTTGATTTCTCCATCAAATCTTTTTCATTTTTGTGGATTTTCATCAATCAAGGTATGGTGTTTCATCCTTGAACTCTCTTTGTTCAAGGAGACAAACTTCAAAAGGCTTTTCCAAGACTTTCTCAAAGCATGAACTTCTAAAATGAATTCTAGCCATGGGTTCTTGAATAAAACATTTTGAATCAACGATTTATGATTGAATTGATGTTAATTTGACGGTCTTATTCAAAAACTCTATGAACCCATGCAAATCATGATTTCCTTATTTTGGCTCCAATATGGGTGATTTGATCAAGGCTTAATAGTATTGATTTCTTATATAGATTGTATTGGGCTATTGAAATATGTATGAATTATTTTAAATTGTATATAGGCTGCCTCAATTTGGTAATTCTCATATTATATTATGTTGATTCATTGTATGGTTTGATCATTGGATTGGATTAATGTGTATGACTATTCATAAGAGCCTTTGTGAATTGAATTGGTGGAATGACTATGGATTGGAGGTGTTCTTGATGGAATGGTGGTATGTTGACCTAACCTCTTCTATATTGTGTAGTATTGTTTTGATTGGTAAGGTCCACTTATGGTGGCGGTGCTTATGTGTTATAATTGTAAAAAACATGGCCTTGTCGGCATTACTTTATGAATTGTGCTATTATCATGGTATGACATGTGAAGCTGATCAATGTGAAGTATGATTATGATTATGTATATGTGTAAAGTGAAAGCATGTGTTCTATTAATTGATAATAGATGATCATGCTAGACTAGGGTGATGTCTCTAGTTGTATTGTTTGTGTATCTTATTAGGTAGACTTGGTTGTTCCTTGAAACACCCGGAAATTTCCATGACCTATACTAGAGCTTAATATGTTGAATAATTATTTTTTAGTACCTAAATAAGTATAAATAACTTGATTGAGAAGTATCGCAGCAATATGATTAAAGAAAAGCCTTAACGTCCGGAAACTTGCGAAATTTAACTAGTTGACTTCCCTATGTTTGGGAAAGGTTTCGGAGGGTCAAATGAAGTCTAAAACTTTTAAGAAAACTTTGGATAGGTAGAGTTTAGTATAGAGAGTCTAAACGTCCGATAACAACACCCAAGGACCACCGGAAGGGTCCTTGGGAAGGACCCCAACATGGGTGGGCAGACTGCCAAAGCAGCCTGCGAAAGTCAAGAATCGGTGAGCTACTGTGCGACGCGCAGCCAACATGGACATCACTGCCTCAAATTATTTTTGGTAAATAAAATGTGTGTTGGCCCCGCGATGCGGAGACACTTCCCTGATATCGTAAAAGTCATACTTTAGGTTTTTGACTTCACAAATAAACCCATTTAAGTGAGGGGTCTTTTGGGTCATTTAATGGGTGACTATATAATGTATTAGTGTCAGTTTTAGGTCAATTTTATCACTCAAATCAAGTCCCACAAGTTGAAATAAAAAACCTCTCTCTCTCCCAAATTCTCTCTTCCTCCAGTACTCCATTGAAGACCAAAAGAGCTCAAAGAAGAAGATCAAGACTTCAAGTTTTCCAACTCAATATCGTGGCTTTCTCATCTATAAGGTATGGTTTATTTCACTCTTGGGAATCCTTTCCATAAGAGGTCCTTCAAAAGATGATTTCTAAATCCCGCAAAACAAGGGTTTTTCTCCTCACATGGGTCTTCTTTCTAAAATGAAATTGCGAGTTAATTGTGATGAATTATGATGAATTAATGTTGTTTAAAGTATGAATTAATGGTTAATTGATGAATTCTTATGAGTTTTACCTTGACCCATGTCTTTCCCCTAAATCCCTAATTTCTTAGATTGATTAAGGTGAATTATTGAGGGTGATGAATATGTCACTTGTTTACTTTGATTTTAGTTATGTTAATACTTCATGAATTGCCATATTTCATATGTTGGTTGTGAGTTATTGGGTATTGAAGTATGAAGTCCCATGAAGAGCAATGAGATATGATCTTTATTATCCTTTGATCTCAATTATGCAAGGTGAAATCTACTTATATGATAATGATGTTATAGCTAATTGTGTTGTGGTGATGTTGGTGACAAGGATACCTCATCCCTAACCTTAGATCTATGAATTGGCTATGAAGTACGTAATCATGTTATGGTATGATCATTATATGATTGAATGTAGTTTCTCATGATTATAATGTTGGGTCTAAAAGTGAAAGGATAGTTCTCACTTATGATCACCTATGAGCTATTATGATAAGATGTTCACCTAAGGGTCTAGAAGAGGCTAATGTGAACTTGTATGATGATATACGATGATTACTAAAGGGAATAATTTCTTAGCACCGAAAGGGCATAAAAATGAGATGAAGGTCTCACGTTAGTAAGTCCGGCCTCCCACATGGGTTTCTTCACATTAGTAAGTCCGGATTCCTAATATATATGTTGTCTCATGAGATGGAAACCCTCACGTTAGTAAGTCAAGGTTTCTAGAAGCAATCTTCTTGTCCCTTAACAATGTGCCCGCATCGGACTCTAGCTTAGTGGATCCACCTAGATAGCTACGTACGAATGGTTGCACCTTAGGCAAGTGTTACCCCTCTCTTTTCGGTGTGGGAGTAGAACACCGGATTCCATGTAGCTCACATGGTCTCATGTCGGTTATGACACTTCTTTCCCTAAAGTAAAAGTATGAACAAGTTATGTATGTGAACTTCTATTAGGGTTATCTTAAAGGTTACTACATAGTGTGAGGGAGGGTATTGGACTGCTCTTACACATTGCACATGTGGGATCCAATAGGATGATGCTAGTAGTGTTCTTTTATGACTATGACTATGATTATGATTATGTTTATGATTATGTTCGTAAACTATGACAAGTGTTGATGTATGAAACATGTTATATATGAGAATATGTTGTAAGTATTAAGTGGGTTGCTTATGTGATACTTAGCTTTGAATAGAGTTATGGGCTTTATTCTTGGCATTGCACAAATGTTGCTTGAGTTACTTATATGTTGGTATGATTATGATGTTCCATATATGTGTATATTGAATTGTTGGTCATTGTGCGTAGTTTTGACTAAATTGTGCATTTTCACATGCGTTAACGTTTTTTATGCATAGGGACCATACTTAGTACCCATATTTCTTCCCTTTCTCCCCAAACATTGTAGGTTCGGGCCGTTGAAGTATCATTGAGGCTAAAGAAAGAAGGCTTGGACTAGACTCTCCAAGTTTTGGTATGCCCTCTAGTTCGAGGATGCTACCACACACTCTATCTTAGTACTACTTGTATTGTCTAGTAGACATTCATTTCTTTCCTATTGTTGAAGATATTGATGTAAGCCGTATGTGGCAATTATGGATTTATATAAGGGCTTTGCCCGGATTGTTTGACTTCGTTTAGATGGTTGATATGAGACAAAGTATTAGACTAAATTCCTATGTGTTCTTACGATCTATTGTGAGAAGCCTATATATGCTTCCTATGTAGAGGTCTATGGAAACCTCCATGCTATATAAGCAAAAGTTTTTAATTTTTCCGCGATTTTGACTTATGATTTGGTATGACGAATGCTAAGAGGCTTGTCTTAGTCCTCATAGAGGACGAAGACGCCGGGTTACGCCTAGGGGGTACTTTGGGTTGTAACAAACTTTGTATCAGAGCATGAGGTTAAGTATTCTTAGGAATGATGTCTCACTAAACCACGTCTATGTAGGGTCTTATTCATAATTGTGAAGCGCGCCACACTTATGAATGAGGGACTATGTGATGCTTAGGAACTTTCACTCTCTTATTATTCCTTAGTCGTGCCTAAGAGTCTTAACTCTATCTGGTCCTTCCTCCTAATCCTATTATTGTGCTTATAGGCAATGAATACAAGGAGGAACAATGCTCGAAGGGCCGGAGAGGAGAATTTGAATGAGGAGGTTCCCCATCAAGTTCCTCAAAACCCTCAAGTTCCTATTAAAGAAGGGGCTATGTCTAATGTTGAGATAATGTCGGATATTAATAGCTTGACTCAAGTGTTGGCTACCCAAGTTGCTAGGGATGCAAGGGTGCAAGTGAATCCCAATGCTAACACTTCCGCTTCAAGGATTAGGGACTTCACAAGGATGAATCCCCCTACTTTCTATGGGTCAAAGGTGGAGGAAGACCCACAAGGGTTCATTGATGAAGTGTTTCTTCTCAAGAAAAGGCGGAACTAGCCACCTACCAACTCAAAGACGTGGCTCAAGTTTGGTATGAGCAATGGAAGGATGAGAGGCCGGTAATAGAAAGTCGAATTACTTGGGGAGCTTTCAAAACGACTTTCCTTGATATGTTCTTTCCCTTGAATTAAGGGAGAGGAAAATGCAAGAATTCATCAACCTTCGTCAAGGTATGAGCGTGAAGGAGTATAGCCTCAAATTCACTCAACTCTCAAAGCATGCAACTACTATGGTTGCGGATTCTAGGGCCCAGATGAACAAATTTGTCATGGGGATATCCGATCTTGTGGTTAATGAATGTAGGTCGGCTATTTTTGATTCCTAGCATGGACATCTCTCGTCTCATGGTTCATGCCGAACAAATTGAGGAACAAAATCTTAAGCAAGTTGGTAGAGAGTTGAAGAAGGTGAGAAATGAAGATGGGAATTTTTCTAAGGCTAGTTTTGAGGTTCAAGACAAATCAAGGTTCAACAAGAGGTTTTCCAATCAAGGCTCTTCTAATGCCCCAAAGGTCAACAAGAGTAAGGTGCCTACTCCCAAGACCCAAGAGGGGAAAGGTGGAAGATCTTATGTTGAGAAGCCTCTTTGTGAAAAATGTGATAAGAGACATGATGGTAAGTGCCTAGTTGGCACGGGAAGTTGCTATGGTTGTGGCAAGAGTGGTCACATGAAGAAAGATTTTCCTATGATGAAGTATCAAGGAAGGGAAAATGCTCTAGCTCAAGCGAGTGCCCCAAACCCGGATTCTCCTAAGAAGAATCAATTATATGCTCTTTAATCCCGAAGTGATCAAGAGAGCTCACCGGACGTGGTCACCGGTATGTTAAAATTATTTTCTTTTGAAGTATATGATTTGTTGGATCCGGGAGCTATATTGTCATTTGTGACCCCTCTTGTAGCCATGAAATTTGATATACTACCCGACATCTTAGATGAGCCTTTCTCGGTTTCTAACCCGGTGGGTGATTCCATAGTGGTAAAAAGAATCTATAAAGGGTGTCCTATTTCCTTGCCCAATAGAGTTATGTTGGTTGACTTGATTGAAGTTGATATACTAGATTTCGATATTATATTGGGAATGGATTGGTTGTATGCGTGTTTTGTCTCTATTGATTGTAGGTCAAGGGTGGTGCAATTTCAATTTTTGAATGAACCCGTTTTTGAGTGGAAGGGAGGAAACTCAAACCCTAGGGGTAAGATCTTTTCGTGTCTAAAAGCTTGCAAGTTAATTGCAAAGGGTTGTCTCTATCACATAGTAAGAGTTATGGATCTTGAATCTGAGGTCCCTTCCATAGAGTCGGTACCCGTGGTAAGGGAGTTTCCGGAGGTCTTTCCTGACGATCTTCCCGGAATCCCTCCCAAACGGGAGATTGACTTTGATATAGATCTATTATCAGATACACAACCTATTTCTATCCCTCCTTATCGGATGGCCTCGGCTGAGTTGAAAGAACTAAAGGCTCAACTCAAAGATTTGCTAGATAAGGGTTTTATTCAACCTAGCATATCTCCATGGGGTGCCCCGGTATTGTTTGTGAAAAAGAATGACGGGTCTTTGAGAATGTAATTATCGTCAATTGAACAAGTCACTATAAAGAATAAGTACCCACTCCCTAGGATTGATGACCTATTTGATCAACTCCAAGGAGCTACCTCAAATATTGACTTAAGATCGAGTTATCACCAACTTAGTGTGAGGGAGGTTGATATTCCAAAATAACATTTCGAACAAGATATGGTCATTTTGAATTCCTTGTTATGTCGTTTGGTCTAACAAATGCCCCAACGGCTTTCATGGACCTTAATAAATCGAGTTTTTAGAAAGTATCTTGATTTGTTCGTAATTGTCTTTATTGATGATATTTTGATATACTCAAGGAGTGAGGTGGATCATATGGATCATTTGAGAATAGTTTTGCAAGTTCTCAAAGATAACCAACTTTTTGCTAAGTTTAGCAAGTGTTAGTTTTGGTTTAAATCAGTGGCTTTTCTTGGTCACATTGTCTCTAGTGAAGGGGTTGAGGTCGATCCGACAAAGACGAAAGTGGTCAAAAGTTGGCCGAGACCTTTGAGTCCTACCAACATTCGGAGTTTCTAGGGTTGGCCGACTACTATCGGAGGTTTGTTGAGGGATTTTCATCTATCGCATCTCCGTTAACGGCTTTAAACCAAAAGAAGTCCAAATTCGAATGGTCGGAATCGTGTGAAAAAAGTTTCCAATTATTGAAATATCGACTCACCTCCACTCCAATATTGACTTTATCGGAGGGTACCGAAGGTTTTGTGATTTATTGTGATGCTTCCCGAGTGGGTCTAGTATGTGTGCTCATGCAACATGGCAAAGTTATAGCATACAACTCTAGACAACTTAAACCTCATGAAAAGAATTATCCAACACACGACCTTGAACTTGCGTCCGTGGTATTTGCTTTAAAGATTTAGAGACACTATCTATATGGGATGTATGTTGACATGCTCACGGATCATAAGAGTCTAGAATATGTATTCACCCAAAAAGACTTGAATCTACGCCAAAGAAGATGGTTAGAGATTTTAAAGGATTATGATATGAGTGTCATTTACCATCCCGGAAAAGCTAATGTGGTGGCAGATGCTTTGAATCGAGTATCCAAGGGTAGTGTGACGCATGTTGAAGAAGATAAGAAAGAGCTAGTAAAAGAGTTTCATAGGTTCTCAGTTGGGTGTTCGACTAGAAGATTCTATAAAAGGTGGTATCATGGTTCGCCATAACTTCGAGTCGTCTCGAGTGGTTTGGGTGAATTCCAAACAACACCTTGATTCTCTATTGATGGAGTTAAAGAAAACGTCCTTAGTAAGGATAATGAGTCCTTCTCTTAAGGGGAGATGGGGTGCTTAGGCACCAAGGAAGATTGTGTGTACCGGATGTGAATGGGTTGAGGGGATTGATCATGGAAGAGGCTCATGGGTTATTGTGGATAGGTTGACCAAGTCCGCACATTTTCTTCCCGTCAAAGTCATATATTTGGCCGAAGATTATGACAAATTGTACCTCAAAGAAATAGTGAGATTGCATTGAGCCCCTTTGTCCATCATTTCTGATAGAGGTACTCAATTTACCTCCCATTTTTGGAAAGCTTTCCAAAGTGGGATTTGTATGAAGGTGAAACTCAGTACCGCTTTTCATCCCAAAATGGATGGTCAAGCGGAACGCACTATTCAAACCCTTGAAGATATGTTGAGGGCTTGTGTCATCGACTTCAAAGGTGATTGGGATGACCACCTACCTTTGATAGAATTCTCCTACAACAACAGCTACCACTCTACTATCTCCATAGCACCCTTTAAGGCACTTTATGGGAGGAGGTGTAGATCCCCGGTTGGGTGGTATGAGGTAGGTGAGTTGCTCTACTTGGTCCCAATTTGGTTTATGAAGCTTTTGAAAAGGTTAGGGTAATAAGAGATAGACTAAAAATGGATCAAAGTCGACAAAAATCCTATGCCGATAATAGAAAAAGGGATCTTGAGTTCAAAGTAGGAGATTGGGTCTATTTGAAAATTTCACCCATGAAAGGGGTGATGAGGTTTGGAAAGAAAGGGAAACATAGTCCTCGTTATGCGGGGCCGTATGAAATTCTGAAGAGGATTGGGAGTGTTTCCTATGAGTTGAAAATTGCCAAATGAGTTGGCCATGATTCATATGGTATTCCATGTATCTATGCTTAAGAAGTGTATAGGCGATCCGGTGTCCATTCTTCTTCTAGAAGGTTTAGGGGTAAAGGAGGACCTTTCATATGAGGAGGTCCCGGTTGAGATCTTGGATCGCCAAGTTATGAAATTGAGGAATAAGGAGGTTGCCTCCGTAAAGGTTTTATGGAGGAACCAACTTGTTGAGGGTGCAACATGGGAGGGCGAGGCCGACATGAAGACCCGTTATCCTCATCTTTTCCCCCTTACTCCTAGCCAAGATTAATGTTAGTAATTCCTTATATGATTATTGTGAATAATGTTGAACTTATAATGTTTTTCTAAAATATGTGCATATTGTAGTAGAAATTCATGCCTAAGTTGAGTTCTTGTCATTCCATGAAATATGTTTAATATGTTGGCTTTTACTTTAGTGTGTTGTGTGCTATGAGTGTTCATGGAAGATTATAATGAGAATAATTGATATTGTTTTGATAAGAAATCCACATGTCAACTTTTAATGTTCATATTGAGCTCATATTGAAACGGAGAAGGTAATACCTCCTTATGTGATATGAAAAGTTGAGTTTTGTTATGGTATGTGTGGATTAAGTTCCTATTTGTTAATGATATGTTTATATGTTGAAAAGAGTTGATATTTCCTCCTATTATTTGTGACTCATTATGATATTGTTGGTTGGTTGGCTGCTAGTCTTGAGTCTTTCCTCCTATAGAAAGGTTTAGAGTGTCATTCAGGGACGAATGTTCCTAATGGGGGAGTATTGGCACACCCATAAATTTCCATGAACTATATTAGAGCTTAATATGTTTAATAATGATGATTTTAGACCTAAATAAGTATAAATAACTTTTTTGAGAAGTATCGGAGCAATAGGATTAAAGAAAAGTCTTAACGTCTGGAAACTAGCGAAATTTAACTAGTTGGCGTCCCTATGTTTGGGGAAGGTTTCAGAGGTTCAAATGAAGTCTAAAACTTGTAAAAAGACTTTGGATAGGTATATTGTAGTATATAGAGTCTAAACGTCCGAAAACGACACCCCAAGGACCACCGGAAGGGTCCTTAGGGAAGGACCCCAACATGGGTAGAAGCAACCTGCGAAAGTCAAGAATCGGTGGGCTACTGTGCGATGCACAGCCAACATGGACCTCACTGCTTCAAATTATTTTTGGTAAATAAAAAGCGTGATGGCCCCGCGACGCGCAGATACTTCTCAGATATCGTAAAAGTCGTATTTTGGGTGTTTTAACTTCACAAATAAACCCATTTAAGTGAGGGGTCTTTTGGGTAATTTAATGGGTGACTATATAATGTATTAGGGAAAGTTTTAGGTCAATTTTATCACTCAAATCAAGTCCCACAAGTTGAAATAAAAAATCTCTCTCTCTCTCTCCCGAATTCTCTCTTCTTCCAAAACTCCATTGAAGACCAAAAGAGCTCCAAGAAGAAGATCAAGACTTCAAGTTTTCCAACTCAATTTAGTGGCTTTCTCATCTATAAGGTATGGTTTCTTTCACTCTTGGGAATCTTTTCCTCAAGAGGTCCTTCAAAAGATGATTTCGAAATCCCTTAACAAGGGTTTTTCTCCTCACATGGGTCTTCTTTCTAAAATGAAATTGTGAGTTAATTGTGATGAATTATGCTGAATTAATGTTGTTTAAAGTATAAATTAATGGTTAATTGATGAATTCCTATGAGTTTTCCCTTGACCCATGTATTTCCCCTAAATCCCTAATTTATTGGATTGATTAAGGTGAATTGTTGAGGGTGATGAATATGTCACTTGTATACTTACATTTTAGTTATGTTAATACTTCATGAATTTCCCTATTTCATATGTTGGTTGTGAGTTCTTGGGTATTGAAGTATGAAGTCCCATGAAGAGCAATGAGGTATGATCTTGATTCTTCTCTGATTTCAATTATGCAAGGTGTAATCTACTTATGTTGTAACAACCCTAAAAATAAATAGGATCAAGACTTAGGGTGTCAAGATTTAAGGTTGATAATTAATTTAATTAATTAATAATTATTAGCTAATTTAATAAAAAGGAAAATCAGATTGTTTAAATATTAAAGAGAGTCCTAAATTGACTTAGTCATCCCCTTATCCTAAACAACTACACACACGTTTCACTCTCTCTCAAATCTCTCTCTCACGTTCATCACTCTCTCTCTCTCACATGAATTCTACCAAGAACAAAAAAAAATCAGAAAATTTATCAAGGGTTCTTCACACTTGAAGAACTCACAAGAATTTTTAAGTAAAAGACAAAGTAATTAAAACGTCAAGGCCAAGTGAGGTTCATCGAGTAGGGGTAATTTGAAGTGAATTAATCGTGGTTTGGAGGAGTTTCCTGGCAGCAGCTTCAAGCTTGAACAACGTAAAAAGGTATGGGTTTCTCTCATGGAATTCTTTCTCCAAGAGTACTTTCTTTCGAACGTTTCTTAAACTCTTGAAACTAAGGTTGTTCCCCTTCATATGTCCTTGTCCTTAGCTCCCAAACGAATTCGTAGGATGGGTATGTTGTGCTGCTAGATTTAGGCATGATTTACATGTTTATATTAAATGTGAACGTGTTTATGTGAAGAAGTTACAAAAAAGATATTCAAAATACGATTAATAGTTGATGTTGTATGTGCATTGTGGCAGTAGTTGTAGCCACTGTTTTGGGCTCGAAAATTCATGGTTTTGGGTGTAGTTTATGCGTGTAATGTGATGTTTATTATAATGAAATATGTATGGTTGAATAACACCCTTCTAGCTAGGTAAACTTTTGAAAGATGTGACAAAAAAATGGATGAAAGACAATAAAAAAAAATCCAGAAATCTGGAAATTTTTCACCTTTTAAAGAAGTGAGGCCACCAGGTTTTGAACATGTGACCTCCTTCTCTATTGCTGTACTTCGCGAGAAAAAGAAAAAAAAATGGGGGCTGGGGGAATCGAACTCGTGACCCAGCCCCTGTCTTCGCAAGAAGAGAAACAAAAAGAAAATAAGGGGGGGGGGAATCGAACTTGCGACCTGTTGGACTGCTCCCCATCGCGAAAAGAAAAGAAAAATTTAAGGGGAGGCGTGGGATTCGAACCCACGACCTCCCAGTGCGCGCAAAGAGAGAAGGAGAAAACAAAAAAATAAAAGGGGGCTGTGGGGGTTCGAACCCTCCACCTCACAGTCCCCCCTTCAGCGAAAAATAAATAAATAAATAAAGGGGGCTGTGGGGGTTCGAACCCACCACCTTACAGTCCCCCCTTCAGCGAAAAAATAAATAAATAAATAAAGGGGGCTGTGGGGGTTCGAACCCACCACCTCACAGTCCCCCCCCCCTCCTTTCAGCAAATTAAACAAAAAAATAAGGGGGGTTGTAGGGGTTCGAACCCACAACCTCCCCATTGTAGAGAACTTTTATTAAATTAAAAATTTAAAGAGGTTGTGGGGGCTTGAACCCTCAACACTTTAATTAATTAAAAGAGAAATTAAAATAGAAAATTTATCCTTCAATATAAATGTTGAGATTTAATTTAAAGTCTAATGTTATGAATATTAGAAAATAAAATTTATGAAAAATATAAATGATATTCAAGTGATTCAAGATTTGGGTTTCCTTGCCCAAAATTCCGTATTGATGCATAAGTCATACGTGAGTAAATTATTCAAAAATAGTGCCATCTACTTAGATCAAAAGAATTAAGATCTTGGCATATATATACAAGATACATAAGTCTTGTACTACCAAGTTTTAGGAAAGTAAGAATCACTTAAAGAATTATGAATGAACCCATGGCTTGTATGTATAGACACATAAGTCTAACATACGTTCAAAAGTAAGTGAACCTAAAATGTATGTAATGAAATGACGAACCCTAGAAGGGTTAAGTATGAGTGTAAGATACACTAAAAGGCCAAGTGCATTGGCATATGATGAAATGAATATTCACGTAATAAGAGGTGAGTAACTATGAAAAGTAAAGGTGCTAATAATGAAGAATGTGGTGACAACATGATGTGAGGCTAATGTAAATGATGAGAGCAATCTCAAATGAGTCTAAGTAAATGTTATTAAAACGTACTCATCTATGAGAGTGTAAGATAATGAAGAGACCAGTCTCTATGAACACTCTAATGAAAGTATTGAGCTTAACACACTTAATACTAATTATGAGATGGGAAATCATCTAATGAGCTATAATGTCCTTATACTAGAAGCCATCTTCCATGACGTATGAGATGAATGAAATGGAACTTTATACTGAGCACCGATAGACTAGCTATGAGCGGTGATGCCTTCTTTCGGGAAGGGCGAAGGTTCACGTAACTCTCATGAGATGAGACTGTCCAGCCTGCCGGGTATGGGTCTCCATATATCTCCTAGTCTTTGAACCTATACTGCCAACATAGGGATCTGGCGGGGTTAAATTCCCATGTACGCTAGCATGTTACTGGGTCACTTTGGCCGGTGATTCCACCTCTTTTCGGTGTGGGGGAGACACTGGATTTCATGATGCTCACATGATCTATGTCGGTTAAATTTAAAGTTCCCAATGAATGAATGAGACCAGCCTCAAATGAAGCACATAAAGAATTGAATGATACCGAAGGTGTTAGGATAGGATAATCAAGAGGTGAGCTAGACTCAGGAAATGACATTAGGTTATTCCTGATCATTGCACAGCAAACCCGATGAAAGTTTTAAACTACACCCTAGGTATAGTTGGTGTTCACACTGGCCTATGAATGAAATGTAATGAAGTACGTATGAATGAATGAAGCAGACTCTGTGTTTGCTAATGAAGACTCCCTAGTTGAGGTCCCATATGTTGAGCCCTCATTTTGGAAAGTCTTAATGTTAAGTCCGTGGTTCCAAAGTCTCATGGTATATGAATGAATGATACGAACGAAGCTATGTGATATGTGCTATGATATGTGCTATATGAAGATGATATGTGTTGTATGCAATACGATATTAAATATGATGCATGTTACTCTCATGGCATGATCTTCCAGATCTCAAATTGGCAAGTCCACTGACTTGACTTCCAAAAATCATGTTGTTAGGAAAGAGCTATTCTTTCTCATGCATGTCCGTGGTGTGTGCTTGCATATGCCCATACTTAGTACAAGTGTGTACTAACCCCTATACATCTATACTATTTTAGGTGCAGGCACAGGTGGTCGATAGAGTTCCAGGATCATTGTTGCAGCTATCCGGAAGTCAGTATTCATCCGGAGTTTAGTAGGTCCTCATGCGTTCGAGGATACTACTGTTTTATATTCTAGCGTAGCTTTAGAGTTGAGCTAGTGGAGCATGTTCCACTAGCGTTTCTTTCCTTCTCTTTATTCAGACTTTGTATTTGGGCCATTTTGGCAATTATACAATTAAGACTTATGAACTATTTCCTTCAGTTGTTTATCTCTTTAATATTGGATGGTTGATGATGAACGGTTATAAAATTTTAAGGATGATTGGTAAGCATGTTCAAAGAACAAAAAGTTTCAAATTTTCCGCTAAAATTAACCTATAAAAGTAAGTATGACGTAAGTAGGCTTGTTTGCGACCTCTGAGAGGTCAACGACGCCGGTCTCGTCTGGGGTCTAGATTCCAGTCGTGACATAGTTGGTATTAGAGCACTAGGTTGAATTCCGAGAATAATGGGTTCACATCAATCACATTGAGTAGTTTCTAAGTCATGGTAGTGAAGTGCACCACTATCCTGAATTAGAGACTGCATGATGCATAGGAAATTTCCCTTCTTCTGATCTTATCGTGCTTTTCTGAATGTCTGATTTCTTGGTGTTATGAGCGTATCTAACATCAATCTTTGTTGTTTTCAGAGAATGGACCCTAGGAGGGCTATTGATCAGAGGAGAGGAAGAGCAGCTGCTAGGGGCAACCGAGTTCCACCCCAGGCTCCAGCTGCAGGAGGGGCTGTGCCAATTAATCCAGCTAGGTTGACTGATGCTGAGGTGAGGGCATCTCTGGCCCAAATGGGATAGGCCATTGCTATGCAGGCCCAGCCCATGACTGCCCAGGTCAACCGGCAGAATGTTCAGAGGGAGAACCCACCGGTTCGTAGCATGGCTGACAGGCTGAGGGATTTCACGAGGATGAATCCTCCTATTTTCCCAGGGTCTAGGACTGCAGAGGATCCCCAGGAGTTTGTGGATGAGGTGCATAAGATCCTGGTGGCTATGGGGGCCACTGATATTGAGAAGGCTGAGCTGGCTTCCTATCAGCTCAAGGATGTTGCACAGACTTGGTGCAAGATGTGGCAAGATAGTCGTGTCTTAGGTGGAGTGCCAGTCACATGGGAGCTGTTCAAGACAGTATTTCTGGAGAGATTCTTCCCCAGGGAGATGAGGGAGGCCAAGGTTGAGGAATTCATCAACCTTAAACAAGGCTCTATGATAGTCAGGGAGTATTCCCTGAAGTTTGTTAAGCTGTCAAGGTATGTTACCTTCCCTAGTATTAAATAGCAAGAATGAGGAGAATACTGAACTTTGTTGAAATCATCCAGGTATGCTACTTCCCTGGTTGCTAACAACAGGGATGAGATGAGCAGGTTTCTCACAGGAATCAATGGGGACCTGGAGGAGGAGTGTCGATCTGCGATGCTCCATGATAATATGGATCTTTCCAGGTTGATGGTGCATGTCCAGCAGGTAGAGGACAGCCACAGAAAGAGAGGTGTTTGTGATGCTAGGAGGCCTAGGCCTCAAGATCAGGCAGGACCCAGTCATGGAGGCCACAGGAACAACTTTGGAGTCTGTGAGCAGCCAAAGTTCAAAAGGGGGAAGTAGAGTTCTGGGAATTTTAATCCTCAGAGAGGTGCTACAACTACAGGAGGCAGACCTGAGCCCAAGAAGGGCAATGGAGGTGAGATGCAGCGTCCTAAGAAGAATTGTGCTAAGTGTAGCCGAGATCACAGTGGAGAGTGCAGATAGGGCACTAATGCCTGCTTCGGTTGTGGTAAGAGTGGACACATGGTCAGAGACTGTCCACAGAACAGAGGTCAGGCTGGAGGTAATGCTTAGCCTAGGCCTAATCCACAGGGTGCAGCAGCATCCGAGCCTCCTAAGAGGAACAGGTTCTATGCCCTGAAGGGCAGGGAGGAGCAGGAGAAGTCCGCTGATGTGGTCACAGGTATGCTGCAAGTGTTCTCAACTTCTGTTTATGCTTTACTTGATCCGGGGTCTACACTTTCCTTTGTAACTCCTATGCTTACTCTTACTTTTGAGATATTGCCTGAAGTTCTACATGATCCTATAGTGGTTAGTACACCTTTAGGAGAGAATGTAAGAACTGATAGAGTATACAAGGATTGCCCAATAGTTGTGAGTGGTAGAACTATGTGTGCATACTTGATTGAGTTACCCATGCATGATTTTGATGTTATTCTTGGCATGGATTGGCTTTACAGTTGTTATGCTTGCTTGGACTGTCGTAGTATAGTGGTGAGATTTCGCTTTCCTAATGAAGGAGAGTTAGTCTGGGAGGGGTACAATTCGAGTCGTCCTAACCCCTTGATTTCTAACCTTAAAGCCAATAAAATGATGTCCAAGGGGTTATTGTGTCATCTTATGAGTGTTAATGATTTAGATCATGACATTGCTTCCATAGACTCAGTATCTGTAGTGAATGAGTTCTTAGATGTGTTTCCTGATGATTTACCTGGAGTCCCTCCCCTTCGAGAGATTAACTTTGGTATCGATTTAGAACCCGATACTAAACCAATTTCAATTCCTCCTTACAGAATGGCTCCAACTGAGCTCAAAGAGTTGAAGCTGCAGTTAAAAGATCTCACTGACATGGGTTTCATTCAGCCGAGCATATCCCCTTGGGGCGCTCCAGTGTTGTTTGTAAAGAAGAAAGATGGAACCCGTAGAATGTGTATCGATTATCGGCAGCTCAACAAAGTCACTATAAAGAATAAGTATCCACTCCCCAGAATAGATAATTTGTTCGATCAACTCCAAGGGTCTAGTTTCTTCTCTAAGATTGATCTTCGTTCAGGGTATCATCAGCTTAGGGTTAGGGATGGAGATATCCCAAAGACAGCCTTTCGTACCCGCTATGATCACTATGAGTTTTTAGTCATGTCATTTGGTCTCACGAATGCACCTGCTGCATTTATGGATCTCATGAATAGGGTCTTTCGTGAATACTTTGACTCTTTCGTCATAGTATTCATTGATGACATTCTCATCTACTCTAAGACCAAGGAAGAGCATGAACAACATTTGAGACTAACCTTGCAGGTACTTAGACAGCATCAGTTGTATGCCAAATTCAGCAAATGTGAATTCTGGCTCAGATCAGTGACATTCCTGGGTCATGTTGTGTCCGATCAGGGCGTGGAGGTGTATCCCAGGAAGACTGAGGCTGTGAAGAACTGGACAAAGCCTCTTACTCCCACTGACATCCGCAGCTTTTTGGGATTGGCTGGTTACTACCGCAGGTTTGTGGAGGGATTTTCTTCCATTGCTGCCCCATTGACAGCTTTGACTAAGAAGAAAGCCAGGTTTGAATGGACGGAGACTTGTGAGAAGAGTTTCCAGGAGCTCAAGGACAGACTCACTTCAGCCCCGGTGCTTACTTTGCCTAAGTGTGGTGAGAATTACACTGTTTATTGTGATGCATCTAGGGTTGGTTTGGGTTGTGTTCTTATGCAGGTTGGTAAGGTGATAGCCTATGCATCCAGACAGCTCAAGGTTTATGAGAAGAATTATCCCACTCATGACCTGGAGTTGGCAGCTGTGGTGTTTGTACTGAAGCTATGGAGGCATTATCTTTATGGAGTGCATGTAGATGTGTTCACAGACCATAAGAGTCTCCAGTACGTGTTCACACAGAGGGAGTTGAATCTACGTCAGCGGAGATGGTTGGAGCTGTTGAAGGATTATGACATGAATGTGCACTACCATCCTGGTAAGGCTAATGTTGTAGCTGATGCTTTGAGCAGGATGAGCATGGGAAGTACATCTCACGTTGAGGATGAGAAGAAGGAGCTGGTGAAAGATGTACACAGACTGGCCAGACTGGGTGTGCGTTTGGTTGACTCCACTAGTGGGGATGTTTCAGTTCATCCTAGTTCTGAATCATCCTTGGTAGTTGAAGTCAAGCAGGGTCAGCATCTTGATCCTGTGTTGATGGAGCTGAAGGACTCAGTGCTGATGAAGATGAATGAGTCTTTCGCTTTGGGAGGTGATGGCATACTTAGATATCAGGACAGGCTGTATGTGCCAGATGTGGATGATTTGCGGACCAGGATTGTTGCAGAGGCCCATGGTTCTAGATATTCTATACATCCAGGTTCCACCAAGATGTATCATGATCTCAAGCAGATTTATTGGTGGGATGGCATGAAGAAGGACATTGCACAATATGTGGCCAAGTGTCCTAATTGTCAGCAGGTTAAGGCAGAGCATCTTAAGCCTGGTGGTCTGACTCAGATTATTGAGGTTCCGACTTGGAAATGGGAGGCCATTAATATGGACTTCGTGGTTGGGCTTCCGAGGACTAGGAGGCAGTATGACTCTATATGGGTTATTGTGGACAGATTGAGTAAGTCTGCCCACTTTATCCCTGTGAAGTCTACTTACAGAGCCGAGGATTATGCGAGACTCTACATTGATGAGATTGTGAGATGGCTTGGGATTCCCTTGTCTATTATTTCAGACAGAGGAGCTCAGTTTACGTCTCATTTCTGGAGATCTTTCCAGAAGAGCTTGGGCACGCAGGTGAAGCTTAGCACTGCCTTTCACCCTCAGACAGATGGGCAGGCAGAGCGCACCATACAGACATTGGAGGATATGTTGAGAGCGTGTGTGATTGAATTCAGAGGTAACTGGGATGACCAACTGCCTTTAATAGAGTTCTCGTATAATAATAGCTATTACTCCAGCATTGGGATGGCATCGTTTGAGGCACTGTATGGTAGGAGGTGTAGATCTCTAGTTGGGTGGTTCGAGGTTGGAGAGTCATCCATTTTGGGTCCGGAGATCATTCATGAGGCCTTAGAGAAGGTCAGAATGATTAGGGACAGGTTGACTACTGCTTACAGTCGGCAGAAGTCATATGCTGATAACAGAAAGCGGCCCTTAGAGTTTGATGTTGGTGACCAGGTTTACTTGAAAATATCGCCTATGAAAGGGGTGATGAAATTTGGTAGGAAAGGGAAGCTGAGTCCGAGGTATGTTGGGCCATATGAGATCCTACAGCGTGTGGGTGAGGTGGACTATGAGTTAGCATTGCCTACAGAACTAGCTTCTGTTCACCCAGTCTTTCATGTCTCTATGTTGAAGAAGTGCCTAGGTGATCCAGCATCAATCTTACCTGTTGAAGGTTTGAGGGTTGGTGAAGACTTGTCTTATGAGGAGGTACCTGTTGAGATTTTAGACAGACAGGTCAAGCGGCTGAGGAACAAGGAGATTGCCACAGTGAAGGTATTGTGGAGAAATCATCTTGTTGAGGGTGCTACGTGGGAGGCTGAGGCCGACATGAGAGCCCGCTACCCTCACCTGTTCAGCTTTTGAGGTTAGACTTCCTACTCTTAAACCTATGTTTCCTTATCTCTCCGTATTTTATTGCTATTGATTGACTATGTATAGTGACTTTATTATGATCTGACTGGAATTACGATGTGGAGTGGTAGAGTCATTCGGGGACGAATGTTCCTAAGGGGGGGGGGGTAATGTAACAACCCTAAAAATGAATAGGATCAAGACTTAGGGTGTCAAGATTTAAGGTTGATAATTAATTTAATTAATTAATAATTATTAGCTGATTTAATAAAAAGGAAAATCAGATTTTTTAAATATTAAAGAGAGTCCTAAATTGACTTAGTCATCCCCTTATCCTAAACAACTACACACACGTTTCACTCTCTCTCAAATCTCTCTCTCACGTTCATCACTCTCTCTCTCTCACATGAATTCTACCAAGAACAAAAAAAAATCAGAAAATTTATCAAGGGTTCTTCACACTTGAAGAACTCACAAGAATTTTTAAGTAAAAGACAAAGTAATTAAAACGTCAAGGCCAAGTGAGGTTCATCGAGTAGGGGTAATTTGAAGTGAATTGATCGTGGTTTGGAGGAGTTTCCGGGCAGCAGCTTCAAGCTTGAACAACGTAAAAAGGTATGGGTTTCTCTCATGGAATTCTTTCTCCAAGAGTACTTTCTTTCGAACGTTTCTTAAACTCTTGAAACTAAGGTTGTTCCCCTTCGTATGTCCTTGTCCTTAGCTCCCAAACGAATTCGTAGGATGGGTATGTTGTGCTGCTAGATTTAGGCATGATTTACATGTTTATATTAAATGCGAACGTGTTTATGTGAAGAAGTTACGAAAACGATATTCAAAATACGATCAATAGTTGATGTTGTATGTGCATTGTGGCAGTAGTTGTAGCCACTGTTTTGGGCTCGAAAATTCATGGTTTTGGGTGTAGTTTATGCGTGTAATGTGATGTTTATTATAATGAAATATGTATGGTTGAATAACACCCTTCTAGCTAGGTAAACTTATGAAAGATGTGACAAAAAAAAATGGATGAAAGACAATAAAAAAATTTCCAGAAATCTGGAAATTTTTCACTTTTTAAAGAAGTGAGGCCACCAGGTTTTGAACCTGTGACCTCCTTCTCTATTGCTGTACTTCGCGAGAAAAAGAAAAAAAAATGGGGGCTGGGGGAATCGAAACTCGCGACCCAGCCCCTGTCTTCGCAAGAAGAGAAACAAAAAAAAAATAAGGGGGGCGGGGAATCGAACTCGCGACCTGTTGGACTGCTCCCCATCGCGAAAAGAAAAGAAAAATTTAAGGGGAGGCGTGGGATTCGAACCCACGACCTCCCAGTGCGCGCAAAGAGAGAAGGAGAAAACAAAAAAATAAAAGGGGGCTGTGGGGGTTCGAACCCACCACCTCACAGTCCCCCCTTCAGCGAAAAATAAAAAATAAATAAAGGGGGCTGTGGGGGTTCGAACCCACCACCTCACAGTCCCCCCTTCAGCGAAAAAATAAATAAATAAATAAAGGGGGCTGTGGGGGTTCGAACCCACCACCTCACAGTCCCCCCCCCCCCTTTCAGCAAATTTAACAAAAAAATAAGGGGGGTTGTAGGGGTTCGAACCCACAACCTCCCCATTGTAGAGAACTTTTATTAAATTAAAAATTTAAAGAGGTTGTGGGGGCTTGAACCCTCAACACTTTAATTAATTAAGAGAGAAATTAAAATAGAAAATTTATCCTTCAATATAAATGTTGAGATTTAATTTAAAGTCTAATGTTATGAATATTAGAAAATAAAATTTATGAAAAATATAAATGATATTCAAGTGATTCAAGATTTGGGTTTCCTTGCCCAAAATTCCGTATTGATGCATAAGTCATACGTGAGTAAATTATTCAAAAATAGTGCCATCTACTTAGATCAAAAGAATTAAGATCTTGGCATATATATACAAGATACATAAGTCTTGTACTACCAAGTTTTAGGAAAGTAAGAATCACTTAAAGAATTATGAATGAACCCATGGCTTGTATGTATAGACACATAAGTCTAACATACGTTCAAAAGTAAGTGAACCTAAAATGTATGTTATGAAATGACGAACCCTAGAAGGGTTAAGTATGAGTGTAAGATACACTAAAAGGCCAAGTGCATTGGCATATGATGAAATGAACATTCACGTAATAAGAGGTGAGTAATTATGAAAAGTAAAGGTGCTAATAATGAAGAATGTGGTGACAACATGATGTGAGGCTAATGTAAATGATGAGAGCAATCTCAAATGAGTCTAAGTAAATGTTATTAAAACGTACTCATCTATGAGAGTGTAAGATAATGAAGAGACCAGTCTCTATGAACACTCTAATGAAAGTATTGAGCTTAACACACTTAATACTAATTATGAGATGGGAAATCATCTAATGAGCTATAATGTCCTTATACTAGAAGCCAGCTTCCATGACGTATGAGATGAATGAAATGGAACTTTATACTGAGCACCGATAGACTAGCTATGAGCGGTGATGCCTTCTTTCGGGAAGGGCGAAGGTTCACGTAAATCTCATGAGATAAGACTGTCCGGCCTGCCGGGTATGGGTCTCCATATATCTGCTAGTCTTTGAACCTATACTGCCAACATAGGGATCTGGCGGGGTTAAATTCCCATGTACGCTAGCATGTTATTGGGTCACTTTGGCCGGTGATTCCACCTCTTTTCGGTGTGGGGGAGGCACTGGATTTCATGATGCTCACATGATCTATGTCGGTTAAAGTTAAAGTTCCCAATGAATGAATGAGGCCAGCCTCAAATGAAGCACATAAAGAATTGAATGATACCGAAGGTGTTAGGATAGGATAATCAAGAGGTGAGCTAGACTTAGGTAATGACATTAGGTTATTCCTGATCATTGCACAGCAAACCCGATGAAAGTTTTAAACTACACCCTAGGTATAGTTGGTGTTCACACTGGCCTATGAATGAAATGTAATGAAGTACGTATGAATGAATGAAGCAGACTCTGTGTTTGCTAATGAAGACTCCCTAGTTGAGGTCCCATATGTTGAGCCCTCATTTTGGAATGTCTTAATGTTAAGTCCGTGGTTCCAAAGTCTCATGGTATATGAATGAATGATACGAACGAAGCTATGTGATATGTGCTATGATATGTGCTATATGAAGATGATATGTGTTGTATGCAATACAATATTTAATATGATGCATGTTACTCTCATGGCATGATCTTCCAGATCTCAAATTGGCAAGTCCACTGACTTGACTTCCAAAAATCATGTTGTTAAGGAAGAGCTATTCTTTCTCATGCATGTCCGTGGTGTGTGCTTGCATATGCCCATACTTAGTACAAGTGTGTACTAACCCCTATACATCTATACTATTTTAGGTGCAGGCACAGGTGGTCGATAGAGTTGCAGGATCATTGTTGCAGCTATCCGGACGTCAGTATTCATCCGGAGTTTGGTAGGTCCTCATGCGTTCGAGGATACTACTGTTTTATATTCTAGCGTAGCTTTAGAGTTGAGCTAGTGGAGCATGTTCCACTAGCGTTTCTTTCCTGCTCTTTATTCAGACTTTGTATTTGGGCCATTTTGGCAATTATACAATTAAGACTTATGAACTATTTCCTTCAGTTGTTTATCTCTTTAATATTGGATGGTTGATGATGAACGATTATAAAATTTTAAGGATGATTGGTAAGCATGTTCAAAGAACAAAAAGTTTCAAATTTTCCGATAAAATTAACCTATGAAAGTAAGTATGACGTAAGTAGGCTTGTTTGCGACCTCTGAGAGGTCAACGAAGCCGATCTCGTCTGTGGTCTAGATTCCAGTCGTGACATATGTGATAATGATGTTATAGCTAATTGTGTTGTTGTGATGTTGGTGAGAAGGATACCTCATCCCTAACCCTAGATCTATGAATGGGCTGTGGAGTACGTAATTATGTTATGGTATGATCATTATATGATTGAATGTGGTTTCTCATGATTATAATATTGGGTCTAAAAGTGAAAGGATAATTCTCACTTATGATAACCTATGAGCTATTATGATAAGATGTTCACCTAAGGGTCTAGAAGAGGCTAATGTGAACTTGTATGATGATATATGATGATTACTAAAGGGAATAATTTCTTAGCACCGAAAGGGCATGAAAATGAGATAGAGGTCTCACGTTAGTAAGTCCGGCCTCCCACATGGGTTTCTTCACGTTTATATGTTCGAATTCCCAATATATGTGTTGTCTCATGAGATGGAAAACCTCACGTTAGTAAGTCAAGGTTTCTAGAAGCAATCTTCTTGTCCCTTAATTATGTGCCCGCATAGGACTCTAGCTTAGTGGATCCACCTAGATAGCTACGTACGAATTGTTGCACCTTAGGCAAGTGTTAACCCTGTCATATCGATGTGGGAGTAGAACACCGCATTCTGTGTAGCTCACATGGTCTCATGTCAGTTATAGCACTTTTTTCCCTGAAGTAAAAGTATGAACAATTTATGTTGTGAACTTCTATTAGGGTTGTCTTAAAGGTTACTACACAGTGTGAGGGAGGGTATGGGGCTTATCTTACACATTGCACATGTGGGATCCAATAGGATGATGCTAGCAGTGTTCTTTTATGACTATGACTATGGTTATGATTATGTTGGTAAGCTATAACAAGTGTTGATGTATGAAACATGTTATATATGAGAATATGTTGTAAGTATGAAGTCGGTTGCTTAATGTGATACTTAGATTTGAATAGGGTTATGGGGCTTTATTCTTTGCATTGCACAAGTTTTGCTTGAGCTACTTATATGTTGGTACGATTACGATGTTCCTTATATGTGTATATTGAATTGTTGGTCATTGTGCATAGTTTTGACTAAATTGTGCCTTTTCTCATGCATCTGTAGGGACCATACTTAGTACATGTGGTTTGTACTAACCCATATTTCCTCCCTTTATCCCTAAACATTGTAGGTTCGGTCCGTTGAAGTATCATTGAGGCTAAAGCAAGAAGGCTTGGACTAGACTCTCCAAGTTTTGGTATGCCCTCTAGTTAAAGATGCTACCACACACTCTATCTTAGTATTACTTGTATTGTCTAGTAGACATTCATTTCTTTCCTATTGTTTAAGATATTGATGTAAGCCCTATTTGGTAATTAAGGATTTGTATAAGGGCTTTGCTCGGATTGTTTGACTTTTTTTAGATGGTTGATATGAGATAAAGTATTAGACTAAATTCCTATGTGTTCTTATGATCTATTGCGAGAAGCCTATGTATGCTTCCTATGTAGAGGTATATGTAAATGTCCATGCTATATAAGCAAAAGTTTTAATCTTTCCTCGATTTTTACTTATGATTTGCTATGACGAGTGCTAAGAGGCTTGTCTTAGTCCTCATAGAGGACGAAGACGCCGGTTACGCCTAGGGGGTACTTTGGGTCGTAACATTCCTACGTGATACTTGAATATTATTGTATAGTTGATATGATGATCATGTGATTGCCTTTATTTGGTAGACTATGTCCCTCTACTTGATACATGCTAAGTATGTGAATATGAACATCTTGACTTAGTAGGCTTAAGCACCTTTGTATTGTATGTGTATGGATGAATGTTGAATGAAAGTCTAGGATCGGTAGACCTAAGATGGTGCCCTTCTAAGTATGACTAATACGTGGAGCCTTCTATATAGAAAGTAGGTTATGATATCCTTGAAGTTGAAAGTCGTAATGGTATCCTTCTTCTGTGAATGATGGACTTAGGGATAGGTTGGTCGGAATGGCATGAACCATTTCTAAGAAAGTCATTGAGCTATCCTTATTGACCATTGAGTGGCAGCCCTAGAGGACCCATATTTGGTAGGTGCATAACGGTTAGGTAATGACTAAGAGATGATACCTTTTCATATGCCCTTATGTGATTGAACTTACTTTATGAGAACATGGATAACACCGAGTGAATATGCTATGGGTAGTAGCTTTACTTGAAAAGGAGACTAGAGTGCAAAGAAGCCCTTGATATTTCTTAACCATGTGCCTACATGGGATCTGTCCTAGTTCTACCCTTGGCAAGTAGAACACCATTCATCGGAGAGGGTTTGACTCTGGATTCCATGCCTAGCTAGTATGGTCTATGTCAGTTAATGCCTATTCTCATCATGTGGTATACATTCTAGTATTGGATAAGTTCTACAATGTTTAGGTAGTGAAATGAGACACTATCTAAACATGGCACGAGTAGGCTTTGAAGGTGCTAGGGTGTAGGTTCACTGGGTCTTCTTGATACGCTCAAATTTACTTCTCAAATAAGAAGTAAAGCGGTCGTATCAAGTAAAGAACCCAACTAACGAGGTTGAGATCGATCCCACAAGGAAAATAGTTCAAACTTAACTTTATTCTATTATTACTATTATTTAGCCAACTATTTTCCGAGAAATAAAGAGACAAAAAGGGGGATTTTATTTTTAAATTAATGAAAATGATTAACTAAATAAAAATGGACAACTAACAGATTCAGCTTTCGAAGTTTAATCAAATTATAAAAGTAACTAGGGCTTTAGTGTTCCCCACAGGTTCCTAACTTGGTAACTCTAACTATAACAATTCTATCATGATATCTTGCATGTAAAGTGATAAGTTACGGATCTCTAAATCCTTGGTCCGGCATCTAGAGAATTTCACTCCGCACCTTGGTCCGGCTACGTGTGTTGCTATACTAACCCTTATCTTTACCTCATATTAAACATCGTATTCGGTATTTGACTAAGTTATTAACTCGTACCAACCAATACTAGACTATTAGATAGTCTACACTAAATCTATGTTAATAATTTTTTTCCTATTATCTACCTCCTTGGTCCGGCAAGTAGCATTAAGGCGAGTTCTAACGTTGGCCATCCGTTAAAAAGACTTCTACACGAAAGAATTATCAATACATGCAAGACACCACTCTAGAATTGTTATGTAAGTTAGATTTTTACCTTGTTATTCACCCATGGTTCCCACAACCCTAGCTATGAGGTTTAGTTACCCATGTTCATAATTACACAATTCATATTGTTAATGGAAGAATTCATGCACTTACTTTTATGAAAACGAATAATTTCCCAGAATTTAACTTGATTAATCAACGAAATTACCCACAATCAATTACCGAGAAAGTATCTTAATTCCCAAAATCGAGAATTCAATAATATAATAGAAGAACTAAAAACTAAAAATTATCCAGAAAGTCTAACCCAAAAATGAGGTTTTTCCCACTATTTATAATAAAAACAAAGTCTAATCAAATAAGGATTCTATTTACTAAAAATTTGTCTAAACGCGTCTGGATCGACGGACCACGTGACGGACCGTCATGGACACGACGGACCGTCATAGACTCCGTCTTCCCATACTTCACCATTCTTCTATTGCTTTCTTCATTCCCCTCGACGGACAGGTATGAAGGACCGTTTCAAGCACGACGGTCCGTCGAGGGTCTTCGTTCCAAAATACTTGGACTTCTTGGAATTTGGGTACTGGGACTACTTCTCTGATCATCACGACGAACAAGCAGGACGGACCGTCGTGGCTATGACGGTCCGTCATGGACTTCCGTAATCCCACACTTGGTCAGACTTCCCCATTTTCCTTCAGCAACTTCTCCCTTCACTACGATGCCACCTACGGACCGTCACAGCCTCGACGGACCGTCATAGGTTCCATAGGTGGTCTCTTCTGCATTTCTTTCTCAAAAACTCCCGCGTTCATCCTTGGACAGATTTTCTGCAAACAAAGAGAAACTTACTTAAAAATCAACACAAAAAGGCTTTCGACACACACTAAACTTAAGGAAAAAGCATTAGAAATACCGTGAAACCACGGTACATCAACACCCTCAACTTAAATTCGTTGTTTGTCCTCAAGCGACGCACTATGACTCACTACAAAATCTTTGTACAAAAGTATCCATATTTTAACTTCCGCAATCATTTGGCTATCAATCCCGATTATTCACATTATATTCATGCATGGTTTCACTATTAGGCATTGACTTGTGTAGAATCAAACCATGACCCAGACTCACTACGCGATGATACCTATCCTCTTCAACTTCTCACCGAGATGCTAATATTTCCGGTATTGCAACTCCTGTCCTCACTTCAAATAACATCCTCATTTTTCACACAATGATTTTAGTTTGAGTATAAGGATCACTTTTCGATACTCACTCTCAGAATAAATTCACAACTCATTTATACATATTGCCATAGGCTTGCCCTTATTTTCACTACTTCAAGTTCGCCATACAACTCTTAGGATCACAATAGGACTTTTTTAGATTGTAACATAGGCTCAGGGTCAGGTAGGGTGTATTTAGGTATACTTTAGTGACTTGTTGCCCTCTTTGACATATCTGCTACGCGAACCACCTTTTTATTATTTTATTTTGCCCTATTACTCAATTTTCTTTTCACTTTGCTGTTTTCCCTTTCTTATCCTTATGTGTAAGTGAGTTTTCTCTTTTCTTGTGTTTATTTTGCTTTTTATTCATTTTTTTTTAATTTTAGTCACTTCTGTTTTATTCTTTCTTTCTCTTCATTCTTTCAACCCCACTTTTCGGGGTTTTCCTTATAACAGCACCCTCAACTCATGATTTTGCCATGAGTTAAGGTTCACAATACCCATGGTTGGGTCAGGGCCTAAACAAGGTTGCTTTATGCATTAGCCACCCTCAACTTATGCTTTTGGCATAAACTGAGGTGCACATGTCCAAGGAGGGACCAGGGCCAACACATTATTCCCAGAGAAGATCATTTGGGGTGAAAAAGAAAGATCTATTTTAAGCTCAATTCATTTGGATCAAAAAGGGATTAACTTCATTTGGTTTTCTGTTCTTTTTAGGCTCAAGATAGACTATTTCAAACAAGGGCCTATGATCCTTTCCTAATTGATTGTTTTGACTCACTTTTAGCAGGACTAACCAGGCAAGTTCTAGCTCAGTATTGATGGTGGACATTCGAATTCACCTCACACTCACTTGACATTCCTTGCATTCCCGGATTATTAGACACCTAGTTCAAATCTTAGATTCAGGATCATGCACTAGTGTATCTGTATTTCATGTTTCAAACCACACACTTATCACTTACTATGCCTAGTCATGCACTTGATTATCGAGATATCATATTTATTTTAGCCATCATGCTTCAGATTTATACTATGTACATAAGATATAACATGCCGGTTCAACAATAAAAGTAATCAGTCTTTTGGGGAAAAAAGAACACAGGCAAGAAAACCCCAAAAAAGGATCGTGAACTTGGGCTACTCAGAATTCACCCAAGTACTCACTTTCTATTTACCCCACCCCCAACAAAAGATATGCAATTGTCGCCAATGCATAAAAGAGCTAAACAACGCAAAAGGGTAAGTGAAGCAAACCTGAGGCGCTAAGCGCCGGCGATCAGCAAGCTGGTGGGTCCGGTTCACCGAAACCCACTCCCTGCGTAGTCTGGACATCCTCAGTAATGTCCTCAGCATCAAAAGCACCATCATTAGTGCCTCCCACAGAATCTACAAATTTGGAGCTAGACGCCCCGGCAGCTACTTCTACAGCCCTCAACTTACGGGCCTCCTCATCAGCAATCGAGGCTCTCCTCGCAGCCTCCATCTCACGGCGCTCCTTCTTCCTCGCCCTAACCTCATCCTCCTCTCGACCCCTGCGTCTCTTGGCATGCTCTCGTGGGGGAGGTGGTGGAACATCAGAAGTGGCAAAAAGAGCAGTCATCTACAGGCTCTGCAGAAGGGGCCTCAAACTTAGGCACCCTCGCCTCTAAGATCGTATCCAGATCAGCCCGCAGACTCTCAACCGCAGCCTAAAGGGTCGACATGTCCACCGGAGGTGCTGGTCGGGCTAGCACTCGCAACTCAAAAGCGTCCAAGCGCTGATGTACCTCTGCGATCTTCCTCTCTGTGTGTTGTACCATCTTGCGCTCCATGCGCTCCTCTGCCTCAGCAATAGTCTTCTGCATCCAAGGCTGGATGTGATGCAGAAGTGTAGCCATATGTGTCTCGAGTTTCTGGACCCTAGCAAGTGGGACCAGAGTGGCGGAAGGAGCCGAGCGAGAGGAGCTCGGGGCAGTGCTACTACCCGGGATAGACTCGACCGGAGTAGTGTTAGTGTGTGCAGAAGCATCCTGGGAAGCCGCATGGGCATGCTTATGGTGTCGGCCAGGTTCTCACCAAGTGGAACCACCTCTGGGCGGGGCCCTCTGCGTGGGGCCAACTCATTGGCCTCATCCCTGGTGAGGCCGATGTCAACATTTCCTTGCGGGGTCCAGAGCTGGTCAATGTGCCAAATGGGCACGCCTGCGGATCTGCACAAAGAGAAAATCATGCAAGGAAAAGGGTAAGTCGTGGTGACCTTGAAGGCTCTCTCATGCATGACCGCTTGGAGAAGCCAAGCGAAATCGACCTCGAACCCTGCCATCATTGCGGCCATAAGAACTGCACGATCCCAGGTGATGATATTATCAGCAGCACTGGGGGAGAGACAATGGCGGACTATCAACCAAAGAAACTTGGCCATAAAGTCAAGTTGGCCTTCCTGATGGCTCCCTTCGGCTCCATCACCCAATCCGCAGCCTCTCCATCAATAGATAAGTGCTGGGCCATCCACCTCTTGGTGGTCTCTCTCAGTGAAGGCTCGCGTAAGAATCGGCCCTCTTTGACAATTTGCCACCGATAATCGAACTCGGCGGTGAGAGGTGTGTTGGTGGTGTCACTATCCGTGCCGTACAGATATCGACAGATGGCTGGTAGGGAGATGTCGACCTGTATGCCGCGTTCTCGGACATGCTCAAGTGGGGCCTGTTTGGCGGGGGCAGACCGCCTATTTATTTGTGAGCGGAGAGTGGCCACATAAGAGGCATAGAACTCTCGGACTAACTCCTCACTGTAGCGGCCCAAAGAACGAGCCGTCCACTCCAGCCGGTGTCTGGTGAAAAGAGTGTGAATGTCTGGCATGGTGGGGAGACTTCCCGTGAGGACCCACCTCTCCAGTGTGAGGGTCCGTGTCATGACGCCTTTGTCATTGAGCACCTTGGCGTCTAAGTATACTTTGTATTGCCCGTCGACACACCACCGGTTGGGCTGATCGGCAACCGGGGCAGGGACTCCAGTTGGTGAGCCAGGGGTGGAGTCAGTGCTGTCAGCCTCATCATCCGAGGCAGACTGTGTAGCTGTGGCGGGGGCAGAGGCTTCTGCGGACCCGGAGGCTTCCTCAGACCACGAAACTCCTAAGGAACCAGATGCTCCTTCATCTTGGGCAGCTGACCCAGAAGGTGTGCCGGTCTGTGTGCGCTCCTCATCAGACTGGGAGGCAGTGACTACGCCGGGCGCCACCTTCTTGGGCGTGACTCTCGGTACACGTGTAGTTCGTGCTGTAGTAGCAGTGCCTGGGGGCACGTACTCTGGATCATGCTCATCATCAGAGCCTATCACCAATCGGGCAGACGGGGCGACAGATTTAGAACGCCCACGTGCATAAACGCGATCTTGTTTAGGTGCCATGAGAGGTAGTACCTGTAACGAATCATCATTAGTACTTGAAAGATAAAACATGACAAAAAAAATGAGACAATAATACACAAAAACTCAAACCAGTGATAACAGCTCTGAAGTAGTAGTAAGGCACGACGGACCTGATGACGGCCTGTCGTGCGTATGACGGACCGTCCTGCGGTCCGTCATGTAATACTCAGCAGTATAGAGTATCAGAAGGATGGTCTAAGACTGATACGACGATTGTTCAGGACGGGCCGTCGTGGGTATGACGGTCCGTCACATGTGTCCGTCAGTGGAAAGTTAGAAAAAGTGTGGAGACCCTTAGGACAGGGGTCTCTGACCATCACGACGGTTGTGCAGGACGGTCCGTCACAGGTGTTCGTCAGTGGACACTTAGAAAAAGTGTGGAGACCCTTAGGACAGGGGTCTCTGACCGTCACGACGGTTGTGCAGGACGGACCATCGTGGGTATGACGGTCCGTCACAGGTGTCCGTCAGTGGACACTTAGAAAAAGTGTGGAGACCCTTAGGACAGGGGTCTCTGACCGTCACGACGGTTGTGCAGGACGGACCGTCGTGGGTATGACGGTCCGTCACAGGTGTCCGTCAGTGGACACTTAGAAAAAGTGTGGAGACCCTTGGGACAGGGGTCTCTGACTATCACGACGGTTGTGCAGGACGGACCATCGTGGGTATGACGGTCCCTCACATGTGTCCGTCAGTGGACACTTAGAAAAAGTGTGGAGACCCTTAGGACAGGGGTCTCTGACCGTCACGACGGTTGTGCAGGACGGACCGTCGTGGGTATGACGGTCCGTCACAGGTGTCCGTCAGTGGACACTTAGAAAAAGTGTGGAGACCCTTGGGACAGGGGTCTCTGACCATCACGACGGTTGTGCAGGACGTACCGTCGTGGGTATGACGGTCCGTCACATGTGTTCCTCAGTGGACACTTGGAAAAAGTGTTGAGACCCTTAGGACAGGGGTCTCTGACTGTCACGATGGTTGTGCAGGATGGACCGTCGTGGGTACGAGGTCCGTCATCGGGTTGTCGTGCTGTCATTCTGAGACAGAACTGGGGGATGCCACATTCACCCCATGTGAGTCAAAATAAAGACCCAACAATTCTCTAACACTCTTGAACCTAAATACCTATCAAATTTACAAGTTTTAAAGCCCTAATTTCTCTAGTTTTATCCAGGCATTTTGTGGAATTAATAACCTAGGTTGACAATATATATTCAAAGAGAAAAAGACCCATATGCTAATAGTAAAGAAAAACAAAACAAACTAAGTAAATGGGTGGAGTTTGCAGGAACACATACCTTGGAAGACGAGAAAATAAGACGAAAGTGATGGCACCCAACAGAGAAGACTGAGAAGCACAGCAGCAGACTCCGACCAAGAAGGGAGATTTGGGAGGGAAAATGGGAGAATATGGGGAATTTGGGAAGAGAAAGCAGTTGAAAGGCTCAAATGGGGGAACGAGGGAAAAACAAACTGGTAAATGAAGGGGGGGGTTAATACGTTTAAAAACTTTTGAAATTCATCAGCCGGGTCGGGTCGGGTAATCGGGTAATGAAGTGACGAAACCCCGATGACGGTCCGTCGCATATGTGACGGTCTGTCATAGATTCCGTCGCATGTGCCCTAATTCTTAAAAAATACTAAAGAGCGTACCTGGCACGACGGAGTCATGCGACGGTCCGTCACAGGCGTGACGGTCCGTCGATGTATCCGTTAGTAAATGTGGCAGAGTAACTTTTCTGCAGAACTTCCTGTAGATGTGCTACCTGAAAATTTACAACCCATTAATAGAAAATTGCTACCGTTACTGGAAAGAAAAACTATAAAGTGGTTAGATGATAAATATTGGGTTGCCTCCCAACCAGCGCCTGATTTAACGTCGCGGCACGACTGAGGACACTCGATTACTCAGACTTCATCAAGATAATATGCCTCAATCACCTCATTCGCCAATTTCGCATGACCTATATAGATTTTTAGACGTTGTCCGTTCACCTTAAACCGCACACCTTCCTTGTTTTCCAACTCAACCGCTCCATGAGGGAATAATTGGGTGATCGAGTAAGGGCCAGTCCATTTAGACTTGAGCTTGCCCAGAAACAGGCGCAATCTAGAGTTGAATAAAAGCACCGAATCCCCAATCATAAACTCTCGTTTCTCGATCTTTAGGTCATGGTACTTCTTCATCTTTTCTTTGTAGAGGGCTGAGCTTTCATAAGCCTTTAGGCGAAATTCATCAAGTTCATTTAACCCATTTAACCGTTGTTTTGCAGCTTCGTTCCAGTCCATTTTTAGCTTCTTCATAGCCCACATGGCTTTATGCTCTAATTCAACCGGAAGATGACATGCTTTCCCATATACTAGTTGGTATGGGGACATACCTATGGGAGTCTTATACGCTGTCCGGTAAGCCCAAAGAGCATCATCAAGCCTCCTTGACCAATCTGTTCTACTAGCGTTCACTGTTTTTGACAAAATCTGTTTGATCTCCTTATTTGATACTTCAACTTGCCCACTAGTTTGAGGATGGTAAGGAGTGGCCACATTATGGCGAACCCCATATTTCTCCAATAATCCCTTGAACAATTTGTTGCAAAAGTGGGATCCCCCATCACTAATATTCACCCGTGGGGTACCAAATCGAGAGAATATATTCTTCTTCAAGAATGCAGTGACACTCTTCCCCTCATTGTTCGCGAGGGCGATGGCTTCCACCCATTTGGATACATAATCAGTCTGCTACTAAAATATACTTCATTCCATGAGAACTCACAAACGGACCCATAAAGTCAATACCCCAAACATCAAATAACTCAATTACAAGAATGGGGTTTAGAGGGAGCTCTTGCTTTCTTGAAATGCCGCCATCTCTTTGGCATCTATCACATGCTTTGGCGAACTCATGAGCATCTTGATGAATAGTTGGCCAATAGTAACCAGTTAGTAAGATCTTATGAGCAGTCCGGACACCACTATGATGTCCACCAAAGGGTGAGGAATGGCATGCCTCTAAAATACTCAGCATCTCAACTTCTGGCACACAACGCCGAATAAGCCCATCAGCACAGCTCCTGTATAAGTATGGTTCATCCCAAAAGAACTTCTTCACATCGTACATGAACTTTTTCCTTTGATGAAAAGACAGGTCCGATGGAACAATATCACTAGCTAAGTAGTTCGCAAAATCAGCGAACTACGGAATCAGGTCTTGTGAGGCAGCCAATACATGCTCATCGGGGAACGTGTCATCAATATCAGTCTTATCCCCCAACTCTCTCATAGCTTCATCTTCTAAACGGGACAAGTGATCAGCAACTTAATTTTCGGTCCCTTTCCTATCCCTTACCTGAAAGTCAAATTCTTGCAGTAGTAATACCCAACGAATTAACCTCGGTTTCTCATCCTTCTTCACCATCAAATATCTCAGGGCTGAATGGTCAGTATGCACTATAACTCTAGTACCTAGCAAATAGGAGCGAAATTTTTCACAAGCAAATACTACGGCAAGGAGCTCTTGTTCAGTTACTGTATAGTTCTTCTGAGCTTCATTGAGGGCTTTACTAGCATAGTAAATGGGATGAAGGATTTTGTCCCTTCTTTGTCCAAATACCACACCAAGGGCAACCCCACTCGCATCACACATCACCTCAAATGGACTGCTCCAATCCGGAGAAATAATGATAGGTGCAGATACCAGTTTTTCTTTGAGATCGCCGAATGCTTTAAGACAGGATTCATCAAAAGAAAATTTACTATCTTTCTCCAACAGTTTGCACAATGGATGTGCAATTTTAGAGAAATCTTTAATGAATCTCCTGTAAAAACCTGCATGCCCAAGAAAGCTTCTCACACCTTTTGCAGAGATAGGTGGAGGAAGTCTCTCTATCACCTCGACTTTGGCTCGATCAACTTCTATGCCTTTTTCTGAAATACGATGGCCCAAAACAATACCTTCTTTGACCATAAAGTGGCATTTTTTCCAATTGAGAACTAAATTGCAGTCTTCACATCTCTTAAGAACTTCAGATAAATGGCTCAAACATTGCTCGAATAATTCACCAACCACTGAAAAATCATCCATAAAAACCTCAATAGTATCTTCGACCATGTCAGAGAATATTGACATCATACATATCTGAAATGTGGCGGGTGCATTGCATAGCCCAAACGGCATTCTCTTGAACGCAAAGGTCCCATATGGACAAGTGAAAGTGGTCTTCTCTTGATCTTCTGGTGCAATAGAAATCCGATTATACCCTGAATAACCATCAAGAAAACAGTACCACCCTTTTCCAGCGAGTCTATCCAACATCTGATCCATGAAGGGCATGGGAAAATGGTCCTTTTCGGTCCATGCATTTAATTTCCGGTAATCCATACACACCCTCCATCCAGTCACCGGTCTCATTGGAAAAAGTTCATTCTTTTCATTGGGGACCACAGTCATTCCCCCTTTCTTAGGTACACACTGAACAGGGCATACCCAACTACTATCGGCGATCGGATATATTACTCCAGCATCCAACCATTTTATGATTTCCTTCTTCACGACCTCTTGCATAGGTGGATTTAAGCGTCTTTGGTGCTCAATACTTGGCTTATGATCGGGCATGAGTTGGATTTTATGAGAACAAATACCAGGAGGGATCCCAATAATGTCCGCAATGGTCCACCCAATAGCTCTTTTGAACCTTTTTAGTACTTTGACCAAACTCTCTACTTGTTGTTTATTCAGATCTGATGCAATGATTACCGGCAATGTGTCACCGTTACCTAAGAATTCATACCTGAGATGAGGTGGGAGAGCTTTTAGTTCTAGCTTTGGAGCCTCCTCTATAGATGGTTTAGCGGGTGGAGACTCGCGATTCTTCATATCTAGCTCATATTTCTTCGGTTTAAACCGAATATTACCACGATCAAGAGCAACGATTAATGACCAATATTCTTCAATGCATTCATTATCAAAATTCATTATCACTGCCGCCAGTGCTTCTACACCTAGACGTTCTTCTATTTGTGTCTCGGGTAATTCACCAACTTTGTAGGATATGGCAGATACCGATTGGAGCTCACCACTCTGCCGCATGGACCTACAAATGTTAAAAGTCACTTCTTCATTGTTCAATCGAAATTTCATCTGCCCCTTTTCCATATCAACTAAGGCTCTACCCGTAGCAAGGAATGGCCTCCCAAGAATAATAGGCACCTCAAAATCGACTTCACAATCAAGAATAACAAAATCTGCCGGAAATATGAACGACTCCACTTTTACTAGCACATCATGGAGTATCCCTATAGGCCTTTTTACTGTTCGATCGGCCATCAGTAGCCGCATCGCAGTGGGCTTTGGGTCACCCAAACCCAACTTCTTGTAAATCGAGAGGGGCATGAGATTTATGCTTGCCCCCAGATCACATAATGCTTTCGCAAAATGTAATAACCCGATTGTACAAGGAATAGTGAATGCACCCGGATCTTTTTTCTTTTGCACTAAAGACCTTGTAGCAATAGCACTACAATGCTGCATTCTGTCATCATCCTCAAAAGTGACCGATCTTTTCTTTGTAACCAAATCTTTCATAAACTTGGCATAACCGGACATTTGTTCAAGAGCTTCTACCAAAGGGACATTGATAGAAATTTGCTTCAACATTGTTATAAAACGCCGATATTTACCATCCTCGGTCTTTTTCACTAATCTTTGAGGAAAGGGGGGGGGGGGTCTAGGCATGGGAGTTACCTTTTTAGGCACTTCAGCATCTTTATCAGTGTTATCTTCTACTTCATCACTAACCTCTACCAATTTATCATTATCTCTCATCACCTTTTCCACAATAGACGGCATAGGTGGGTCAATAGTTTGTTTACCCCCACAAGTAGTAATTGCCATACAGTGTCCATCATTCTTCGGATTTTGGACAGTGTTGCTAGGAAGAGTGCCCGGTTGCCGTGGGTTCACAGTAGCAGATAATTGAGCCATTTGCAATTCAAGATGCTTGATTGATATGGCATGTGTATCCACTTTCTGTCCAATACCTACTACATCACTCCTTAACTCTTTGGTGTGCTCATCACTAGCATCGAACCTCCTCATCATCTTGTGCAACATATCCTCAACTCGCGCCATACTACCTCCACCATCCCTAGGAGCAACTTCACGATTTTGAGGAGGAATATAGGGCCCACTCCTCTCATTTCTATTACCATAGTTACCCCTGTTGAAGTTGTTGTCGCGGTTGTAATTTCCATCACGGACATAATTACCCTCACGGTTGTAGTTACCATAGTTCCGACCTTGATTCCCTTGACCTTGGGGCCAATTCTCCTGATTGGAGCCTTGGGCGTTCGGTCGAAAACCCCCCGTCTGATCATTTACTGCATAGGAATCTTCTTCATCAGTTGGTGGTGGTGGTTTAGACAAGTAGTTCACTGCATTTATCTTTTCTGTACCCCCAGTGACATGTTTTAACACCAACCCAAGCTCAGTTCTCATCTGCGCCATCTCTTCACGAATCTCATCTGTGGCTAGGTTGTGTGTGGATTGCACTGCAAAAGTATTTCTCCCCGTATCTGACTTCCTAGTACTCCATGCTTTGTTATTCCGGGAGATGTTCTCTAATTTTTTGGCAATTTCAGCATAAGGACACTCCCCATAAGAACCACCTGCTATAGTATCCAATACCTCTTTATTATTATCATCCTGTCCCCGATAGAAGTATTCTTTCAGTGACTCATCATCTATGCGGTGATTGGGGACACTTCTCAAAAATGAAGTGAACCTATCCCAAGAACTACTAACTGACTCTCCTGGTAGTGCCACAAAATTGTTCACTCTGTCTTTGTGATTTAGTTTCTTGGAGACCGGGTAGTAACGTGCTAAGAAAACGTCCCTTAGTTGGTTCCAAGTGAAAAATGAGTTATAAGGGAGTTCAGTGAACCAAATAGCAGCCTCTCCTGTCAGTGAGAGAGGAAATACTCTTAGTCCTATTACATCCAAATTCAAATCAGGCCTCCCTACACAGCTTTTACACACTGCCCTCACCTTAGCTATATGGGCATGTGGGTCCTCAGACGGTAGTCCTGTAAACAAACCTCTAGCCGTGAGCATTTGCATTAGACTACTAGTGACTACAAAGGTGTGACCTTCTGGTAGAGGGGGCAAGACAAGTGGCCCATCAGAATCTGCAATATTATCATAACCTCTGTAGTATTCTTGAGGACGTGGAGCGGGATTTTGTCCCCTTTGTGCACCTTGATCAGGATTATCAGGTAATAATCAACCATGAGCATCAACCGGAGCTGGGATGTTCTGGTTTGGATCATCATCATTTATACCCAAGTTTCGATTCATTTTGCATAGTGTACGCTCTAACTCGTGATCGTAGGGAAACAAAGGTTCTCTTCCTCTCCGTGTATTTGGCATACACGGACGTCAATTCTAAACAAAATCAAAAACAACAGAAAAAGTAAAATCAGGAAAATAATGACTAAACTTTAGTAATAAAATTTAAGTAAATCTAAAAGCTACTTTCTCCGGCAGCGGCGCCAAAATTTGATACGCTCAAATTTACTTCTCAAATAAGAAGTAAAGCGGTCGTATCAAGTAAAGAACCCAACTAACGAGGTTGAGATCGATCCCACAAGGAAAATAGTTCAGACTTAACTTTATTCTATTATTACTATTATTTAGCCAACTATTTTTCGAGAAATAAAGAGACCAAAAGGGGGATTTTATTTTTAAATTAATGAAAATGATTAACTAAATAAAAATGGACAACTAACAGATTCAGCTTTCAAAGTTTAATCAAATTATAAAAGTAACTAGGGCTTTAGTGTTCCCCACAGGTTCCTAACTTGGTAAATCTAACTATAACGATTCTATCCTGATATCTTGCATGTAAAGTGATAAGTTACGTATCTCTAAATCCTTGGTCCGGCATCTAGAGAATTTCACTCCGCACCTTGGTCCGGCTACGTGTGTTGCTATACTAACCCTTATCTTTACCTCATATTAAACATCGTATTCGGTATTTGACTAAGTTATTAACTCGTACCAACCAATACTAGCCTATTAGATAGTCTACACTAAATCTATGTTAATAATTCTTTTCCTATTATCTACCTCCTTGGTCCGGCAAGTAGCATTAAGGCGAGTTCTAACGTTGGCCATCCATTAAAAAGACTTCTACACGAAAGAATTATCAATACATGCAAGACACCACTCTAGAATTGTTATTTAAGTTAGATTTTTACCTTGTTATTCACTCATGGTTCCCACAACCCTAGCTATGAGGTTTAGTTACCCATGTTCATAATTACACAATTCATATTGTTAATGGAAGAATTCATGCACTTACTTTTATGAAAACGAATAATTTCCTAGAATTTAACTTGATTAATCAACGAAAATTACCGAGAAAGTATCTTAATTCCCAAAATCGAGAATTTAATAATATAATAGAAGAACTAAAAACTAAAAATTATCCAGAAAGTCTAACCCCAAAAACGAGGTTTTTCCCACTATTTATAATAAAAACAAAGTCTAATCAAATAAGGATTCTATTTACTAAAAATCTGTCCAAACGTGTTTGGATCGACGGACCACGTGACGGACCGTCATGGACACGACGGACCGTCATAGACTCCGTCGTCCCATACTTCACCATTCTTCTGTTGCTTTCTTCATTCCCCTCGACGGACAGGTATGACGGACCGTTTCAAGTACGACGGTCCGTCGAGGGTCTTCGTTCCAAAATACTTGGACTTCTTGGAATTTGGGTACTGGGACTACTTCTTTGATCATCACGACGAACAAGCAGGACGGACCGTCGTGGCTATGACGGTCCGTCATGGACTTCCATAATCCCACACTTGGTCAGACTTCCCCATTTTCCTTCAGCAACTTCTCCCTTCACTACGATGCCACGTACGGACCGTCACAGCCTCGACGGACCGTCATAGGTTCCATAGGTGGTCTCTTCTGCATTTCTTTCTCAAAAACTCCCGCGTTTATCCTTGGACAGATTTTCTGCAAACAAAGAGAAACTTACATAAAAATCAACACAAAAAGGCTTTCGACACACACTAAACTTAAGAAAAAAGCATTAGAAATACCGTGAAACCACGGTACATCACTTCTCCAAGACCATTATGTGAAGTCTTCTAAATGCTTAAATGAATCTTAATTGACTTAATGAATGATTATGACTTAAGTTAATGTAAGTTGAATAAAAGTATCCAGGGTAGCTTTGAGGGTTGCTTAAGTAGGCTTGAAGAGGGTGTATGGGCGGTCTCTTCATGTTTTACTCAAGTGAATCTTAGAGTAACCTTAGGTGGTGAGTAAAATGTTAAAAAGGGAATAATATTATCAAGGTAGTCTTAAGGATTATTTAGGTGTGCTTAAAGAGGGTGCATGAGCGGTCTCTTCTTGTATTACTTAAGTAAGTCTTAGGATAACCTTTGGTAGGAGTGTTATATGCTTATATGGTTTGAAGTGTTGATAATTCTATTGTGTAGGTTACTTGGAAGATGTCTTATATGTGAAGTTGGTGTTAAATGTAGTTCTTGTACTTATGTTATGAAGTTTTCTCTAAAAAGAGCATGAAGCATACTTTAAAGCGAATGTCCATTTAGCATGATTTTATTGCATGTCACCATACTTAGTGCATTCTAATGTACTAATTCCATATATTGTCTTATTTATAAAGGTGTAGGTGACAATTGAGAGGAGTCCTTTGAAATGAAGCTTGGATATTAGCATCCTTTCAAGCAAGTTAGTTGTGGTATGTCCTCAATTGTTTCGTGGACATAACTATGTTTAGATTTTCTTATCCAAAGACATTGTAATAGACTTAGATATTTTCTATTTTGGTATTGTATGGGCTGTGACCAAAGATATTCGTGTGTCTAAGATGGCTAAACGAGACTTAGAATTTCCTGTGTTTTCTATAAATGATATTTTAGAAGATGTTGTGAAAAGTTTTAATTCGCACTACTTTTCATATATGTTTATGCAATTAATGATGTCTAAGGGCTTGTAGGAGACCTCCGAGAGGCCGAATACACCATGTGACGACTTGAGGATACCTTTTCTTCTAGGGTATACGCTCGGGTCGTGACAAACACACAAACCTTTAACCTTTGATTTTCTCTCTTTTCAAGAAAATTAAAACTTCCCTTTTTCAATTCAAAATCGATATGATGAAGGATATTGTACTTTCAACGGTCCCTGATATTTCTTTACAGATCAACTTACTGTTTTGTATTTTAAAAAGTGATCAGTTTAAAGAAGCGATGAGATTCGATTCCAGGACAAATTTAGGTAGTAGTGCTAGTGGAGGAAGTCATTTGAACCATGAAAATACCGATTTTTAATCAGGAGATTAAAAAAGCATTTAATCTTCCTTTAATTCCGACTTTTTAACCAACCCTAAGTTTAGGGTTAGCGCAAGTACCAATAGGTACACATTTTCAATATCATCAACAACATCATGAGCATTACCGGCCACAAACATACGAGCGCGAGTTCAAGATTGATTAGTGGAGTGAAAAGAAGCGTTAGAGATCTGAGAATGAGATGGACTTCAACTCTTCATGCTCATTTTGTTCATGCCGTTCAACTCCTAGCTAGGTGGACACGAACGTAAGTTCATGAACAGTGAGAATTCATATAACTGACTTCAACTGTTTGTTTTAAATTTTAATTTTATAGGAGCAACACTAAAATCCGTGCTAGAGTTGATGAATGTGAAAGATCTAACCTTAGCTCATGTGAAGAGCCACTTACAGGTACGTAACTAGGTAGCCAACCAAATGAGCTACTAAGATTATTTTCTAATCAATGGTTTTTTGAATGTAAGTAGAAAAATGGATCTTTTTAATTGATTGATATGGATATTTTTGTATTTTTACACTGCAAAAATCCATGTGAATATTTAGGTTGGGGTGGGGTGTTGGAGAATTTGTAGTACAAAGAGGTTAGGACAGAAAGGCATTTAAAGAAGTAATCTTAGAAGAGCATTGCTAAATGGCAAGACACTTTTTTGGCATGTATACACAAGACGGCGGTAAATGACCAAATAGCCCTTTGTCTCCGAAACCACTTATTTTTTCCCTCCAAAAAAGAAAATCACTCTTGACTTTTTCTTTTTAATTTACTCTCTCTCTCTTACTTTACTCCTTTTCTTATTATTTACTTCACTGATTTATTTTATTTTGTTGATTTATTTGTTGTTCAATATTTTATTTTGTTGTTAGATTTATATAATTTTAACAAGATGGATCCGAATAGTCAAGTAAACGAAGTACTGAATGATGTTTTAGGGTTAGATGAGGATGATAGTTTGTTGTCCCAAAATTAAGAGGATTTCGATGGTGCATACGATGGGCCTGAAACATATTTGCACAGTGATGATGAATATATGATTAACATGCTTTTGAAGAAATGAATCAACCGGAGCAAGAGGTATCAATAAGTGTTAGTGACGGAGAGGAATATGAAGCTAAAGAAGAAAGTGATGAACGGGAAGATTCAACCAAGGATGATAATTTTCCAAACCAACAATATATAGTAGGCCCTGTTGTAGGTATGATCTTTTCTAGTGTTGAATCTCTTTTTGCATTGTATAAAGAACATTGTCATTTAAATGGTCTTGGAGTTATTAAAAAGTTTTCAAAAAAGAGAGATTGTGAATACGCTAGGTATGTCTCACTCGCTTGTGATAAGAGTAGAAAACTCACGGCTAAGAATTCTAGTAAAAGAGTTGATTGCAAATGAAGAGTTAATTGTGTTGTCTGCTTGATGGTTTGTGTCGGGTTACTACAGTTACGACCGAACACAACCATGATTTGCAACCATCTTTGTCACTTTTTTTGGTTTCCACAGTAAAATAAGTAAGGCATTAAAACGATATCTTGAAGCCCATGACATCGCAGGAATTAGACCTGCCAAAAACATTAGACTTTTGGAAGTACAAGAAAGTGGTCCTGATAGAATGGGATGCACCCCGAAAGATTGTTGAAACTACATTCCTCAACAACGCAGATTGAGGATATTGTCATGCGATGCTGCTGCAATACAGAAATTCTTCGCTTCAATGCAGATCAAGGACGATGATTTTTTATGTAATTAACAAGGATAATGTTGGTAGACTTCGCAACGTAGTGTGGATTCACACACATTGCAAATATGCGTATCGAGAGTTTAGTGATGCTTTTTATTTCGATTCAACATACTCGGTGAATCAATGACGCATGGCGTTTGCATCTTGTGTTGGTGTGAATCAACACAAATAATCTATTCTTTTGGGCTGCGCTTTGCTCACAAGTGAGGATATTGAGACGTACAAATTTGTTTTCTCAACCTGGCTGGCAGCAATGGGCAATGCGCCTCCGACCGCTATCCTCACTTATCAATGTGAGATTATAAAGTCAGCAATTGCAGAGGTACTTACGGACACCATCCATAGGTACTGTATTTGACACTTCATGACAAAGCTCCCTGCAAAGCTTAAGGGTGTTTGGGACTTTAAGATTGCCAAGTCCGAATTTAAATCAATAATCTATAACAACATCACTATCAACGAATTTGAGGAAAAATGGGAAACCTTCATTCAAAAATACGACCTTCATCATAGACTATGATTTCAAAAATACGTCCAGCAGTAGGAGATAGCCTTGCGATTTAAATTAATTATTTACTACTATTTCATTTTTATATCATGTTTTATCTCAGTAAATGAACTTTTATGGGATAGAAGGAGAAAAATAAGGAAAACAAATTAACCCCCATTTGACATTAACTTTACACTAAAACTCACTATCAACAAGCACTAATTCTTTCTCGTTTTGTTCTATTTTTTTTCATTAATCAACAGGGAAAGAAGAACAAGAAATACTTTGGGATGCGTACAATTACTTTATTTCGTTGTCCTTTTGAGGATCTGTGAATTTATTTTTCATATTGAAAAAGTATATGATGATTCAAATTATGAGTTTTTTTATATAATATATTATCATGGTTAGTTTTCTCTTTTAACTATCTTAAATTCGATCTCCTCTACATATATCAAAGTAAGACACATCCAAGGAGGGATCAATCCTCCATTAGTGAAGGAGATTTTCTGTATATGTCAATATCCAATCAAATTAATTACACAATACTGGTACAATTATTGGTCTGATGAAACTAACGGTAAGTTGTGCTTTTTTGAAATAGTTCTTTTCACAAAAAGCCTACTTTTATATTACAAGTATTTGAAATTCTAATATGTTATGTTTTGGATGGTTATCAGTGAAAAATGAGGTGTTATAGGCAATGAAGGATGGATGTCAGGGCCACAAATTCTATGTCAGGCAAAGAAAAAAAAGTAATAAATGACATCAAATTGCATTATATCAAGTGAGATTATTTTTTAGTTATTTAAATTGAAAATATTACAAGTAATATTTTAATTGTTACTTATAATAAACTATGTAAATTATAAGTTGTTTTTTTCCCAAAAAAATTACATCATAGGTAAATTTGTTCGGTACCAATTAAAATATTACCTATCACTATATATATATATATATATATATATATATATATATATATATATATATATATATTACATTTACATAAATTTAAAAATATCACGTATCATAAGTTTAATTCTATGTAAAACTTCTCATGTTTTATATAGATAACTATCGTAATAATGTTGTTAAAATTTAGGAATTACAATTTATGTTCATGTTTATATTTATAATTACATAAATTTAAAACACAAATTAATTAAATCTATAATTATATTTCCACAAAATATCTGGGAGATAATTACATTTACAAATAATGATGCTATAATTTAGGAATTAAAATATATAGTATGTACAGAGAATGATGCTACTGTATAGAATTAAAATATATTTATAAAAAATTTAAAATATAATTGGAGAAATATTTATATAAAATAATTTAGCAAGGAAATACTTAAATTAAAATTTGAAAAAGGAACAAAAATATATTAACTAAGTAATCAACAAAATTAATCTAAAATCTAAAATAAAAAGGAAAAACAATTTAAACTTAAAAATCTGTTTAAAGGAGAATAATACTTATGCACGATGGAGTTTCTAAAAACATAGTTCACATTCAATTAAAAAAGTTAATTTATAATCTGAAATTAAAATTATTTTAAATCTGAAATATTTTCATTTTAAACAACAAAAAGAAGAAGATAACTTTACCTTCTTTTTTTAAAAAAAAATAAAAAATCTTCCCACGTTTTAAAAAATAAGACGAGTTTCTTCTCCTTTTCCTATTTTATATTTTTGTATCTATTGTTTTAAATATTTTTTTTATAATAATTATTTTATCGCATCAAATTTTGCTCGATGTTGAGATAAAGAAAAATAGGAGTAAGTGGCCTATGAAAGTGAAAAACATCCTTTAAATTTATGTATCACGGTGAAAATTCTTACAGAATTAGAAAATAAATGTAAGTTTTGATGCATTTGATATTTGGTATATTAGAAAGACAAAGTATAATGAATATTTTATTTAAGTTCTATATCTTAATTAAATATGTATAATGCCTCTAATTATGATCCGTTAGAATCTATGAAATAGTTGAAATTGTTACAAAAATAACAATTTTGCATCGATTTGGCCAAAAATGACATTCATATTATTTTTTTCAGTTGTCTGAGTGAAAGTTAGGAGGTTTAAAAAAAAAGAGTTATCAATTAAATTTGTTTTTTTCAAAAACATCATACTAATTATCATTAAAATAAAAATTTAAATATTAAATAATAAATACTAATCTACATGCATCACAAAAAACCGTGTGTCATTTAGAATAAAATTAGTTGTCATTGTAATTTTAAGTTATTGGTATAATTAAATACACAATATATTTATTACTTATTTTTAAATATAAATTATCATACTTTAAATTAACCGCGCAACGCGCGAGCACGTATACTACTAAGAAAATAAAAGGTTACGTATATTCAAAATACATTTTCATTGGAATATAAATTACAAGTTCAGGTTTATAAAAAAATTAAAAATGAATAGATAGATCTAATCTAGTTGTTAATTTTTAAATGTATTACCATTCGCGCTGCAAAGGCATTAATTCATAATAACGAAACATTATTTTTTTATTTTTCATCTATGTTTTACTAAAAAAAATAGTTTAATATTAATTTTAAACTTGTGACAAGATAATTTGTCTTCAAAAAATTGTTAGTCGAGAATATTGTAGTTGTTAAGTAATTAAAAGTACTTGAGTATACCTACCAGTTGTTGAAAAGATTTGATTAGATGAGTTGAATTTTCTTCTACTTTTTCTTTTGTAATACAAATCCAATCCATTAATTAACCATATTTTTAAGAAGATGAGAAAATAAATCTTACGTGTGTTTGAAAATCATTTTTCATACGAATATACATGTTAATTTTGTGTTTATAAACTTTTCAACAAACAAAAGGGAGACATCTAACTAAACAAAATTTCTTTAATATTCATCTATTTTTTACTTAACACATATTTAATATCACTTTTTAATTTTCACAAGATAATTGGTCTCCAAAATAATGTGTGAATGAGATCATGTAGTTGTTAGCTCTTAATTAAAAGAACTTGAGTAAGCCTACCACTTGTTGAAAAGAGTTGATTTGATATGAGTTGAATTTTCTTTTGCTCTTTCATTTTAAAGCCAAATTCGTGCATTAATTAACCAATTTTTTTAGAAGGTAAGAAAATAAAATTTATAATTATCAAAATATTTTATGATATATATTATTCCAGACCTTTAAATATTAACTTTTTATTGAAATTAAATATATTTTCCGATATCAAAAATTTATTGTAGAAATTTACTAGTATAACAAACGTGAACTGACGGAGTAGTATTACTTTACTCCTATTCTACTCTAATAGAACTACTAGAATACACCTACAAGTTATTGAAAAGATATGACTAAGTTGAATTTTCATTCACTCTTCTTTTTTAAACAAGTCCATATAATTTATGTTTGTAAAATAAAATACAGAAATACCGCATAACCTAGACTCGATACCTTGACCTTTGAGACAACAAGTTTAAGGTTTAACCATCGCACTGAAATAGCATTCGTCCATACTAACGAAAGAAAATGTATTTACTAGCTTTCATATTTGTTGTTTAATCAATAAGAGGTTTAGCAAAAGTAAGAACTAAAATATTGGGACCTAATCTCGATATCGTGACCTACTAACTAAACGTTTAAGCTTTAACCATTCGCACTACAATAACATTCATTCATAATTACGAAAGTAAATTAATTTATTCTATCTATATCCTATTAGTTTTCTAATAAATAAAAAAGTCAGCCAAATAAAGAACTATAATGTGAGTTATCTTAAAGATCATTGAACTATAAGAAATTACCTAGTTATTTGGGTACATGACACTACTCAAATATTTAAATTTCTGTACGCGCCATTAACTTGAGGAAGACAAACAAACAAATACTTAGTACAAGTAGTAGCTAACTTTGGGAAGTGCTTCAAAACTTTATTTACACGCCATTAACTTGGGGAAGACAAATATTCAAGTGTCTGCAGCCCAATTCTCGTTTGACGTGTAATAGACGGCTAGAATTAATTGTTTAGATTTTGATTTATTTAATCAACTTTTACCATTTTACATCTCTTTTTAAAATCAACGTATATAAAATTGAATATTGTTTATTTAATTTTTGTATTATACTTCAATTAGTTAGTATTTTTTTTACATATATTAAACTCTATGATATGAAGAAACATAATATATATGTAATTAAAAGGCAAGAGTCTATAGATATTAACTTGAAAACAACTCGGTACATAAAAACTTAGAAAACTAAAGGGAAATCAATTCCTAAAACGAAAATTAAAGTTTGGTAAATTTTACTTAGAGTTTCTGAAAAAAACATTGTCGTTAATTGTTTCGGCACCACCAGCTACATCTTTAGTATCCAACGCTTCAACACGATCACCACCTGCATATTTAATATTCAAGGCCTCAGTACAATGAATCATTTCTTCAACGTGCCCTTTCAATTTTCGCATTTCTCGGTGAATCTCTAAAATTTCCTGAACGAGCTTCAACGACTTAGTTTTAAGTTTGATAAGTTCATTGGTGGCCTCTACCTGTCCCCCAGGAGTAGAATCAACATTTTGTTTCTCTGATTTAGACATATTAGAGTTGTAGTGTGTTCTATGATAGAAATCTTTCTGGTTTTGGGGGTGAAGATAGCTCTTTTTTTATAGCCGGTTAGTCTAAGAGTTGCATTGATTATTCCAAGAGGTTATCTTGGTTAGATAAACAACTTCATTAATTGTTAGAGAAATCTTGAAGATTCCAACATATTTCTTGGTTAGAACAACAACATCATATAACGTTGTAAAAATAACATTAACATTATCATATCATAACTATTAAAATAACGTCAACATAGAATATAAGAGAGTAAACTAGGTTGTAAAATTAAAGTTAAATAACATAAAAGTAGACAAACTTTCATACTTCATTATTCCCCAAGACCTCCATCAACATACGCAACACCAACATCATCATCTCCATTTAGTTTAATAGCTAAAACATGAATACGACCTGACAACCTCCAAATTTTATCCTTAAAATTTGCAATTTCCACTTCGAGGCGACTCACTGACTAAGCAATGAAATATCCCAGAGTATTTCATCTTGTTTTGTAAAACTAAGATGCCCGCTTCTATTAGTTGAGAATGACATTATAGCAAAAATTATTTTATTTTACAGAATATTGATGAATTGAGTGTAGAATAAAGCGACATGCTCAATTTATAACCTACAATTTATTTCCTTAGTTCAAGAGTTGTCTGTTCAGTTTGCTCAGACGTTAATAATAATAACGGATAATAAAATGGAGTTAAGTGTAATGAAGTATAAGTTAAATAATATAGAGTAATTCAGATCGAAATGATAAATAAAGCAGTATAATTAAAAAATATAATAAATTATTGAAGATATTAATATCATTGCATCAAAAAGAGAGAACTAAACGTTACAAGCACAACCCCCTGAATATTATCGACCCCACCACCCTCGTTATTATCGGCACCACCATGTTTGTTATGTTCCAATGCATTATGAACGTGAGTAGAAAAGTTATGAAATAAGGAGATAATGTCCTCAGTTCACACTCGAGTGCTTCCATTGCACGATTGAGGTCTCATACTTCGTCCATTAGAAGTTCAATCTCCCAAACTGTATGAAATCGTCTTCTACGATTATCATGTGCATTGTTGTTGACTGAACGAGGCATGATAGAGATATAAAATAGAAAGAGTTATGGTAGAAGAGTAAGTTATTGAAAGAAAAAAATAAATATAGTTGCAACTATTTAAAGCCCATCAAGTAGACGAAACGTTTCTTTAGTCGGAATAACTTCCTCCGGTTCCTTGATCCGTAACTTCCTACATATAAATAGTGGTTTAACGCAAATATCATGTCCATTCCAAAACATCGTCTTTGTTAATTCCTTGAGAAAGTACTTAGCTACTGATTGTGGAAGCCACTGCATAAAACAAAGATAACTAGACATTAAATCAACATATATGAAATAAAACAAACAAAGAGCAATTACAATGAAATATTTTACCATTTCATCGTGTATGACATATGATCTACTTATTCTCACTTTGAACTGTGGTAGGGGAGGAGAACCGACTTGGATGTACTTTGACATTTATCAATGAGATAAAATATTATTGTATAAGTTAGACTCATGTGTTGTGTATTTATTGGAGTGTTTAAAATTTCATAGTTCCCACCTAAAAAAATTGAATTAATTTCCCACCAAAAGTTGAAACTCTTCGTTTACCATCCACGGAATGGACTATGTAATGAATGTGCTTTTAATAACATATTAACATTGAAAATATAAACTTGAAAGTAAATGAAGGAACCAAAATGTGTGAGAGTAATGGATCATTTATTTATTTATTGATCCCTTTTATATATACCTCTTTAGTACTTTCTAATTAGTAACTATACTGGTCTCCAAAAATGCGTGAACTGGATTATTGAAGTTGTTTACCCTAATCTGTTATGCTAATTAAAACTACTTGAGTAACCTACCATTTGTTGAAGGAGTAACTGTCTTAGGGAAGTGTTTTTATACTATCTATACAAGCTATTGACTTGGAGAGAAAAACACTCAATCATCTGCTGCAAAGATTTTGTTTGACGTTCAATAAACGACCAACATTAATTGATTAGATTTTATTGATTTTACCAATGCTTAGTAAAATCAACTTATAAAATTGAAATTTATTGTATATCTTATCAATTATTATTATTTTTTTTTACATGTATTATAAGAGTTTTGATATTATGAAACTTTATAAAGAAACATAATGTAAACTTAATATAAAGACAAGAGTATATTAAAAAAAAGACGATACATAATAACTTAGTAAATTAAACGGAAATGTAGTCCTAAAAGTTAATTAAAGTTTAGTAAATTCTACTTAATATTACTAGGAGAGCCACTGTCGTTATCAGTACCGGCACCATCATTTGCACCTTTAGTTTCCAAGGCCTCAGCACGATGAATCAAATCTCCAACGGGGCCTTCAATTCCCATATTTGACGGTAAAGCCCTAAAATTTCTCCAACGAATTTCAACGAATTAGTTTTAAGTCTTAAAATCTCTTCATGGTCGTCTAATCTCCGTCCCTCATCACTGTGGTGCTTAGTTTCTTTCTCCGGTGTAGACATATTAGAGACTAGAGTGTGTGTTTCTATGAGATAGAATTGTTATGGATTTTAGATAGAAGATCAGTGCTTTTAATTGAAAAGATGGTTAGTTAGTAAGAAATGCATTGATCATTCCAAGGAGTTCCTTGGTTAGACCAATAGCTTCATTTGTATTAGTATAAAATAAAATAAAATTTCAAATCTTCGATATTTTTTTAAACTAATGTTACATCAACATAAAATAAAAGATTAAAATTTTAATATTTTCTCACCGTAATATATACACTTATTCTTTATCCCTAATTAAGTTAAGTTAAACAGTAGTATAATTTATTTAGCTTTTCTAAATTGATCAAATGTAAATTTTTAAGATTAATATTGTCCCGTTTTTACACTAACACTTGACCAAATTAAACAAAATGAAGAACTAGTTTTAAACAAGGCAATTACAAAAAATATTTTAATTAATCAACAACTATCAAGGTTTCTTCATCTATGAATTTCATAAGAAGTTTCTCATGAATTTCTTTAGAAACAAATATTTCTACATAGTCCTTTTTACTAAGGAAAATAACAAAAACTAAGACATCTCCCTCAACCAATCCCGCAGAAACAACAAAATCGTGTCAACCATCTAATAACCTCCGTCGATTGATAAAACAAGAGGCACCTCATGTAAACGGTATAGATCTCTACATTCACATCAGGATGTATTAAAGTTAACATAGTAAATGTTAGGTCTGTCAGAAGATATGGAGTTACTGATTGTGATAGCCACTACACAAAAGAAAAATTCACAACAAATTAATTTATTATTGTACAAAACAAACAAATAAAGAAATAATATCAAAATCAGTGATATGCGAAAAATTATCATTCCATTTAACTAGAAAATGCTGAAGTTAGTTTAATTTTGAACAAAGATTAAAGGAGGATTACACACTGCAGTAAAGTCTCTCATTGGTTTATTGAGAAGAGATTAAGATTAGAGTATGGTGTAAATTGAGAGATAGTATTAGCTATTTAAAGTAGTATTAGTTAAACTTGTTGTATACTCATACAATGAATTTAATTATCGGAGTACTCTAGGTTCATGAAGGAAAGATTATTAATTAGTACTAACGTTTAAGAAATTATAAATTTATAATTCCCACCACAAATATTTACTCCCATAAAATTAAGTATATATTTCGAGGAAAAATTATTTTGGCCAGTAAATATGACCAGAATAACATTTTACTTATATTATTTTGTCTTTTTGAACATTTTACCATTATAACTTTAATATCTTTTAACTAAAAAATAGAAAAAAGATTAGTTTATTTTAAAGTTGATATTTTGAAGAATATTTGTTTTAGATCTTGAAAATATCAAGAGAGAAGAGTGGATGACACTTATTTTTCCTTTGGTGGATTTTGTGGTTCCTTTTTAATGTTTAACAATGAAATCACAAATAATTAATCTCATAAATCTTTTTCAATGCATTGAAAACATGTATTTTTACCATGCTTGATTTTAACCTTTGACTCAAATTGTAACCTTTACAATTCCCACCATAAATTTTTACTTCGAAAATGTAAGCATATTCTTCATGAATAATTGATTTTGATACATCGAAGTATTTATTTTGAAAACATGCTTGTATTACTCATTAATTATTAACTATAACATTTAATAAAAGAATTACTAGTAATTTCCTAGATTGACTTAAATATATTAGCAAGACTAATCAACTACTCTAGGTTCATAACGGATAAACCAAAAGAGATTGTATTAATCAACACTAATTATTGTTAAAATATTACCTAAAATTGTGACCTAAACCTAGATTCAAAACGGTGACCTATGACTATTCGTTTAAGCTTTAACCAATCGCGCTGTAATAGAATTCGTTCGTACTTTCCAAATGAAACGTATTTAGTCTCTTTTTATCAGTTTTCTAATGAATATCCCTAGGTAATTTTCCAAACATGACTATTGTAACATCTCGTAACTTGAAACAACTAAGAATAATCTAAGAAACCAAGAATAATCAATTTTTGGAATGAGTAGGGAAATCTAGAAAATTTTCAGCTTTCAGAAGTGATTTTTTATCATTTTCAAACAACCATAACTTCCAGTTCAGGAGGAGTTTGGATAATTTCTTTATATGATTGTTAAGCCCTTGGTAATATCTTTCCAATACCGCCAAGTTTGAGCAAATACGATGTCGTATGAGGGGGATATACCTTTCGGAAGTTGGGTTGTTGGACTGAGAAAAGTCCAATCCGGATTTTAGTAAGGGTAAAGTTGTCTTTTCACCCTAGTATTTCCGAATTCGTTTTTAAAGTTTTATTAAGGGGTAAAACCAAGTCCCAAATCAGTTTTAGAAAAATTAAGAACACTTAGGGCTTGGGAGAAAAGAGAAAAGAAGAGGAAGAACAACAATTGTCCAAGAACGCCAAGATCATTGCGTGGATTTCATATGGGATGATCCCTATCGAGGTGTGTGAGATCATTCTGTGTTGGGGGTCCTTTCATCCACACCCCAATATGTTTAATTCAACAAGTTTCATATAGATTGAATGACAAATCTTGAAGTTCTCGATGAACAAATTGTTAAAACCCCATTGGCTGGGTTGTAGAATACCTTTAGTGTTTGGTTTGTGTTATGGGGCTATTTTACGAGTCTAAACTATTGGGTATTGAGTATATTAGTGAATCTAAGTGTTTGGGGGAAGATCCATGGAAGTTTGGTAGGTTTAGAATTGAAAATCGAAGAAAAAGTCAGAAAACCCGTCTGACAAGCCCTGGGGCGCCACGCCTACCAGAGCCCCTCAAGACAACCTTTGTCCATTAGGCTTTGGCGCCCCGCGCCTCTCAAAGCGCCAGGTCACAGGAGTTCCCATTTCTCCCCCATCTTTTCTTACGAGTTCCTAATTGATGTACCTATAAATTTTAGTTGATTCCAACACTCTAAAGTACATCTAAACATCATGAAGTCATCTATAAACATGAAATCATGATCCTTGAATCCATAATCAAATTCAAGGGAAGCTAAGATTAAAGTCAAAGAAGTTAAGAGTCAAGTTTAAAAGTTAAGAAGCAAGTCAAAGTAAGTTCTTAAAGTTTTCAAAGAGTCTTAAACAAACATTTTAACTTTATTTTAAGGCTCAAGTTACACTTTGAGCGAAGAGTAAAGAGTTGAGTTAGATTCTCAAAAGTTATAAGGGAACTAAGTATTCCCTAAAGAGTTAAGTTTCAAGCTAAGCAAAGAGTAAAAGTTGAGTTCATCTCTCAAAAGCTATAAGGGAACTAAGTATTCCCTAAAAATTTATAAATGTTTTCACATTTAAGTTAAAAGGGAACTAAGAGTTCCAAAAGAGTTTTGAACAAAGAGGGGAACATTGATTCCAAAAGGAGCTTTTGATAAGCTAAAGGGTTCAGTAAATTATCTCAACCCAAAGGAAGGAAGTCTTGTTAAAAGTATGAGCTAAAATATATTTTGGGATTAGTATTGAGCACCGATGTGGGGATGAGAGTTCATATTAACTCAAGTATACATGTAAACCATGAAGTCATCATGGGAATTGATGGGTCATACTTTTTAGATGATCACGTAAGTTGAGCTAGTGGATTCACTAAGTTAAGTAAGGTCCTATAACGATGGTAAGGTATAGGATGGTACTTGGGTAACGTGAGTTAAAACGTTGTATCATCACTTAGGCTCAAAGTGACGGTTGTCGGTTAGAGAATCTCCCACAAAAGCTATATTACTTTCATATATAAGTAAAGTTGAGTTTGTTATTGCATTTCTTTAACGAACTAAGTTGTTTTACTGTTTTACAAGCTTTATATTAATCATATGTGTTTTAAATTGTTTTATATACATACTTTGAGTTGAGTATATTCTTGAGTTGAGCAGAGCCAAGGTAAGTTCATCTTATTCCCCTTAAGCTTAAGTTGTTGTTCAGCATTCCAGCTCGCATACTTTTACATTCAATGTACTGATGCCAATTGGCCTGTATCATTTTATGATGCAGACACAAGTAACCTGGATCAGCACGCAGCGCTTCGTTGATCCAGATTGAGCTCCAGAGTCAGTGGTGAGCCTCCTTTCATTTTGGATGACATCTTTTTATTGCTTTTCTAGCTTAGTTCATTAGGATGTTGCGGGCTCTGTCTTAACATACATCTCAGTCAGTTTAGAGGCTTCGTAGATAGTTAGTAGTTCAATTTTGGAGTCTTTTCTATTTTATAATTTCATATGTCCAAGTGTTGAGACTTAAGTTCCATTTTGGCCTAGAGAGTTATTTCAATTATTTGATGAGAATGCTTTTAATTCTTTATCTGAGATGAGTATAGTCCTTAGCTGAGTTAAGTAAGCCAGACCAAAGATTTGCTTGGGGTCCAGCAATGGTCTTCGAGTGTCGGCCACGTCCAGGGTGTAGGCTCTGGGCGTGACAACTATCCAAAGAAATTACTCGATAATGATACATTATTTACCACATAGATACTCAATTAAGGCAGGGTGTCAGGAGAAGTTGAAATTTCAAAGTCGTCTTATACACACTTTGCACTTTACATTCTAACCTTTTAAGAAGCCGAAAATTAGACTAAAAAGTGTACACACTTTGCATTCTAACATTATGAAAAAGATATGTTCTTCGTTCGAATCTCTAGATACCGAAATACTAGAACAGATCATAGAAAGGGTGGCTTCGATATTGTGCAAGTATCTGATAAATTTTAGACTAAGGTAAACAGAGTAATAATTCTGTTTTCTATTGTTTACTTTGTGTATACTAACCCATGAATTTTCCAGTTGCAAACTTGTTAACGAAATAGGTCTTCAACGGTGGGTTTTATACGAATCTGTCGTTGTTAGACGTTCGAATTAGCTATATATATATATATATTTGGCTGGTTAAAGCATTTATCCACGCATTAATCCGTTCTTTTTCATTGTTCGGTGTTCATATGTTCAGAAGAACTATTTCAAAAATTTAAGTACAGATGAAGCACTTGAAATGCTGGAAAGAGCATCAAAGGGAGGCCATAAAGCTGCAACATATGTGTTTGCCTTAATTTTGATATTTTAGGCGGTGAATCCAAAGAACATGGTATAGAAACGATTGACCAGATGAAAGTAACACAAAAACAATGAATAGTAACAAGGGAATGTCAACACCATCTTCGACAAATCTTAGGGACAATTTGCATCTTTAATCCTGTATTTGCTATAGAATTCCCACGTTGTTGCACTACACTATTACATCTACTTCATATTCCCCCAACGAGATATGATAGTGATGAATGTGATGAAGTAGAGCTATGTTATGATTGTAGTAGCGATGAAGAAGTTACCAAATTCTGCTACTTCTACTAGGCCATGTGTAAATTACTATTATCCCAATTGTATTTATTAATGTTATTATTATCATAATGATTCGAGTTATAGTTATTTGAACTTCCTTTTTTGTGAAAACAATTCAAATATAAACTTTTACAATCTTATGTTCCTAAAAAATATAAAATTAAAAATACTTAAATCCTAAATGACTCAAATAAGTAATAGTTAAAATAAATACGTAAAATTGGAACGTAAACATAGATTTGAACTTGTGACCTATATACTAAACGTCTAAGTTTTATCCATACACGCTATAATAGCATTCGTTAATAATTATCAAAGGAAATGTATTTAGTATCGTTCATATAAGTTGTTCAATCTATATAATTGAATTATGTGCCTTATTTGATGTGGTGCTTTCGCGTCTCCAGTAATCATATTTTAGTTTAAAAAAATAGTTATTATCACTTAATTGCATTTTATTAGTAATTAAGATGACGTTATGGAATGAAAACACAAAAATAAGATCTTTTTTTTTATCAAACACCAGTGCAATATGAACACCATTCATTTAACATCATTGCAAGTACAAATAATGTCAATTCAAGCAAGTTAGAAATCAATGTAAATAAAATGTAAGTATTTTTTATCTTTCGCTTCTTACATGAAAATAATAGGAAAACTCATAATAGTGTGAGTTCTGTAATAGTTAAGTCTTAAGTATTAAGTAAATGATGTAAGAAAAAATTAATGATGAAAAATATGTGGATTTGAAAATAAGTTGGAAGTTGTGAAGTAGTGCATTTAATGGATGTGACCCATCTGCCAAATGACAGCTTGAATAAGTACACTTTGTTAAACTCTAAATTTTTTTGTTCCCATTTTTAAGAGATTCGTTTTTTAATGTGTTATTTTTTCTTTCTTTTTTTAGGTGAATAACATTGTAAAGGTTTACATTTGGTATATATATTTTCTTTCGTAAAAACGAACGAGTGTTATTGCAGTGCGAATATTTAAAGTTTAACGATTAGTATGTACGTCGCGAGTTCGAGTGTACGTTATAGGTTTTACTTTTAAGTTATTTTTTTAAAAAAATAGACTCTTTGAAGCTTATCATATTTATGTAGTTTTTAATATTTGTTTTGGTGAATAACATTGTAAAGGTTTATATTTGGATTGTTAATGGAGAAACATTATAATTCATTTTCATGTAACTTATTTTAAGCTATTAAAATAGCTAATTTCACGTTTAGAGCATTAAGGTAAATTGAAAAGTACATAGAAGAACTTGACAGAAAGGTATATACATTTCCTTTCGTAAAAAGAAACGAATGTTATTGCAGCACCAATTGTTAGAGTTTAACAATTAGTCTGTAGGTCGCGATTTCGAGTCTAGGTTATAGGTCATAATTTTTAAGTTATTTTTTAAAAATTAGACTCTTTGAAGCTTTTCGTATTTATATAGTTTATAATTTCTTCTTTTGGCAAATAACATTGTAAAGGTTTATATTTTGATTGTTGTGGAGAAACATTACAACTCATTTTCATGTAACTTATTTTAAGTGGTTAAAATAGTTAATATCACTTTAAGAGCGTTAAGGAAAGCTGAAAAGTACATGAAAAAACTTGACAATAAGGTATATACATTTCCTTTCGTAAAATTGAACGAATGCAATTACAGTGCGAATGGTTAGAATTTAACGATTAGTCTGTAGGTCGCGAGTTCGAGTCTAGGTTACTATTAAATCGACTTTATTACATTTTTTAAAAAGCACTCGCTTAAAATTTATATTGAAAAAATTAAACTCTTTCTTTCTAGGGATTTGAAATGTCTCATCACCGCATTTTAACAAACAGTCAACTTAAACACAGAAAGTAATAACAAAGTTAGTTAAATGCAACTATAATTAGTTCATAAATAGAATAAAAAGCTCAAAAACATATAGATATAATATATAATTAAAAAGCTAAATTATAATTACATAAATTGGTCTTACAAATACTTAGAAGTAATAATTTATGCACATCATTTAGCCTAACAAAAAGTTGCAAAGAATGAGGATAAATTACAATCCAGCTTTAGGCAAAACAACAAATATATGATCAACCTCAGAATCAGAAGCACATCCATAAAAGTGTTGATTTTCTTGTTCTTCGTCACTGTCAGAAGGCCATCCACTGACCCGAACAGGACTTCCATGTTCAACAGAGCAACAACGGTCTGATAGTTGCATCCAAAAAATGGGATTACGAACTCAAACATTGTCAATAATGTTGATTAACCTGTCCCTCCATTCTTTTATTTGACTTCTCTAAAATATTTTCTTTCATTTGGCCAATGAACTTGACCGTGTCACATCTATCTCTGGAGCCAGCGAAAATGAAAATAATGGCAAACACATATGTTGCGCCATTGTCTCCTCTTTTTTGGAGTCCCAAAACCTTTGCAATGCAAGGGGTGGGTAATTATTTTTACAAAAACTCATCTGTCAAAAGGAGCACAAAAATATTATTTTAAGGATCTTTAAGTTAAACAGAAAAACTCGGTGAAAATAGCAAACTGAAAAAGATATAAAAAAATTGAGTACTGTTCCAATTTTGTAAAGGGCTTCTTTATTTTCAGCATCCATGCACCTTGTCATAAACAAATCTCTTTGTTCTATTTGTTTCCTTTTCCTAAGAGACTAAGAAAACATAGGAAAGTCCTGGAATGTCACCTTCTAGAGAACGCTCTCTTCACTACCCAAATTGTTGAATAGAGTTGAACTTAAAAACAAATATTTAGGAAAATATTGATGAAATCAAAACTTAACATATATATATATATATATATATATATGTTACACATGCATTTGTAGTTGCAGACTTCTTAATGAGATAGGAAGTCAACAATGGGTGTATGAAAATGTTTCGTTGCAAGACGTTAAAATTAGTCCATTCATACACTTAAATGATATGATGAACATATCATTCAACACTTTCATGAACAAATGTCTAGAATGTGAAAATAAAGAAGTCATGTATCGCAATGGCATAATAATAATTTCTTTTAATTATCTTTAGTATGTATTCGAGTTGTTAATTCGTTATAATTAATAAATATCTGTTTATTTGTTTTTATTTATTTAGTTTAAATATTTTAGAAATATAAATTAAGATGTTTGCCCTAGAATTAATTCACAAAGCTTCAGAAGGAGGACACGGAGCAGCAATATATGTATTTACTTTAATCTCGCTATACTTAGGCTGTAAATATAGAGAACAAGGGGTGAAGAAAATTGGCGAAATCAAGAAAACACAAAAACAAAAAGAAATAACAAGTCAGTATCGACGTAGATTTTAACAAATCTTACATTATATTTTTGTTTTACATCCTTTATTTGATAATAACCCCCCCTCCCCTCCCCCCCTCCACCCCCCCCCCTCCGTTTTTGCATTGTTAAGCATGTTCCTATTGTTCGTAACACTGGCTTGAATAATTCAGCATATGAGAATTGCTATGGTTATCTCAGTGATGAAGAAATTTGACACTTTCGCAAATATTTACCCTTTGCGTAATATATGTATGTATCTAATGTAAATATATTTTGTATTATGATGATAATGTAGATATATTTTCTATGATTTGACATGGTGTTTTAGTTACTCCTTTGATCATATTATTATCTTTCTTTTGATCAAATACCAATCATTTGGTGATACAAGTATACATGGTGTAATGGATCATAAAATTATGTCAACCTAAACTAGTTATAATTTTTTTGCTTTTGACTTCTTAGATGAATTATAGAGTGTTCCGTAATAATGAAGAGTATTCGGACGTGTAATGATGAAAAAGAAGTGGATTAGAAAATTAACTGGAAGTTATTCCGTGTTATTGCATGGGACATATTGGCAGCTTGTATAAGTCCTCTGCCAAATATATTTTCCAATTTTCCATTTGTTTAAACCAATCATTTTGTTTTGTTCATCTCTACTCAATTTGTTTCCATTTCTTAACTGTTCTAAGGCATAATAAATAGCTCACATTATTAATTACAGTTCGTATTATTTAACATGTTTTCAAGGGATCACAAAATGAAATGCATAATAAATTCAAAAAATTAATGAACATGATTGGGTTAGTTGAAATATTTTGCAGAAACATTTAAGATATCTCCCTACATTTATTAATAAGTATTGATACAAGCCCCAATAAATGAACCTCATTGACTTCATTTAAAAATGACTATTAATGACATATTAACGTAACAAAAACTCTAGGTTTATAAAAACATTTAATGCATAAGTGTGTTAAATAAACGTGTTCCTTCTTTTTTATATGAATCTAAGTAACTTAATGTTTACATTACATTAAAAACAAATTAACAATAAAAATTCACAATACCATAACACAGCTCACCCCACGTGTCACATCATCTTGAAACTTCCATGAATAACCTTCTACAAAACTAATAATTACAACTCACATCTATTCTATCTATTCTATTCAAGAAATGTCCAAGAAACTCTTTCATTGCACAATCCCAGAAATTTGATAACATTAAATTATGAAGAGAATTTGTGCTTCTATAGAAACGATCGAGAAAAGCATACTCATAGACATTGTTGAAAGAGTAGCTTCTAGATCATTTATAGACATAATAAATCTCCGATTGAGGTATTTATTAAAAAAATTAATATATATATTTGTCAAATTTTTATTTCATCAATATTTTTCTAAATAGTTATTATTTCAGTTCAACTCTATTCAACAATTTGGGTAGTGAAGAGAGCGTTCTCCAAAAGGTGACATTCCAAGACTTTCCTATGTTCTCTTGGTCTGTTAAGACAGGGGAACAAATAGAACAAAGGGGTTTGTTTATTACCAAGTGCATAGATGCTAGAAATAAAGAAGCCCTGTACAAAATTGAAACAGCACTCATTTTTTTTTATATCTTTTTCAACTTGCTATTTTTGAATTTTTCCGTTTAACTTAAAGATCCTTAAAATAATATTTCTGTGCTCCTTTTGACAGATGGATTTTTTTTAAAAATAATTGCCCAGCCCTTGCATTGCAAAAGCTTTGGGACTCCAAAAAAGAGGACACAATGGCGCAACATATGTGCTTGCCATTATTTTCATTTTCGCTGGCTCCAACGACAGATGTGACCGTTGTTACTCTGGTGAACATGAAATCTTGTTCGGGTCAGTGGATGACCTATCGACAGTGATGAAGAACTGGAATTTTAAAACTGTTATGAATGTGCTTCTGATACTGAGGTTGATCATGTATTTAATATTTATCCTAAGTTTGGATTGTAATTTATCTTCCTCCTTTGCAACTTCTTGTTGGAACTAAATTATGTGCATAAATTGGTACTTCCAAGTATTTGTAAGACCAATTTATGTGATTGTAATTTAGATTTCTAATTATATATTATATATTTATATGTTTTTATTCTATTTATGAACTAATTATATTTGACTTTTTACTAACTTTGTTATTACTTTCTTTGTTTAAGTGGATTCTTTGTTAAGATATTGTGATGAAACATTTTGGGTTGTTAAGAAGAAAAAAAAGACAATTCAAATCTCCAGACTACAAATATTTTAATTTTTTTTAAAATTATTTGATGCGAGATGTTATTAAAAAAATTATAAAAATTGGGGACCTAGCCTCTCCATACCTATAGACTAATTGTTAAACTCTAACAATTTCACTGCAATAGCATTCGATAATAATTACCAAAGAAAATATCTTAATATGGAAAAATTCCAAAAATAATTTGTATCAGAATTCTATTTATTATATTATATATTTTTATGGTAAGACTCCCAAAAATATGAAGTCTATTGTTTTAATGTTAAAAATATTAATAGTCGCCCATAAATTGTTAATTTTCAAAATAAACTCTCTTTATCATAACTTATTTTTACGGTAAAATTTAGACTCCAAAATTTAATTAAAAATTTGCTAAAATAAATAATATTTAGACGCGTCTTTTTCGTCACAATCTTTGCATTCAACGTTTTAAGAAGCCGCAAAGCGGTAGAAATCTACAACCATTTGCATTCTAGAATCTTCACTAAAATCATCCGTCAATAAAAAATTTCAAGACGATTTTCTCTTCCTTCGATTCACTAGACAGTGGATTACTTGACAACATTGTAGAAAGTGTGGCTTCTAAATCGTTCAAGAATTTGATTAATTCCAGACTAAGGTAATAGTAATTTTTCTTTTCTAATGTATTGTTAACTTCTTGTTTACTAAACCATCGATTTTTCAGTTGCAAATTTTTTAAATGACATAAGACGTCAAAAGTGAGTTTATACGAGTTTATACGCATTTGTCATTGTTAGACATTCCGATTAATCCATTCAGACTACCAAACTATGAAAATTACAGAAATTTTGAGACGTTCATGCGGTGGTGCATAGAATGTGGAAACACTAAAGCATTGTACAGAACAGACGTGGTAATATTTAATTTCTTAAAACAATATATTTGTCTGGTTATAAAATTTTATCAAAGCTTTAATCCGTTCTAATTCCTTGTTATGTGTTTTTACTTTTAGAGAAACTATTTCAAAAATAAAAATACAGATGAAACACTTCAAATGCTAGAGAAAACATCAGAAGGAAGCCACAAACCTGCAAAAATATGTGTTTGCCTTAATCTCTATATTCTTAGGTGATTAATCCAAAAGAGATGAAATACAGACGATTGGCGAGATGAAAGAGTAACACAAGAACAAAGAAAAATAACAAGGCAGTGTATACAACGTCTTCGAGAACTCTTAGGCACACTCTCTATGTTTAATCGAGTATTTGTTGTTCAACCACCCCCACGTTGTTGCACTAGACTGTTACATGTACTTACAAGAAATAACCCAATTGGATATGATAGTGACGAATATGAGGAACAACACTTGTGTTATGATTGTAGTAGCGATGAAAATATTATCATGTTTGCCTTCTACTAGAAAATTTCTTAAATGAATTTTGATTCTTAACTATATTATGTATGTTTAAGTCTCTCCTATACATCAATGATCTTCACAAACAATTGCAAATATTTAAACAATGTAATAGAAAAGTGAACATCATAGCACGTTAAATAATTTTTGAGTATATGTTATGCAAAGAGTTATGAAGATAGAAATTGAACAATTACCACGGATGAATTTCAAAAAAATTACAAGAAAAAATAATACATTATAAAAAAAAACCATAAACACAATACAACATATACTAGTATCAAGATAATAACTAGTAATAAGCAAAGTGCCTAAGTTCTTCATCACTGCTACATCCATAGCAATGCTCATATTCCCCATCATCTTCACTATCCTAGCCACTCTTACAAACATAAGGAACATGATTAATAAGGCAACATCTTGGGGGTATATTATCAAATATATGACTTAATAGAAAGTAACATTCATTGATTTCTTGAAATCTACAACGATACTGCCTTGTTGTCTCTCTTTGTTCTTTGGTAACCTCCATTTCACCAATTATCTTTACCCCTTGTTCTTTATAAACACCGCCTAAGCATATCAATATTATGTCAAAAGAATATATTGGATCGCCATATCCTCTATTTGAAGCTTTCTGAATTAATTCTAGGGCAACATCTGAATTTGTTTTTTTTAAAATTATTCTGAAAAACAAAAAATTAAACAAACATCTATTATTAAGAACGAATTAAATAGTCCAATACATACAAAAAAAAATCAAACTATTATCAGGTCTTTCTGATACATGGCGTCTATATTTTCACAATCTATGCATTTGACAATGAAACGTTTGAATGATGCAATCGTCAGATCATTTATGAATAAAAAACATCTAATCCCTTCCAGCGACACCTTACTATATACCCGATGTTCACTTACTATATCATTAAGAAGCTTGCAACAATAAAATCTATGAGTTAGTAAAGATAAAGAAAGTAATTAAACTTAAATTTTGGTAAATACCTTAGTCGAAGATTTATTAAATCTATGAAAGAGGATGAAGCCACCCTTTTTACAATATTTTCAACCAAACTCCTATCAATTAAATAAAAATAATTACAAAAAAATTTTATCTCTTCATTTTTTCAATTCGAATTCAAAGAAGTTTCAATTCAAAGTAAAAAATTATGTAAATTTTTTTATATTTGTATTTTTAAATAACAGTATAGGTAATGAATAGTTGCAAGTTTGAAACCCTTTCAAAATAGTAATAGTGTAATGAAGTGAAGAGTTGCCAGAGTTATGACTTTTCATTTTGTTATACGGAAACGAAAATGAATGGTATTGAGAGTGCATTGGAAGTTGTTCCATAAATTAGATCATCTCATTTAATGAAGTAGTTGTCTAGGTATTCGTTTCAAAAATCTACTCTCTTCTCGTTTCATTACTTCGTAATTTTTTTAGTAAATGATTTATATTCTAAGCTAATTTATTGACAAATATTATGTGTGAAGTTTATCAATATACAGATCAACATATAAGTAAGGCTGACAATTGGACAGGACCCGATCAACAGGACCGATTTTATCGGAATCGGATTTTCTTATCGGTACCGAGTCTTACCGAAATCGGGTTTATCGGAAAAATCCAAAGGTTCCGCCCGGTCCCTTAGAAATTGGGTTGGACCGGATCGGAATCGGGTCTTACCAGTTTAACCGGTACCGGTATTTCTTTTATTTTTTAAAATTTTAATTATTATATAATATTATATTATTAATTAATAATATTATATTATTAAAAAACTTCAATTTAAAACTTTAAAATTTAAAGTAAATTTTAAAATTTATATTGAATTTAAAGTTTAAACATTAAAGTTTATATTGAATTTAATGTTTAAACTTTAAACCTTAAATTCAATTTTATATTAATGTTTAAACTTTAAACTAATATTAAAATAATTAACAATTAAATTTGTAAAATGACATGAATTAAATAGAAGAGACTATTTTAAAAGAAAATCAAGGCGAATAGCCATATATTTATTCAAATAAATAAATTATACAATACAAATATTAGAAAGATATAAAGAATACATAATCTAGGTATTGAATATTAATTATTGTACTAACAATTGCATTTTTTTTAAAGTCTTTTTGTAAATTTTGTATCATTTGAAAAGAAAATTTTTTTGAAACTTGCATTTATCGTTCTTCTTCCATTGCTTCCATGCCATCATCACAATTCTCATCAAATATTTCATCTATTTGGTCTTCTATTTGGCTACTTAATAGTGGTAGTTCGGTGTTTCTTCTTTCGGCATTGACTCAATCTCGAAACAACACCGATATTTTCAAACTATCCTTTGCTAATGAATATCGATGATCTTCAATCATAAATCTCGCCGCACTAAAGGCTTACTCCGAAACGACCGATGATGCTTGAATCATTAGCACATCTCGAACAATCCTAGCAAGGGTCGGAAATTGATTTTCACAATTCTTCCACCATACTAATATTGGAAGTTGAAGTTGTCCTTCTTCATGCCTAATATTTTCCCGTGCCTGATAGAAATATAAATCAAAATCATTATTAGTAGAGGATTCAAGCTCAAGATATCCATCCATCCAATCATCCGTATCATCACTTTAGGCTTAGAAGATGGAGGTTCAACTATTGGAATATTTATTTTCATAACTTTATATGCATTATATTAAATCTCTAACTTTTGTATAAATGCTACTTTTACATTCTTCAACACTAGAAATTTCATCATCTTTAATTTCTAAATTTACATAAATCTTTTCAACCATTCTTTCAACACCTCTTAATTTATAATTTGGGTTTAAGTAGTAGCAGTCAAATAGATTTGAGAAATAGGGAAAAAAATATTTTTTGAAATTTTCAATCATAAAAGCAAGTGAATCTTTAAATTTATCTTTTCCTTTATATTTTGCAAATTCGGATAAAATAGCACAAATATTTACTAAAATAGGAGAAATAGTTGGATAATATTGACCAGAGCATGCGTTTGTTGCTTTATAAAAAACACTTAAAAATTCAACAAGTTCTTTTGTATTTTTCCAATCTTCAAAGCGTCCGCATTATGAGCATTAAACACTAATTGTATAGGCTCTTGATAAATATAAGCAACTTCAAGCATTTCAAATAAAGAATTCCATCTAGTGCATACTTCTTTTGGAACTTTTCTATATGCAAGTCCACATTCTTTTCAACGATTTTTAAATTCTGTAATTCTAGCTTTTACTTTAGCTTTAAAAATCCAATTACAAGCAAGTCTAATTTTTTCACAAGAAACTCCAAATTGAGAAATACCATCTTTTACTATTAAATTATACACATGTGCGGCACACTTAATATGAAAATAATCATTATCAATTGGAGAAAGTCTACATTTTAAATAATCAACAGCTTTTAAATTATTAGAAGCATTATCTAAAATGACACTCATTATTTTATCACATATTCCATAATATTGTAAAATAGAGCTTACTTTTGTTCCTATTTAAGAATTGGTTTTAGTTTCTTCAACATATTTATACGCTAATATTCATTTTTGCATGTTCCATTCATGGTCAATCCAATGGACAGTAAGTGTAAAATAATCGTTACCATTAAGACTATGTCCCATATCAGAAGTAATAGATAATCTACCATCATAATAAGCAAATAAACAACAAAGAAAATGACAACATTCTTTTTGATATTTAAAAAGATTATTTTTAATTGTATTTCTTGGAATACCTTCATAATCTGGGTTATATAATTCTCGAATATAATGAACAAAATCACAATGTGAAGGGAATGAAAAAGGCAAACCACAAACAGCAACCATTTTAGCTAATTCTCTACGATCTTTTTCTTTACTATACGTGCGGTGTGTGCTTCAACTAGCCGGGTTAGACATATTTAATACACCTTGAATCATATTAGAACCCCCAACTCCTATAGAACTTTCAGGTATGAGTGTTCCATTTCTATTAGCTCTTTCTATATCATCTACGCGAGCAAATTCTTTACTACACTTTCGTAAATGTGTTCTTAGTCGTCTCGTTCCCCCTTGTGTACCCGTAGTTACATATTTCATGACCAATTTACATTTAGTGCAAGTAACAGTAGTTTTTGCCTCATTTTGTATCAAAAGTTTTCATATTAAAGATCTTTTAACAAGTACGATAGCTACAATTGAAAAAGTAAGTAAAGGGGGGACTCATCTTGTTCCGGTAATTCGATAACTGGACTAGTAGGGGTAGGGGTCTCTTCATCTTCCTCATTTATTTCTACTTCTTCATCTAATTATTCCTCAAAATTAGTAAAACATCTATTTAAAGTCTCATGATCTATTTCATTTTCGGAATTAAATTCAATAGGTCCTGGTGACATAAAAAAAGTTTCATTAACATGAGTATAATCATTAGTATTAACTACAAATCTTGGTGACACATTTTTAGAACTAGAACTACTTACTCCTCCCCTATTATTTTTTCTTTCCGATATTGGTCTTTTACCACTATTTTTTCCAAATTCATGTTAAATTTAAAGTAATTAAATATTATGAAAAACAAACAAGATAATATAATAAAAGAAATAAAATAACTTAATTAATAAACAAATAAAAAATTAAAGTTGAAACGAATGTACCAAACGTCTACGTAAAAGTAGACGTATAACTAAAGCTGGAATTGAGAGATGCCTATTATAGCTTCCAAATTCAATTTACTTCAAATAAATCTCCAAATTCCAAGTCAATCTCACAAAATAATAATTATGAATTTATGAGAGATTATATAAGATGTTAATGAAGTAGTTTGTGAATTTGTGATTTTAAATGAAAAAAAATGGTATACTTACAGTGTAAAGGGGTTAGAAAGGGGTGGTTTTTTTTTTAGTTGTTTTGGGCCCCATCCCAACGGCTAAAAGGGTCCAACAGTCGAATAACGACACTATTAAAAAAAATTAAAAATCGGTTGAACCGGTTCTTATCAAACAAGACCGGATCGGAACCGGATAAGAAATTGGGATCCGATTCGGTACCTGGTCTGATACCATAGGAGACCGGTTCAACCGGTATCGGACGAACCGGTACGGGAATCGGACCGGACCGGATAAAAACTGGTCCAATTGCCTCCCTTACATATAAGTATCTTTTTAAACCCTTCTAATTATATTTTAGGATGTGCTATCATTTCAATTCCACAATCCACATGCAATGTATATCCATTTCCAATTAATAAAACGGAACTCTTAATGAAGATCATTAAGTTAGAATATCTCATTTAATTTATGGAAAGAATTAAAAAATGAATTTTGGAACAGTTTAATAAATGCATAATTAATACATACATTTTGCAACATTTAATGAAAGAGTATCATTTACTTCAAAAGTATAATTCGGTTTAATTTTTTAACAAGTAACGAGTGTCTTCTTTAATCTTTGGACTAATAATCATCTTTAAATAGTCTATTTTTAAAAAAAATTAATCAAAATTGTGGCCTATCGTAGATTCGAACTCGTGATCTATAGACTAATTGATTAACAATAAACCATTCCCGCTACAATAGCATTCGTTCATATTGACGAAGATTTTTTTTTTTATATCAGTTGTTTAATGTGAATCACTATGAAATATTATAAAATGAGACATTATCAATAAATATGGTATAATCAATACTAAAGTGTGAAGATAAAAATATGTAAGGGTGACATGTACCGTAAGTAATTGTTATTACCCAACTATAACTTGATCATGCATATGAATGCATTCAATTGACTTGTATTTTTGAGAGACCATAACTTATATGTTACTATACACTTTAGGTTTATTTTCAACATAATAATTCGACTTATAATAATAAAAAATCTTCAACTATTGTGAAGATGATCAAATATACACTTTACGATTTTATGTAAGAAAAAAAATATGAAATTAAAATTATTTAAATCATAAAATATTGAAATAGTCTATTTTTAAAAAAAATTACTAAAATTGTGGCATATTCTAGATTCGAACTCGTGACCTATAGATTAGTCGATTAACCCTAAACTATTCGCGCTGCAATAGCATTCGTCATATTGACAAAGGGAATTGTATTTAGTTTATTTCATATCATTTGTTTAATGTAAATCACTATGGAATATTATAAATGGGACATTATCAATAAATATGGTCTTATCAATTCTAAAGTGTGAAGATAAAAATTTATAAGGGTGACATGTACAGTAAGTAATTGTTATTAACCAATTATAACTCGATCATGCATATTTATGTATTCAATTGATTTGTATTTGTGAGAGACCATAACTCATATGTTTCTATGTACTTTAGGTTTATTTTTATCATAATGATTCGACTTATAATAATGAAAGATCTTCAATTATTGTGAAGATGATCAAATATACACTTTACAATCTTATGTAAGAAAAAAAATATGTAACTAAAAATTATTTAAATCCTAAAATATTCAAATAGTCTATTTTTTTTTCAAAATTACTTAAAATTGTGGTCTATACTAGATTCGAACTCGTGCCCTATAGACTAATCGATTCACCATAGACCATTCACGCTGCAAGAACATTGGTTCATATTGCCGAAGGGAAATGTATTTAGTCTATTTGATATCAGTTGTTTAATGAAATCACTATGGAATATTATAAAATGAGACATTATCAATAAATATGGTGTAACCAATCCTAAAGTGTAAAGATAAATAGATGTATGAGTGACATGTACCGTAAGTAATTGTTATTAACCAATAATAACTTCATCATGCATATTTATGCATTCAATTGACTTGTTAGGGACCATAACTCATATGTTACTTATACTTTAGGTTTATTTTCATCATGATGATTCGACTTATAACAATGAAAAATCTTCAATTATTGTGAGGATGATCAAATATATACTTCACAATCTTATGCAAGAATAAAATATGAAATTAAAAATTATTACATCCTACAATGTTCAAATAGTCTATTTCTAAAAAATTACTTAAAATTTTGGTCTATCCTAGATTCGAAATCGTGACCTATCAACTAGATGATTAAACCTAAATTCATTCGCGATGCAATAACATTCATTCATATTAATGAAGGAAATGTATTTAGTCTATTCCATATCAGTTGTTTAATGTAAATCAGTACGAAATATTATAAAATGAGACATTATCAATAAATATGTCTAATCAATCCTAAAGTGTAAAGATAAATAGATGTAAGGGTGACATGTACCGTAAGTAATTGTTATAAACCAATTATAACTTGATCATGCATATTTGTGCATTCAATTGACTTGTATTTGTGAGGGACCATAACTCATATGTTACTATATACTTTAGGTGTACTTTCATCATAATGATTCGACTTATAATAATGAAAAATATTCAATTATTGTGAAGATGATCAGATATACACTTTACAATCTTATGTAAGAAAAAAAGTATGATATTAAATATTATTTAAATTCTAAAATATTCAAATAGTCTATTCTCAAAAAAAAATACTTAAAATTATGGCCTATCCTAGATTTGTACTCGTGACATATAGTATGGTCGATTAACCCTAAACCATTCGTGTTGCAATAGCATTCGTTCATATTGACGAAGGAAAATTTATTTAGCTTATTCCATGTCAGTTGTTTAATGTAAATCACTATCGAATATTATAAAATGAGACATTATCAATAAATATGTCTAATCATTCCTAAAGTGTAAAGATAAAAAGATGTAAGGGTGACATGGACTGCAAGTAATTGTTATTAACCAATTATGTCTTGATCATGTATATTTATGCATTCAATTGTCTTGTATTTGTGAGGGACCATAACTTATATGTTACTATATACTTTAGGTTCATTTTTATCATAATGATTCGACTTATAATAATAAAAAATCTTCAGTTATTGTGAAGATGATCAAATATACACTTTATAATCTTATGTAAGAAAAATCTATAAAATTAAAAATTATTTAAATCCTAAAATATTAAAATAGTCTATTTTTAAAAAAAATTACTTAAAATTGTAGCCTATCCTAGATTCGAACGTGTTACCTATCGACTACACGATTAACCTTAAACCATTCGCGTTGCAATAACATTCGTTCATATTGAAGAAGAGAAATGTATTTAGTCTATTCCATATCAGTTGTTTAATGTAAATCACTATGGAATATTATAGAATGAGACATTATAAATAAATATGTCTAAACAATTCTAAAGTGTAAAGATAAATAGATGTAAGGATGACATGTATCGTAAGTAATTGTTATTAACCGATTATAACTTGATCATGCATATTTATGCATTCAATTGACTTATATTTCTGAGGCATCATAACTCATATGTTACTATATACTTTAGGTTTATTTTCATCATAATGAATCGACTAATAATAATGAAAACTCTTCAATTATTGTCAAGATGATCAAATATACACTTTACGATCTTATGTAAGAATATAATATGAAATTAAAAATTATTAAATCCTACAATATTCAAATAGTCTATTTTTAAAAAATTACTTAAAATTGTGGTCTATCCTAGATTCGAACTAGTGACCTATCAACTAGATGATTAAACCTAAATTCATTCGCGATGCAATAACATTCTTTCATATTAATGAAGGAAATGTATTTAATCTATTACATATCAGTTGTTTAATGTAAATCAGTACGAAATATTATAAAATGATACATTATCAATAAATATGTCTAATCAATCCTAAAGTGTAAAGATAAATAGATGTAAGGGTGACATGTACCGTAAGTAATTGTTATAAACCAATTATAACTTGATCATGCATATTTGTGCATTCAATTGACTTGTATTTGTGAGGGACCATAACTCATATTCATATGTTACTATATACTTTAGGTGAACTTTCATCGTAATGATTCGACTTATAATAATGAAAAATATTCAATTGTTGTGAAGATGATCAGATATACACTTTACAATCTTATGTAAGAAAAAAAGTATGATATTAAATATTATTTAAATCCTAAAATATTCAAATAGTCTATTTTAAAAAAAATTACTTAAAATTATAGCCTATCCTAGATTTGTACGTGTGACATATAGTATGGTCGATTGACCTTAAACCATTCGTGTTGCAATAGCATTCGTTCATATTGACGAAGGAAAATTTATTTAGTTTATTCCATGTCAGTTGTTTAATGTAAATCACTATCGAATATTATAAAATGAGACATTATCAATAAATATGTCTAATCATTCCTAAAGTGTAAAGATAAAAAGATGTAAGGGTGACATGGACTGCAAGTAATTGTTATTAACCAATTATGTCTTGATCATGCATATTTATGCATTCAATTGTCTTGTATTTGTGAGGGACCATAACTCATATGTTACTATATACTTTAGGTTCATTTTCATCATAATGATTCGACTTATAATAATAAAAAATCTTCAATTATTGTGAAGATGATCAAATATACACTTTATAATCTTATGTAAGAAAAATCTATAAAATTAAAAATTATTTAAATCCTAAAATATTAAAATAGTCTATTTTTAAAAAAAATTACTTAAAATTGTAGCCTATCCTAGATTCGAACGTGTTACCTATCGACTAGACGATTAACCTTAAATCATTCGCGTTGTAATAACATTCGTTCATATTGAAGAAGAGAAATGTGTTTAGTCTATTCCTTATCAGTTGTTTAATGTAAATCACTATGGAATATTATAGAATGAGACATTATAAATAAATATGTCTAAACAATTCTAAAGTGTAAAGATAAATAGATGTAAGGATGACATGTATCGTAAGTAATTGTTATTAACCAATTATAACTTGATCATGCATATTTATGCATTCAATTGACTTATATTTGTGAGGGATCATAACTCATATGTTACTATATACTTTAGGTTTATTTTCATCATAATGATTCGACTTATAATAATGAAAAATCTTCAATTATTGTCAAGATGATCAAATATACACTTTACGATCTTATGTAAGAATAAAATATGAAATTAAAAATTATTAAATCCTACAATATTCAAATAGTCTATTTTTAAAAAAGTATTTAAAATTGTGGTCTATCCTAGATTCGAACTCGTGACCTATCAACTAGATGATTAAACCTAAATTCATTCGCGATGCAATAACATTCATTCATATTAATGAAGGAAATGTTTTTAATCTATTCCATATCAGTTGTTTAATGTAAATCAGTACGAAATATTATAAAATGATACATTATCAATAAATATGTCTAATCAATCCTAAAGTGTAAAGATAAATAGATGTAAGGGTGACATGTACCGTAATTAATTGTTATAAACCAATTATAACTTGATCATGCATATTTGTGCATTCAATTGACTTGTATTTGTGAGGGACCATAACTCATATGTTACTATATACTTTAGGTGTACTTTCATCATAATGATTCGATTTATAATAATGAAAAATATTCAATTGTTGTGAAGATGATCAGATATACACTTTACAATCTTATGTAAGAAAAAAAGTATGATATTAAATATTATTTAAATCCTAAAATATTCAAATAGTCTATTTTCAAAAAATATTACTTAAAATTATGGCCTATCCTAGATTTGTACGCGTGACATATAGTATGGTCGATTGACCCTAAACCATTCGTGTTGCAATAGCATTCGTTCATATTGAGGAAGGAAAATTTATTTAGTTTATTTCATGTCAGTTGTTTAATGTAAATCACTATCGAATATTATAAAATGAGACATTATCAATAAATATGTCTAGTCATTCCTAAAGTGTAAAGAAATAGATGTAAGGGTGACATGGACTGCAAGTAATTGTTATTAACCAATTATGTCTTGATCATGCATATTTATGCATTCAATTGTCTTGTATTTGTGAGGGACCATAAGTCATATGTTACTATATACTTTAGGTTCATTTTCATCATAATGATTTGACTTATAATAATAAAAAATCTTCAATTATTGTGAAGATGATCAAATATACACTTCATAATCTTATGTAAGAAAAATCTATGAAATTAAAAATTATTTAAATCCTAAAATATCAAAATAGTCTATTTTTTAAAAAAAAATTACTTAAAATTGTAGCCTATCCTAGATTCGAACGTGTTACCTATCGACTAGACGATTAGCCTTAAACCATTCGTGTTGCAATAACATTCGTTCACATTGAAGAAGAGAAATGTATTTAGTCTATTCCATATCAGTTGTTTAATGTAAATCACTATGGAATATTATAGAATGAGACATTATAAATAAATATGTCTAAACAATTCTAAAGTGTAAAGATAAATAGATGTAAGGGTGACATGTATCGTAAGTAATTGTTATTAACCAATTATAACTTGATCATGCATATTTATGCATTCAATTGACTTATATTTGTGAGGGATCATAACTCATACGTTACTATATACTTTAGGTTTATTTTCATCATAATGATTCGACTTACAATAATGAAAAATCTTCAATTATTGTCAAGATGATCAAATATACACTTTACGATCTTATGTAAGAATAAAATATGAAATTAAAAATTATTTAAATCCTAAAATATTCAAATAATCTATTATTTTTAAAAATTACTTAATATTGTGGCTTATCCTAGATTCGAACTCATTACCTATAGACTAGACGATTAATCCTAAACCATTCGCGTTGCTATAGCATTCGTTCATATTGATGAAGGGAAATGCATTTAGTGTATTTCATATAAGTTTTTTTAATGAAAATCACTATGTAATATTATAAAATGAGACATTATCAGTAAATATGGTCAATCAATCCTAAAGTGTGAAGATAAAAAGATGTAAGGGTGACATGTACTTAAGTAATTGTTATTACCCAATTATAACTAGATCACATATATTTATGCATTCAATTGACTTGTATTTGTGAGGGACGAGTTACTATATACTTTAAAATTGTAAAACATCATCATGATTCGACTAATACTATTGAAGGATCATCAATTCTTGTAAAACGATTCAAATAAACATATTTACAATCTTCTTTAAAAAATCAAAAATAAATTAAATTTACTCGAAAGCCGAAAACCATAATGTGATTTTAAAATCGATAACTCAAATGGGGGTACTTATAACCTAGCCTCAATCTCCTTAAATATGGACTAACCGATTATGATTTAACCTTTCGCGCTTCAATACAATTCATTGATAATAAGAATCAATATATTTTGTTTATTTTTGTTTAAGTTTTTTAAATCAGTAAATAAAAGTATTTAAGTTTACCGGCCGAATTCACTATATAGATAAAGGTAAAAAATATAGCCAAATCAAAAGATGATGCAAAAAACGGCACAATCCCAAAAAACAATACATTGCTAAATGAAAACAATATCAGAAAATCGTCATAACAAATTAATGTGTCATTACTGTTCCAAAAACAAAATCCACAAAAACATTGCTAGCATAAGTATATATTGATGTTTAAATAAAAATTTCTATACATATACATGCAATTAATAATAAAATACTTCCACAGTACTTTCGTATCTAAATTTCACTCTTTATTCGAATATTCAAATCTTCAACCATTCTTGTATCATCGGTATACACTACAACCAAGTCAAATGGTCAAATTTGCACATTCATGCCCACTTGAATATATAGAAGATTGGAATATTTAAGTTTTATCCATTCACATACTCTACAATTATTTCTTTTTTTTTAAAAAAATATTTTATACCGACCAAAACTTTCAAAACAAATACAATTTAATTAATTCACAATAGTTGTTCATATATAATTCCAAATGGTAATTATCAATGAAGAGGAAACGAAAAACCGGATTTCAAAATGAAGAACGTATGGAGACCCAAAATTAGTTGTTACAACCCAAATCACAAGTCGTGATGGCACCTAGTTCCAACCGATAGGAAAGCCAACCCCATACCTTTACCAATTCAAATCAATATTTAAAGTAGAAAGATAAGCGAAAACACAATATCTAAACGCTAAGTCATTGACAAATATTAAATGCAGAAACCTAAAAAAATACCACCCCAAGATTAGTTTCATAAGTACAAGAGCTTCTAAACTACGATACAAGTCTGGAACTAAATGACCAACATAAACGCAAGGAATACCCTAAATACTAAAATAAAATGATAACTACAAACATATAGAGAGGTGTGGGCCACAGAACAACAAGGTAGTTCACCACAACTCTAAGATAATTCAAATACTCAGCTCTAAAAGCTCCACGAAATGCGTTCAAATTTGAAATCCAATCTGCACCACAAAAGAGTGCAACAAGTGTAGTATGAGTACGAAACCACGTGTACTTAGTATATCTCATAGATCGACAACGAAGAAGTAGTAACATGAGTATATAAGAAAATAAGTCTTTAATTTTACAAGTCTACATTATACTTATCAACCAATTATCATCAATAGGGATGTCAAACTTCACGTAATGTCTAACCACCAATAAAACACGAAATCAACAAGAATGAATGGTGTAATGAGATGCAATGCAATGTGACACCATGAAATGATATGTCTCAGATGTCAAGTACTCTCTCAACCGTATATACATGATACTCCTCGGAAATACATCGAAAGTTCATGATCCATGGGGGACTCGCGAGGTTCATATACCGACACGGACGATCTTCACGTGTCTGTGCGGACGATCTCAACACACTATCATATAATCAATAATTTCCGCACGGACGATCTCCACGTGCCCAAATTATAATCTCAATATCTCACCATCCCCAACACGGACGATCTCCACGTGCCTAACTCATACTCAATCTCATGTCAATGCATGTGCATAATATGATATCAAAGAAAAGGGATGATGATGCATCTCACTCAAATATCAATATGATATGTAATCACCTCAGTTATCACAATTATACGTGTTCAATAAAGAATACAACCACACCAAAAGAAATCAAGTCATTAAATAGATTAGTTAATGCATATATGCTTTGGCATTGTCGAATTACAATCTGTCATATTATAGTAATAAATTTTCCATTTAACAACATCGGTACTCGTACCAATGCCGTCACACCATTGGTACGAGACCCCATCTTTCTCCCTTACCCATTATCCATTCCGTTTTTAATCTTTAATTAGAAAATGTCCCTCAACGAAGTCTAGAAAGTCTTAACATACCTTGAATGCATGACATGTGTCATGAATCCTCAAGATTTTTCCTTTTCCTTTTGTGAAGCTTCAAGAAGTTCACCATCTATCACATATGAACTATTCATAAGTAAACGAGTTCATAGACACCTATAATTCTATACCTCCACCTCGAACCCCAAAGATCACCCGAAAGTTGATTCTAGGCTCATAAGGGTATAACTTGATCTTAGTAAAACTAAACAGATAATATATAAACTGTAAAGCATAAATTTATCATCAAGTTCCGAATCTGATACCAATTAGTATGCCAAATTTCATATTTTCCTAAAATTTCAAGCCTTTGAGTCTTAATTCCTCCAAATGCAAAAAATCTAATGATATTCACCTAATACAATTTAATTATCTATCTTAATATACAAAAACTTGATTTATGACATGATATAAAAATTCTGCCACAAAAGAATAACAGACACAAAACTAACCTAAATATCAAAAACCGTAATTATAAACTCATACGTAGAACTGAAACTCTTCTCAATAACCCAATCACACCTATCGTTAATACTCCCTCCGTTTAAAAAAGGATGACCTAGTTTGACTTGAAATGGAGTTTAAGAAAAGAAAGATGACTTTTTAATCTTGTGGTTCTAAATTAAAGTGATGTCAAATGTACCAAAATGCCCTTTAATCTTGTGGTCTTAAACATGCCATGTGGAAAGTTAAAGTTAAAGTGTTGCCAAAAAAGGAACTGAGTCATTACTTTTTAAACAAACTAAAAAGTAAATAGGAATATTATTTTTTAACGGATGGAGTATTTATCAGTAGTCTCCTTATCCTTATCATGACTAAGCAATGACAACTCCATCAAATTATTTCTATTTTTCTTTGTCTCCTAATAACTCTAAGAAACTCCAATAGATGTAAATATATGATGAATAACCCATTATGTTCAAGGTTTAATATTTGTGTGTAAAACCTAATTCTCGACTTATATGCATAATTTATTTTCGTATATTACTCAGTATAGTTTTGTACCTCAATTGAAGAGTTTTCATGCTTTTGAGTTGCATGTTTTCACGTTAAATAATGGACATAGCAGATTTTAGCAACCAATGTTTCTTAATGGAGTAGAATCAACCAATTGGAACCACCCTCAATTGTTATAAGGCAAGGATTATAGAATTTCAAGAAAAACATTAAAGTGCATCAATCTAACCTCATTTTTTTCTCAAAAAAAAAAAAAGAAAAGAAGTAAAACAAACTCTTACATGAAGCATAACTCTTCCTTCTCGCAATTGAGTGTTTTCGCAATAGGGTATTGCCCTTTCGTAACATGACTAATAACTAATATCCACCAAATATAACTCTAACTTTACTTTTGTATATGGGTCAAGTACTTGGCCCATTAGTTACCAACTGAAAATTAATTATATAAAAATATATTCGTCAATTATATATCCATAGTTAAATAAATAGTTTATAATTCCTATTTAATATTTAGGGAAAGAGACTTTTATGATAGAAAGATGTCTAGTTTTCAAAACGATCTAGCGAGTCGTTACATTAGTAGAAATATAAGTGAGCCGTACAAAAAATAAAATAAAAACTTGTATAGCTCCATAGAGTATGAAATTAAATATAAATTACTTGTGTACTGTAAAATGAAAAATAATAATTACATATTGGACTTTTCAAAAGTGATTTTACTTTTAGAAAAGTGGTTTTAAAAAGTATTGGAAGTGGTTTAACTTTTGAGGGTAATTTGGGTACAAGAAATTAATGAACTTACCCAATCACCCTCAACTTTTCGAAGAAATTACGAAATTACCTCAATTTTGTTGCTCATTGCATTTTGTGCCAAAATTCTGTCATGCCAAATATATTTTCCCATCTTAGAAATGTAGACTTTTTCATCTAATACTTTTTTTATGTGGGTTTTCATGCAGATATATAGAACAGTACAAATGTAAGAGTGTGTTTGGTAAGAAGGAAAATGTTTTCCAATTTTCTCATGTTTGGTTGGGACAAAAGCATTGAAAAATGTTTTACAAATCAACTCATTTTTCTCAAAATTAAGGAAAACATTTTTCAAAACTCTCCTCCAATTTCAAATTACATTTTTTCTGAAATAACATCAAATTTAAAAAAATATTTTCAATTTTAAAATTTTATTTTTTACCCGATCCCTGACCCCCCCCCCCCCCCCCCCAGTCAGCCCCCCCCCCCCCTCCAACCCACCCCTCCCCAAAAAATTAATTTTGCTTTTTAAAAATAATTTCAACTTCAAATTTTTATTTTTAAACTTCTACCCCCCTTCCCACCCCCTACCAGGCCCCCACCCACCCCCAACCCCTCAAAAAATTAATTTCATTCATAAATCAAACACACAGAAAATATTTTCTACTCATCAACTAAACATGAGAAAATAAGTTTAATATATACTTGTTTTCTAGGAAAACATTTTTTAGTACCAAACACACCCTAAATATTTGGATTTTTTCATATCCTAAAGGGAGCCCATAGTACTTTTCACTTCCGTCATTCTTTTTGTTAAATTTGTATTTTCATAAAACTAATTTTGTCACAAAATTGTTCCTAGCTATTAGAATCTTTTGATAATATGGATTAGGGGGCGAGTATTGTTGTTTAAGTACTATAAAATTTATCTGTCGCTAATTAATTCTTGTTAATATGCAGCTAAAGGGCAGGGAGAATTTAATATATTTTTGAACCAAAACAATAGGATTAATAATGGTGAATATGAAAAATCTTGTGAGGAGATTGATGCATTATCACAACCAAGTACCATATCACAAAATATGAGGTGAGTGCATTGCAACTAATATGATTTTTTTTATGATCTTCTGACTTTGTTTGAAATTATTAGATTACATTATTATGCTGCAAACATTTTCATATTTTCCATCATTACAAATTGGAAAACAAACTACTACTCTACTATATATATTAATGGGTTACGGACATGTACGCATATGAAAAAGATAAGGACCAACCTAGGTATATCAATCAATAATAAAATTCATTCTTAATTTGTCGCTTAATAACTTATTAGTAATATATAATCTATCATTAAATAAATTAATGATTGAAATTGTCTATCAAACGATAAAAATTGTTAATTGCTAATTTCTTATTTAACGAATTCTTTAATATAATATTGTGGACAACTGGTTTAAGGCATGTATACTAATTACTATGTGAAGTAATTAGTAGCATCATGTCCCATTATTAATTAATTGGAGGGGGAAGCATACATGCACAACCAAAAATGCCCATAATGGTGTTTCTCATAGCTATTACTCAATTTGTTTCATAATAAATGAATTTTTATTTTATTTAAAAAATAAGTAAAATATCTCATCTCAAATGTACTTATTAATTAGGATACGTAAAACATAATTTAATTTGTCATCTAAAATTTGTTTTAATGAAAAATGTACATTGGTAAATTTTTAAGATAAAAGTCTTAAGTTGATTGATTTTATTGATATAAAATAAAGTTCAATGGTTTTGTTAGATAATTTTTTATAGTTCAGTGACCTTTTAAGATATCAACTCGATGATAATGAAATGATTAGTACTTTTTATTTTTATTTTTAATTAGAGGTCTTGGGTTCAAGTTCTCTAAAAGACCTCACATGGGACTTTCCTACTGGAGTTTCTAAATGCAATCCAAATATAATACGTTTCCTACATAAAGGGGCAAAAAAAAACACTTTTAGTTAATTCAAAATTAAAAAATATATTGATTTAGATATTCCAAAACAAATTAAATTGAATTGGTAATAAAACAACCAAACCATATGGATTCTTATTTTTTGAAAGTAAAATCAGTTGTTTTTATTGGGAAGAGGGGTTAATTTAATCACCTATCTCTATATGTGAGTACTTTTTTTCTTCTAAAAAGTCAAATTTTAGTCTGTTTGGCCAAATCTCCAAATTGTAGTGGTAGGGGTGTCCTGTATTTATCCCATATAATATATGATTATAAGAGTCCCTATTATATTAATTCGGTAAAATGGTCTGATGAACCCTTATACTTGTATACATTTGTATTCTGAACTCTTCTACCTAACTTTTTCTCCATTGAACCCTTAAACTCAGTGTAACTTAGCATTTTAGACCTCCTTGGCTCTGCATGTACTTCAAACTCTCAACAAAAATGACACATCATCATTCACGTCAGATTTAAAATTACACATCATTTATATTTATTTTAAAAAAAAACAATTTTCTTCTTTATCACTCCATCCTCTTCATTCTTCTTGACTATCCTTCTCTCCATTTTTTTACATTAGATCTCACCATCACAATCTTTTATTCTGACCATCAATATCACTAAAATTCATCATTTTTCTCTATATTTTAATCATCCATAACCTCTGGTCACAATTTTTACCAATTCGCCCATCACTTAAATACCATTTCTTTTCTCCATTATCACTAAAATACTTCAATACATCTTATTATTTATACACAATTTTACCCAATCCACTCCACCTGATTTCATAAGAAACATTTAACAATTACTTTTTACCCACCAAATTTATCAGATCTGTATCCTCACAAATTGTAGCTTGATTTTGTTCTTATTTGGGGAGAAAGAAAAAATAAAGAAGAAAAGAAAAGAAGAAATTGGAGAGCCATGAAGAAGGAGAAATGAGCGGGAAAGAACAAAAGATAAAAGACACTTAAAAAAACACCTAAATCGTGGGAGTTTTAAAGCGGAAGTTAGCTACAACCCCCCCCCCCCCCCCCACAAATAAACTAAATAGCGAGATTCTGATAGCTGACGAAAAATAAAAGTTAATTGTGGGGGGTTTAAACCCAAATCTAAATAAATACTTGGGGTTTAAACCCCTGCAATCTGAAAACTCAATTTTTTTAAAAAATATATAAATATAAAATATGTATATATTTTTAATTCCTAAAATACAGAACACTCTTAGATATTTTTAATTTAATTACAAAATACAAAATAACACTCACAAAATTTGGCAACTTCACTCCTTCCAAATTACTCTCTCACCGTCTCTATCACACTTCTCTCTTCGCCACAAATCACATCGTCACTACCTCACAACTCTGTAAAGTTCAGCTACTCACCAGATTCGGAATGTAATAGGCGTTCTAGGGTAATGTTTTTCACTTCTCAGCTCTTTGAAAAATGAACTTACTTCACCTCTTTGGATTTTCTCATTTGAATTCAGTTTTGTACAAATTCCTGGTTGTATTTACTATGTAAGTTTGTTTTTTGGCTGTTTGTATAGATGCATGAAGTAGAATTAATTTAATTTTGTTGTATTTGTCATGGATGAAAAATTTGATATATCAAATTTGAACATGTATTTTGTGGTAGAATTAGGTTTATTTTGTTATAATTTTGGCGATTCAACAGATTCTTCCAGACATTCTGTGTCTACAAATTCTCAGTCTCCATCTTCTGACCTTTGAGTCTGGATGTACTCCAGGTTGAGCTCATATATGATGTTCTCTCAAAACTATAGCTTTTATCATTTTATTAATTCCATGTTTGTGATCCATATTCTCATTGAACTTTGACTGCATTCTCCTTCTTTCAACATTTATTGCTTATGTTAGAACTCCAGTGAGGTTTTGTTGTGAAATTTCCATCAGAATTTGCAATATAATGTCATAGAAACATATCACATTCCCTCTTCCTGTACTAGTAAGCATATATGAGGCCAAACAGATCAATGTTACACTCTTCCCACCTACTGTATTACTCTAACAGAATTGAGCATACAACATATGCATTTGTTTAATCGCACCATCTGGGGATTCATTCCTGACAATAGATGTATAGACATGCTTGTGGATTTCTAACTACTTTACCTAGAAAGTTTTGACTCTTTGTGAATTTCTGAGCAGAAGAAGAGTGTACGTCCTGCACGATGGCGTTTATATGTAGTTCTCATTGTTGTTGTCGTCTTAGAATTTTCTGTAGGTAAGCTTATCCTAACTTACCATTAATATACTTAAGGTCATAAAGTGATATATTTAGTTGGTTGGACAAGTCCTCGGTAACAATTTTCAGATCATGTTCAAGACTCACTCAGCACGTCAGTCGTGTACTCCTGTTTGCTTTCTATTAGATTATCTTCCTTACCGTGAGAGAAGGAATCATTTTGTTGGACAGATGAGACCATCAAAGCTTGAGAAGTTGTCTTAAAGATTTAGGATTCATATATTATACAACTCTGTCAAGTCTATTTTCAAACTTGCCTTTACTTGTCAATAGCAGGGTAACATGTCATATATATGTTTCAAGTTTCTAATTAATCTTTGTGTTAAGAACATTTGCTTATTTTATGATCATATAAACTGACCAATATAGAAAAAGTACTAATGTTACTACACATGTCACTTAGTTGATATTTGTGTTTCTTACATTAGTTATTCTTTAAAAAGTCAAATTCTAACATCAACTACTCAACATAACATGATACTATTGGCTGATTGACTTATAAAATAAGTTAGAATAATGACTAGACACGTACACCAACTCTGAATTCGCAAGATTGGACTTTTTTAGATCAAATTAAAAAACAATAGTTTGATCAAACCTTTGTATCAATCTTCTTGAACAAGGAGGATTGTCCCCCTTCTTTCCCCTTCCCTTCCTTTTTTTTCTTCCCATAAGAGGTTGTTTGGTCATTGGTTATATTACTATTAGTTATTTCATTTTATCTTACTTGTATAAATTTCACTAAACATCTTGTTATTGTGATTAGTTATTTCTTCTTTTATAATGTATGAATAATACATATAACTCATACTTTATTAAAATGAGATGTTAAAATAATAACTGAAAATCATATTTGGTGTGATAAATTTTGTATAAAACAACTAACAAGCTACTAAATATGATATTAACTATTGACGTTTTAATACATGAATTCATCTCTCTTCCGTATTTAAAAGTTAAGGGGGGAGATGGCCATAACTTATCCACGAGAAGTAAAGCCTGAGATAGAAGATGGAGGTATTCTAAGGGTCAGAAAAGTCGCGGAGACAAGACGGGCAAATCATATGCATGGTTTAACTTCTTTTTTACATTTTCATTCTTACATATATATGGTAACATTCTAAGTTATAATTTACCTATTTCTATTACTTATGATCAAGAAGCTATAGAGCTTGTTTGGCTCAGCTTAAAAGCTGGTCAAACTGACTTAAAAGATGGTTTTTGACTTATTTAGCTGTTTGGCAATTCTCAAAATAACTTATTTTAAGTTTAAAAAGAATTTATTTTAAGCCAAAAGTTAAAAGTTGGGGTAGGGGTGCTTTTTTTTTTTTTAGCTTATAAGCTCTTTTAAGTTGACCAATTTTTTACCTTTTTGCCCTTATTTCTTTTATTTTTATTATTATTATTATTATTATTATTATTATTATTATTAGTATTAGTATTATTAATATTTTATTATTATTATTATTATTATTTATTTTATTACTCTTTATTATTATTATTATTATATATTATTATTATTATTATTAATTTATTATTATTATTATTATTATTATTTATCTTATTATTCTTTATTATTATTATTATTATATATTATATATTATTAAATATTATTATTATTATTAGTAGTATTATTATTTATTATTATTATTATTATATATTATTATTATTATTATTATTATTTATTATTATTATTATTATTAATATTTTATATATTATTATTATTATTTTATTTTATTTATTATTATTATTATTATTATTTTCATATTGTTATATTATTATTATTATTTATTATTATTATTTATATTTAATTATTATTATTATTATTATTATATTTTATTATTATTATATATTATTATTATTATTATAATTAATATTATATTATTAATATTATTATTTATTTTATTATTCTTTATTATTATATAATATTATTATTCTTTATTATTATTATTATTATATATTATATATAATATATTATTATTATTATATATTATATATTATATATTAATATTATTATTATTATTATTATTTTCATATTATTTTATTATTATTATTATTATTATTATTTATTATTATTATTATTTATTATTATTATTATTATATATTATTATTTTTATTTATTATTATTATTATATATTATATATTATATATTATTATTATTATTATTATTATTATTATTAAATTAATCAACTCTTATATGTTAACAGCTTTTATGGGTATTTCAGACATTTTGATTAAAAAAAGTGTTTACCAGCACTTATTTGCCAAACATATCAACAACTTTTTTTTTTAACTTCAGCACTTTTATCCAAAAACATAATTACTTATTTTAAAAATAAGTTTTAGCACTTTCAAAAGTACTTTTTAAAAGCTACTTTTTTTAAGCCCATCCAAACGGGCTCATAGACTACTTACTGGAGTAATTACTTTGAAGTTCATCACCGGTTTTGATGTGGACCGTGGAGACTTTAGTTCTTATGACATGACATTTGAGATTTAAAGGGTCTAGTTGATATTTTATAATTATATGATATCATATTTTAAAATTAAAATTTGAGATTTAGTTCTTATGACAGTATTCTACATATTCTACAATTGCGATGGAACTTATTAATATCAGGGTGATGGTGAATTGTGTAGCAACTTGTTAACATGCATGATGGGTGTTTTGTGTTGGTAAGACAATAATTAAGTCTAAAATTTGTGTCTAGAGAAACACAACCAACTAATTGTTGTTGGGTTTTAAAGGTATGAACAGGAAATGAAGTCTCCTGAAGTGTTGCCACTTTGCCGGAGGGTTGTGACATTTATGAAAGGTTGTGTCCTTTCTAAAGTGTTGTAACCGTTTGAAAGGTTGTGCTTTATTCAAAGTGTTGTGATCTTTCTGGAAGGTTGTCTTCTTTCCTAAAAGTTGTGACTTTTACCCTTTATTGACTATAAATAGAGAGATTGTCTCGCATTTTTCAGCATTGAATTCTTCCCTTCTTTTGCATACATTTCTTACAAAACAAAATGGATCGACGGTGTCTGTATGTGTGATTTGTTGCTGTCATTTTGAGTTCGTTGAAATTATTGAAGTTTGAGGTACCACTACTTCTTTAATGGTTAATACGTTTTATCTTGGGAGGAATTAATCTGTAACCTCGGGTACTTGAGGGGATTAAATTTCTTAAGAACACACAGTTGATTCTGTGGACTCGGACAGTTCTTTGTGTTTTTCTTTTTATCTTTTATTTTTTCCAGTTTGCTAATTTGAATATAGGAGTTAACAAGCTTAAAAAAAATTATATTTATGGTATATTCTGTGGTAAGGAAATTACTTATATTTTCTGTTTTCTTTTTGTTGGAAAGAAGAAGAAGAAAAAAGAAAATTATTTTATCGTATGATAAAAGAGATTTGAGATGAATTAGTACTACTTTAATATGTTCGAGTATATAATCTGTAGTAAGTTTTTCTTTGATGGGTAAAGTTAATCTTATTTCCTTTCCAAGTGCATTCAAGCATTGCATTCCTTCAGTTTTCTTTTCAATAAGAAAAGTTATTTTGTACATAAAGGTTATGGTATGCACTTTCAAAAAATAATCTATATTCTTGGTTTTATATAACTATGAGAAGAAGTAAATGTTCAAATATTTGAACCTGATTTTAGTTTCTTGTTGAAATTAAATGTCTTCTTGAGAAAAATAAGAATATGATGAAAACTGAGAAAAGGAAAAAAATAGCAAGGTAAGTGAGTTGCATGAAATCTTAATTGCTGACGATAGAAAATGATTCAATGAGAGTAAAAATAAAGTTCTTTTTTATTTCACTTGATTATTTTATTTTTCCTCCCTATCCTTTATAAGTTATGATATTTATCTCATAAATTTTAGGATAGATGGTCATTATGTGATGATTATTACTAATATGTATTATGTTACGAGGGGAAAAAACTTTTGTAATTTTATACTCCATGAAAAATTTGATTGTGTTTGACTTTTGGAGACTAAAATCTTCTGATTGTTTTTTGTGCTCCTTTGGTTTGAAGAATATAAAAACTTCACGAACAAATCAAATTGTGCATTGGTTTGAAGTTTATAAAAACTTCACCAATTGTTAGATACTCTATTTCAATGAATATTCTGACTTGAAGAGTACAAAATCTTCATCAGAAATATTAAGGCTAAAGGATTCGAAAAAGATTTGCTTTTTTGTTAGCTAAAAACAGTGTTGTATTTGACGTTTCTGGAGATTAAAACCTTTTTGATTTAGTACTCTGTCTGAATGTGAAACTGATTAGAAAAATATAAAAACTTCATCAGAACTCGAGGATAAAGATTGAATCTTTATTGTTAGTATTCTAAATACTAAGTGCTCTGTCTAATTGTGATAGAAAGGAAAAAAAACACAAGTGACATAAAATTAGTGATTTTGGTGTCTGTAATGGGTGTTTCTATGGATTAAATCTCCAAAAGAAGATTTCATGTTGCCAATGTGTATTTTGATGGTATACAATTTGAAAGCATGGAAAAAATATGTGAAAAATAATTTTAAATACTTGAACAATATTTTTGAGAACATATCTAAAATGTGGGGGTTCTTTACTTGTGATAAAGACAAAATTAGACTTGCTATCTAATTTAAATTTGAAAGTACAAGATATGAAATTTGATGACATTCTTGTATTATGCTAGACCACAATCATCTTGGAGTATATTTGATATTGTGGTCGTTAAGTCTCTTTTTACTAGTACATGATTATGACTAGTATAAAACCACAAAATTATATTACTCGTTCAGAAGAATTGTATTCTTTGATGAAAAATTTTCACTTAAAATATTTTGATTTTTCATTAAAAGATATCTCTATTAAAAGAATTGTATTCTTTGATGAAAAAGTTCCACTTAAAATATTGTGATTTTTTATTACAAGATATCTCTATTAAAATATTTTTTTTTGTATAGACATGAACATTGGTAAAAAGTGACCTGTTATGTTTGTGTTCTAAAACAAACATTTGGGGTCATATTACCCTTATTGGACCGAAGAGACTATGGTCATGAGTAATTCTATAACAAAATGAATGTTATGGAAAGGTACTTCTGCAAAGGACATCTGACAAGGTGTTGACTCTAAAACAATGTCTCTATTTGACAAAGTTATAAAAAGTAAAGAACAATATATTTGTAAGAAAAAGTTACCTCACGGAAGGTCTTTTTAAACTCAGTATTTTTGTTTGTTCTTACTTGCTTGAGTCAAACAGTTTGTGACTTGATCTCTTGAGACATGTCAATTACAAAATCTGGTAAAAACTGATCAACTTAGCAGTTTCGTCTTACTTCTAGAGCAATAAATCAAAATGTCAAGTATGTGTGTTGTTGAAAGGAATTCTAATCCCTTAGAATTTATTTATACTGACATTTGTGATATAAAGTTAACACCATCTCGTGGTGGAAAAAATATGTTTCATAGATTTTATTGACAGTTGCACTGTATACTGTTATGTCTATTTGCTAAATGATAAGGATAACACAATAGAAATGTATAGGCAATATAAAACTGAAGTTGAAAATCAGTTGGATAAAAAGATTGTCATGATTAGAAGTGGTAGATGTGGAGAATATGAATATTCTTTTGCAGAAATATATTTTGAAAATGGATTCATTCATTAAATTACTGCACACACTCACCTTAATCTAATGAAATTGTTGACAAGACAATAAAATCGAACTTTGAAGGAAATGTTGAATCTCCTACTTATAAGTTCAGGTTTACCACAAAATTTGTGGGGGGATGTTATCGTTATAGCAAAAGAGAACAACAATTTTTTTTATGTTCAGAAAGAGAAAAACAGAAAGTTTTATCTGTTAATAAAGGGAGCAACAAATAGAAAACCTTTTTTGTTAAGATAGGGAGCAACAACAAAAAATGTATCAGACTTTGTTGTATCTTGATAGAAAATTGTTTGTCGTCCCTTAGAGTATATACAAGTAAAAACTCTTGAAAAATAGTGATCTAACAATTTTCAATACAATCTATTCCATATGAGAAATGGAAATGAGGAAACTATTCCCAAACAGGTCAAAATAGGACCTAAGACTGTGGATTGCAATGTACTTAATAAGGAGATTTAGAGGCGTATTAAATGTCAATGGAAAAATTACTTTCTCCGAATTTTATTTTGTAATATTTCTTTTTGAAAATGAGTCCATATAGTAAAAAAATATATGTCTTTTGTGGACTCATTCTTTTTGAAAAGAGTCTGTTAATAAAAAGATAGATTCAATCTTGATTAACCATACTTGAGAGTTGATTGATCTTCCTTCAGGAAATAAACTTTTGGGTTCAAAGTGAATCTATAAAAGAAAAAAAAAGTTGATGAAACTATTGACAAATAAAAAGCAAGATATGTTATCATAGGCTTTAGACAATAACAAATTCTTGATTATTTTGACATATAATAGCCTCTAACTAGGATTACATCAATTCAGACGTTAATTGCGCTAGTTGCCAATTTGTCAAAATGGATGTAAAATATATTTTTGGAGGAAGAAATTTACATGGAACAACCCGAAGGTTTAGTGGTTGCTGGTAAAAAAATGTGTAAACTTGTTAAGTCACTTTATGGACTAAAAACAAGAACCCAAATAATGACATGCGAAGTTTGACTAAACTACATTGGCAAATGAATTCTAGATTAATGAATGTGATAAATGTTTTACATTAAAGACATTCCAAATCACAAGGTCATTATTTTTTTTTATGTTGATGACATGGGTGACTCTCAATTGGATTATGCTAGATTATTTAAAAGTATGATATATATCATGAAGTGTATGCGATCAGATATAGCATGTACTATTAGTAAACTGAGTCGGTTCACAAGTAATCTCAATCAAACTCATTAGATGACAATAAAAAGAGTTTTGAGTATTTTCTTTTTTTAAAAAACATACTTAACAAACTATTGCTTTGCATTATAACTAGTATTCAACAGTATTGGAAGAATATAGTGATGCAAATTGAATCACCAGGTCAAATAAAATAAAATCCACGAGTGGATATGTATTTACTCTTGGTGGAGGAGCAATCTCTTGAAAATCTTCCAAACAGAAATGTATCGCTCGCTCTACTATGAAATCTGAGTTTATCACTATGGATAAGACCGGTGAAGAAGTTGAATGACTCCAAAATTTCTTGAATGATTTTTCGCCCAAACCTTTAGCTCTTGTATGCATACACTAGGTTGGGCATGGAGCATGATATATAATGGAAGGTCTCTTCATATATGACGTAGACATAATATCGTTAGAGAACTACTCTCTAGTGGAATTATCATAATTGACTATGTAAAGTCAAAGGATAATGTGTCGGATTCACTTATAAAAGGGCTAACTAGAGAGGAAGTTGATAGATTATCAAATGGAATGAGACTATGGCCGAGAACAATTCATTGTGGCGGTAAATCTACCTAGAAGACTGGAGATCCTAAGATCTAGATTCAAGGAGATCAAACAAAGTCATTAATGATGGTTCAACATTGTCAAAATATTATTTTTTGTGATCCATTCTCATGATAAGACAATGTTCAGTAACAAGGATAAAGACATTAGGACTTTTTAATGGTTTCTAAGTTTGATACAGGGTATATCAAATGGTGTATCTACGGGATAACACATTTAGAAATCACCTATCTAAGTGTGAAGTGTAAGCCGCTTCAAGGAGAATCCAGTAAGGCCAGTTCTCTAAGCACTTATTAACCAAGATGTGTTCATGGCTGAAACGAACAAAACAATGTGAACCAAAAACAGTTCAAGGATTGATTGTGTGACTTATGTTGTCTAGGTATACACCAAAGCTCGACAGTTCAAAGATATCAAATCTACTGATTGACCGAGTATACCCGATATATTTACTACGAAAAGTTTAACGGGAAACCTACTTATCCAGATGCGATTAACCCTTACTTACGAATCACACATTTTTTCATGCATATGTTTTTAAAAAATAGTCATTCCCTATTCATGTGGGGGATTGTTGGGTCTTAAAGGTATGAACAGGAAATGAAGGGTTGTGACTCTCCTGAAGGGTTGTCACTTTGCCGGAGGGTTGTGACCTTTATGAAAGGTTGTGTCCTTTCTAAAGTGTTGTAACCGTTTGAAAGGTTGTGCTTTTTCCAAAGTGTTGTGACCATTCTGGAAGGTTGTCTTCTTTCCTAAGAGTAGTGACTTTTACCCTTTGTTGGCTATAAATAGAGAGATTGTCTCTCATTTTTCAGCATTGAATTCTTCCCTTCTTTTGCATACATTTCTTACAAAATAAAATCGATCGATCGTGTCTGTATGTGTGATTCGTTGCTGACATTTTGAGTTCGTTGTAATTATTAAAGTTTGAGGTACCGCTACTTCTTTAATGGTTAATTCCTTTTTATCTTGGGAGGAATTAATATGTAACCTCGGGTACTTGAGGGGATTAAATTTCTTAAGGACACACAATTGATTCTGTGGATTCAGATAGTTCTTTGTGTTTTTCTTTTCATCTTTTATTTCTTCTGGTTCGCTAATTTGAATATAGGAGTTAACAATTGCTTCTTAAAAAGTTCAGTAACTTAAGAACCAACAAATTGTTTAGTGTGAGGCTATGTTGCACGGACTCTTCATTTTTGCTGGTGAACCCGTTTCGACTCGACATTGGTGCGGGGTGTGTGTCGGATTCGGTCAATCTGATTTGGACACTTTGAACAGAGGCGAGAAAAGATTTGGGGAAAAAGAAATTAGTTCCCGGCGACGTCTTCAAATAGGAGGCGGAGTACTTTTTAAGATGAATCTTGAAAAAGTTAAAGAGAATGAAGATTGAAAAAGTACATGAAACCTAAAAAGTACAAAGAAGAAAGAAGAGTTTTTTCTTAAGAAGTACATAAAGTACATAGCTTTTTCATCTTTCATGAAAAAGTATTCTCTTCAGTTTTTCTTGAAAAAGAAAACTAGAGATGAAGAATTTCTCTAGATAAGTGTGTTCTTTTAATTATAAAATAAATTATACTTTTAATGTTTATTATATGTCCTCTCTTCTTTCACAATCATACTTTTTTTTATTGTATGCAATTATACCAAAATATGCAATTAATTATTATATATATATTTCATAAATATTTTGTGATATTTTATTATATATTATTAGAATATCTTTATAATTATATTTTTATAATATTGAAAATTTTTAGCCGTATCCCCGTACCCGTATCAATCCTCGGATTCGCACCCCCGAATCTTAAAATTTAGATTTTGTCGAATCCAACTCTCGAATTCGCATCCGTCTCGGATACCCGCACCCGAGTCCGCGCAACTGAGGTGTGAGGGTGGCTTGTATAAGTTTGTCTCTTTTACAAGAATCCTTGTTCATGTCATACAAGATTTTACACTTGTTTGACATATCTCAGTTTAATGCTTTCACAAATCTTTTGAAGATGTTTGAACTTAAGCAACAATGAAACAGAAATTGTAAGAAAAGAGAAGTTCTAAACCAATCAATTTTTTTACTCAAACTAGGGTACACTTATTAGCTATGTTATCAAATACTTGAAGAGGATCTTGTGCATAAAGTTTTCTTTGTTTTGATTTGTTTGTCTTGCTTTTATTTTTTAGTCTGTTTAAAAATATGTCTTCTTTGACCCTAGTTTTTTTAATGTTAGAGTGTACTGGTCAGCAGCTTGGAGACTTCTGGCCTTGAAGATCTCAGGGATTTAGTTCTCTACCTCATCAAGTAAATTTTATTGCTCAAGTTGTCAAGATGTGTTGCTTCCTATGGACATCAAGCACTTCAAGTTTGCATATCAAAGTTAGTTGCTTATATGAATCATAATCTTGACTATCTACCTATAACACTAATATACTTGTGACTTCTCAATTTCTTTAACTGACAGGAGATGCTACTTTCAAGAAGGTGGAGAAACTGATATAATCATGAGTATTGAAACAGCATACTGGAGGTTAATTCTGACATTGGTTGATTGCATAGGTCAAGTGAACATGACCAAGACAATGTCGTACTTCAAACTTATGCTCGTGTTCACTCCAAAGCAATTTCAACCCCCGCAATATGCAATTTTAATACCCACAATATAATTATTGGGATCATATTGAAGAAATTTTCTTTTACTTGCTTCAAATTTATCCGTTAGAATGAGCAGTTCAAAAAATAGAATGATAAAACTTCATCAAAAGGGCAGTCGAGTGTACTAAGTTGTCACTATGCATGATGAGAAAGATTGGACCATAATAGATTTATAACCGCAAATCTTATTTACACTATGTAAAAAGTAAATTTAAATGTAAGCTGCAAAAATATGTTCTCTATTAGATAAATTTAAAGCATGTAGTGTGCTCTGATTTGGTTTGTGGTTCCAGGTATAAGAGACTCAAGGTGAATGGATGAGTGAGTTCTGTTGCAGCTCTGATATAAATTAAATGAAGTAACACAACTTAAGGTGAGTTCAGTTGTATATATTGACCGGTGAAAAACTTAGTTGATGATGCAAATCATTGATTTTTACTAATGTGTATTTGATTCTGCAAGCATTCATCATTTTTTATTTTCCTTTACATGATCTGTTACTTTGTAGATTTTTTTTGAGATTGTAGTAACCAAATTGAAGGTTGGTTTAAAAGTAGTAGATATAACATAATGCTACATAGTAGAAGTATTGACAAAACACTTGGAGTAGTTACCAAACTGTAATATAGACGTTGAATTGCGTATATCTATTTTATACTCTGACTTCATATTTCACTGCAGAAATCAAGAAATTACAAAAAGACTCGAGGAGTATTTAGGGTCTCATCCCTTTGATGAGATGTTAACATCCTTTGAGTTAGAGCAACGTCGCGGTGACTCAATTAAAAAAGAATTAGCTAAAAGAAACTTTAAAGGGTAAAAAGGGGTAAATGAGTCGCTACCTAATTTTAGGAAAAAACTAGGAAATCAATTAACAAATTAACTTAAAATAGTCTACGAAATCAATTTAATTCTAGGTAAGTGGTTCAAGTTATTTAGAAGGGAAGGGGTTAGGCATCATTCGGAATCTACAAATGTGGGTTCCGACTGAATTTGTTTTTTTCAAATTAAGAAGGAGATAACAATAATATACAAGTAATATAAACATGCAATATACATAAGTAATAAAATAAAATAATAACGTAATAAACGACTTAACGTTTGCCTAACGCCAATATGTACAAAATAATGACTAAAGAGTATAATTCGAACTTAATTCGAATAGCTTCAATGGGGAGCAACTCCGGATACCTGTAAAGACACTTAGTAAAAGTATTAGTAATAAATAAATATAAGCAAAAAAATAATGAATTAAATGGTAACTTAAAAATAAAAATCCGTCTTATTAACATGGAAGACCTTGGAAATCGACGATAATTTCTTCATCGGCCAATTTAACAAATAAAAATATATGAACTTAAACTAAATTTTCGTCTTTAAAAATGAGGAGACCTCCAAAACCGAGGGAGAGATTTTCTCATTTGCCAATAGTAACATACAATTTAAATAAGACTAATGATGGAAATTAAGAGGAAAAAAACAATAAAATAACAAACTGAACAAAACTTGAACAGAGCAAATTGCTAAACTAAAACTAGAAAATTTAAATATCAAACCGTATGAACACGTAAGGATAAGCTAGAACCAATAATTAATTCAATTAACGAAGTATACATAATTAATGATAAAATAAAACAACCTACAATATGAGAAGACATAAATAATGAAAAGCAATACAATAACGCATCCAGTAACAAATAGAAAAGAAAAAAAATGTAACCAAAATAAGAAAATGTTAAAGTATTTAAAAGAAAATATATAATTTTTTAAAATGATAATCATGGACAATGAAATAATACAAAATGAGCCCCAAACAACAACAATCAAATAAATAAACTACCAAACATTAAAAAATAAAAATAAACAACAATAAGAAGGGGCAATGAAACAAAGCAGTAACATAAACTATAAAAAAAAATCAATCACAAAATATTTATATAATTTAAGGTGTTGGAAACATTCTAAAAGAAAGATTCAGTAAACAATTTTATACAAAACGACAGACCCATAAATAAGGCTAACAAACCCAAAAATAATCAACAACAGTAATTATTCCATCCGAAAGAAACATCAAACACTTTGCAACCATGGAACATTAAAGAAATAAAACTTAAAGGACAAAGAATGATTTATGGATTACCGATGAACATTGAATCTGGTGTTTTTGCTAGTATTGTGGCTTGATGAATCTGGTTGTTTATTGTTGGTGTCACCTTTAACCGGAGCTCGTTGATATTAAGAGGAAACACAGGTAGTCGAAGAAAATGAAGGAACGGGGTCTGGTTGTTTCTTCTCACGAGCTCTCCGGAAAAGAGCTTGTAGCTCACTGAAGTACCTGCAAAACGAAAATAAAAATCGTAAAGGGGTGAGAAGAAGGGACTGGCGATGGTCTGGAAAAAATGAAAGTGTGGGTCTGAGATGGAAAGGGTCTGGTTTGGAGTTGTTTGGTTGTTATTCGCTGGTGTATTTGGAGATTTCTGGTGGAAGAAAGAAGAAATGGGAAAAGAAAGAGAGGTTTGTGGTGTATCTTGAAAGGGAGAAAACGGAAGAACAGGAGTGGTTTGGTGGCTGGTATTCTTGGTTGCTGTTTTGGAGAAAAACATTTGGGTTTTGGTTTCCGGAAAAATGAAGTCGTTGATGGAGAACTGAGGTCTTTTAGAGGGTTTTGGGATTGAGTTGGTAGCATGAGACAGTGTTTGTGTGGAAATAAATCTTGGCAACAATTAATTTGGTAGCCATACTTGATGAAATTACTAGTCACAAAATGTGAAAATTGGTAGCCACCAATGCGAAAGTTGATAGCCACATTTGTGGAAGTAGGTAGTCAAAGTTTGGTATAAGTTTGATAGAGTTAGGCAGCCAATTTTTATTGAAATTGGCTACAATATTATGTCATTAATTATGTAAACAAGTGTTCAAAAAACTCTATAAATAGAGTAGCAATTGAACACTTGAAGACACACCAAAATAGAGATGCAATAGAGAGTAAAGAGAGTAATCCACAAACTACTTCTTAGTTTGTGAGAAAATAGTATGGAAGTAATATTATTGTGAGTTGTAAGAAATAAAAGAGTGTTGAGTAGTAGTCTTTTGACACTACCAAATTTTTCCTCAATATTATTGTATTTCTTATTCGGATATCATATTTACCCATTTTAATATTTGGTGTCGTTGTTATCTTCCCATTGCTATTTAGTTTGGACATTATCCTGGTGTGATTATCATTTTTTCCAACAACGTGGTATCAGATCCATGACAAATAATAGTCCGTTGTCCTTTCAATACCCCCGTCTCACAAGAGAAAATTATGAAAAAATGGTGTCTACGAATGAAAGCTATTCTTGGCTCTCAAGATGTTTGGGATATTGTAGACAAAGGATATACAAAACCTGTAAATGAGGAAACATTGCCCTCAAATAAAAAGAAGGTCTTGTTAAAAACAAGAAAGAAAGATCAATAGGCCCTCACTCTTATCCATCAATGTTTGGATGATGACATGTTTGAGAAGGTGGCTGATGCAACCACCTCAAATGAAGCGTGTGAGATTTTACAAAATTCTCTCCAAGGAGTTTATAAAGTAAAGAAGATAAAACTTCAAACTCTAAGGGATGATTTTGAAGTTTTAAAAAAGAAAGAATCCGAATCCATTTTGGATTTCTGTTCAAGATTGATGGTTGTTGTAAATCAACTAAGAAGATATGGGGAGGAAGTAGATGATGTGCGTGCGGTAGAAAAAATCCTTCGTTCTTTAACACCTAAATTTGATTATGTGGTGTGTGATATTGAGGAGTCTAAGATTTAGACTCTATGACTGTAGAACAACTGGAAGGTTCTTTACTAGCCCATGAAGAGAAAATGAAAAGGAGAAAAGAAGAGCAACTAGAGCAACTTCTTAAAACTCATGTATCCTTCAAAGAGTTTGAAGGTGAGAAAATTTACAAAGGAAATGGACAATGGCGAGACCGTGGAGGTCGTGGAGGCCATGGAAGAGGAAGAAGTTATACCAATCATTTCAACAATGAAGATAAAGGTCACCAGTCATTCAGAGGTCGCGGTCTTGGTCAACGAGGAGGCAGAGGACGTGGAGCCTATCAAGGTGCAAATGAAATGAGGTATGACTATTTTAAAATTGAGTTGGGACATTACTCTTGGGAATGTCGTAGTAATGTTGAAGAGAAAGTTAATCTTGTTGACAACAACAAAGATGAAGATGAGTCAACACTGTTATTAACACTCAAAGAAGAAGATAAAGATGATTGCAGCTCATGGTATCTTGAAAATGGAGCAAGCAATCATATGTGTGGCCAAAAAGATAAATTTGTGGAGATAAAGAAGACGTTGAAAGGTAGTCTATCTTTTGGAGATACCTCAAAGATCCAAATTGAAGGGATAGGTACGATTCTGATATCCTGTAATGATGGTGGTCATAAATTGATTACCAATGTTTATTATGTGCCAAAATTGAAAAATAATATTTTGAGTTTGGATCAACTTCTTGAAAAAGGATATGATATTCATGTGAAAAATATGCATCTTTGGATTAGAGATTCAAGTAACAACTTAATTGCTAAAGTTCATATGACAAAGAATAGGTTATTTTCTTTGAATCTTTAAACTATCGATGCAAAGTGTTTGAAGGCTAATGTGCAAGATGACTCATGGTGTTGCCATATGAGATTTGGGCACTTGAACTTTGAAGCGCTCAAATCAATGGGATACAAGAACATGGTTGATGGGATGCCGTAATCAACCATCCAAATCAATTGTGTGAAGCTTGTCTTCTTGGAAAACATGCAAGAAGGAGTTTTTCAAAGGAGACTACATCAAGAACAAGTAAGCCACTCCAAATTGTACATACCGATGTGTGTGGTCCAATCGATCCACCTTCTTTTCGTAAAAGAAAATACTTCTTGCTCTTTATTGATGATTTCAGTAGAAAGACTTGAATATATTTCTTGAAGCAAAAATCTGAAGTTTTTATTGCCTTTAAAAATTTCAAAGCACTTGTAGAAAAAGAAAGTGGCTATGAAATAAAAATATTAAGGTCTGATAGAGGAGGCGAATTCACTTCAAAAGAATTTAATGACTTTTGTCAATCTCATGGAATTCGTCGCCCTCTAACGGTACCTTACTCGCCACAACAAAATGGAGTTGCAGAAAGAAAGAATAGAACAATTCTTAATATGGCTAGATGTATGTTGAAAGTGAAACATTTACCAAATGAATTTTGGGCCGAGGCTGTTTCTTGTGCAATTAATTTGAGAAACATGTCTCCAACAAGAAATGTACGAGATTAAACACCTCAAGAAGCATGGAGCGGAAGAAAGCCAAGTGTCAAGCACTTGAGAATCTTGGAGAGAATAGCCTATGCTCATGTTCCACATCAAGGGAGAGCTAAACTTGATGATCGGAGTGTCAAGTACGTGTTTATTGGCTATGACGCAAGTTCAAAAGGCTACAAATTGTACAATAAAAGCAATAAAAATGTGGTGGTGATTCATGATGTTGAATTTGATGAAGAAGCATCATGGAATTTGGAGGCTCCGAAAGAAAAAAATATATGATTTTCTTCCATACTTCGGAGATGAAGAAGAACAGGAGACCATGACACCAACACATGATGCAACCCTGCCTCCTTCACCAGCAAATGTTGCATCTCCATCTTCTCAAGAAAGTTCAAGTGAAAGACCACATAGGATGAGGAACATTCAAGAACTCTATGATAACACAGAAGAAATTACTAATTTTGATTTTTTGTGTTGTCTCTTTGCTGATAGTGAACCAATGAATTTTGATGAAGTTGTTACTGACAAAAGGTGGAGAAAAGCCATGCAGGAGGAGATCCAGTCAATAGAGAAGAACAACACTTGGGAGTTGACAACTCTTCCAAAGGACCATCGATCAATTGGAGTCAAATGGATATACAAGATGAAGAAAAATGCCCATTGAGAAGTAGAAAGATACAAGGCAAGACTTCCGGCTAAAGGATACAAACAAAGGCATGTCATAGACTATGAGGAAGTCTATGCGCCTGTTGCCCGCATGGAGACAATCCGTATATTGATCTCTTTAGCAGCGCAAATGAAGTGGAAGATCCATCAACTAGATGTCAAATCAGCATTCTTGAATGGATATCTTGAAGAAGAAGTCTGTTGAGCAACCATTGGGTTTTGTGGTTAAAAATCATGAAGCTAAGGTGTTGAGGTTGAAGAAAGCCTTATATGGGTTGAAGCAAGCTCCACAATCTTGGAATAGTTGCATTGACAAATACTTTCAAGACAATAGGTTTACTCGTTCTCTGCATGAATATGCTCTTTACATTAAAGTTCATACTAATGGAAATATTTTGCTTGTTTGTCTTTATGTTGATGATCTCATTTTAACGGGTAACAACCAAGTTTTATTTGAAGCTTTCAAGAAAGCTACGTCCCTTGAGTTTGAGATGACGGACATAGGGCTCATGTCATATTACTTGGGCCTAGAAGTGAAGCAAATGGAGGAAGACATCTTCATATCTGAAGAAATTTATACAAAGGAGATTTTGAAGAAGTTCAACATGTTTGATTGCAACCTTGTGAACACCCCAATGGAAAGTGGAACAAAATTGTTAAAATTTGACAATGGTAAAGAAATGGATTCCACTTTATTCAAGAGTCTCATAGGAAGTCTGAGGTACTTGACATGTACGTGACCAGATATACTCTTTGCAGTTGGAGTAGTAAGTTGCTTCATGGAAGCTCCTACCTCCACTTACTTGAAGGTTGCTAAAAGAATTCTTCGCTACCTAAAAGGTACAATCGACCTTGGGCTATTTTATTCTTCTTCTGATGATTTTAATCTTGTGGGATATTGTGATAGTGATTATGCGGGAGATGTTGATGATAGAAAAAGCACATCAGGTTTTGTGTTTTTCTTGGGTGATTATGTTATTTCTTGGAGTTCAAAGAAACAACCAATTGTTACTCTCTCGACTTGTGAAGCTGAATATGTGGCAGCAACATCATGTACGTGCCATGCTATTTGGTTGAGATGGTTATTGAATGAACTGAATTTGCCACAAATTGAAGCCACAATGATTGGTGTTGATAACAAATTTGTGCAAGCACTAGCAAAGAATACAGTGTATCATGATCGAAGTAAGCACATATACACAAGGTATCACTTTATCCGAGAATGCATTGCCAAGAAAGAGGTAGAGCTCAAGTATGTGAAATCTCATGATCAAGTTGCGGATATCTTTACAAAGCCTCTCAAGTTTGAAGATTTTCAGAGATTGAGATCAAGCCTTGGAGTAAAGAAGAAAAATCAAAATTAAGGGAGAGATTTGTGGAAATAAATCTTGGCAACAATTAATTTTGTAGCCATACTTGTTGAAATTACTAGCCACAAAATGTGAAAATTGGTAGCCACCAATGTGAAAGTTGGTAGCCACATTTGTGGAAGTAGGTAGTCAAAGTTTGGTATAAGTTTGATAGAGTTAGGCAACCAATTTTTGTTGAAATTGCTACCATATTATGTCATTAATGATGTAAATAATTGTTCAAAAAAATCTATAAATAGAGTAGTAATTGAACACTTGAAGACACACCAAAATAGAGAAGCAATAGAGAGTAGAGAGAATAATCCACAAACTACTACTTAGTTTGTGAGAAAATAGTGTGAAAGTAATATTGTTGTGAGTTGTAAGAAATAAAAGAGTGTTGAGTAGTAGTCTTTTGACACTACCAAGTTTTTCATCAATATTATTGTATTACTTATTCGGGTATCATATTTACCCATTTTAATATTTGGTGTCATTGTTACTCTCTTCCTATTGCTATTTAGTTTGGACATTATCCTGGGTGTGATTATCATTTTGTCCAACAGTTTGGATGGTTGTAGTTGGTCGTTGTTTGGTTGCTGAAAAACAAGAGAAAATTAAAGGGAGAAGAAGAGATGAATGTGGAGGTGGTTCTGGTTGGCCGGAGTTACAGGAAAATATGGGTTGTTCTAACTTATTTTCTAGTGGTGGTGGACCAGATAAAAAATATAAAAAATTGAAAATAAATAATAATTACCACCCTTATCTAATGGGCAAACTTTTCTTTAAATAAATATTGTTAAAAATGGGCCTAAATTATGGGCTTGAGATAGTAACCCAAAAATTGTTAGTTGATAAAATATCTGTGTATGTAAATTGTATTCGAATTTAAATGAATTTTTGGATTGCGCAAAATATCAAAATGAATATTAATAATGTAACAAATAAAATGAATTTTATAAAAACGTAATAAAAGTAACAATGTCGCGTAAAAATGTAATTAAATCGAAATAATGATTTTATAAAAAATGAACAAATATTTGAACGACCGGCTGTGACAAAATAATATAAACAGAACAACCGATAAAAATCCTAATACTTTGAGAAAAATGATTATCATCTACAAATTGCATTAAAATGACAAAACATCTATTTTGAACTATTTAAAATAAAAAACTCAAAAAGTATTAATTTTTTTATTTTAAAACTATCATACCAAAATTTGGTGTCACATGTTGTACCAACTCTTGTTGACTTGATTTTTGGCTATCGTGAACATGTTGGTTACTATAGATAACGATCTTCTTAACTTCTGCTAAATTATTTCGATTTTAAATTTTCACATATTTAAACTTTAATAATTTGTTTTCTAGCAAGTATATGTACATATTTATCTTATAGATGGAGTATATGAGCTTCTTTGCTAAGCTTGATGGTTTCAGGAAGCCAAAGTCACAATTGTTTCTATGAAAACTGAAGCATATGATCAATACCTCTCTTGTAAGTACATACTCTTATCTTAATGACACTTTAGAGTTAGTCTTATCTTAGTTAAAAAGCTTAAGCTATTAGACAAAATATGCTATTAATTACTTAATTATGTCGTCGGCGCGCCAATACTAGTAAGATAAAGCAATGTGAACATATTTGCGGATTGTAAAGGATGGTTATCAGTGGAGGAATATGAATGTTGGAACGTTGACCTGTACATAATTGGTTTTCTTCTGATGAATGATCTTCTCATAGTGATGAAGTATCTTACTGGATGCCCAATTCTTATTGTTTTTGGAAATTTGTTAGAAATCTGTATAACACAAATGGATTGGAAAAATATTAGGATATTACTGTTAATACGGTAACTTGTTGGATATTACCTTTTATACAGTAACTTTTTGGATATTACTTTTTATAGTGTGACTCTTTTGATTGTTGCTAGCAATATCATTACTTGTAAATTTTTGGTTGTTTGAACTATTATTGTCTTATTAACTTTATAGCAATGTTTCACTAATGACAAAATATATGAAGATAATTATATTTTCACAAATTGTGGGGGTTTCACCCCTCCTATTTTGTTATTATTAGCAGAGGTTGTTGTAAGGTCTCTCAAAATGAAGTAAGGTGCCTAGACACTCATATGTGCCTAAAATGTTAATAATGTGTTAAATATGTGTTTTACAGTATGCATACTTGATTTGAAGTGATTTGGAGGTCAAACGTCCAAGAACGTTCATGACGTTCGAAAGTTAGCCTTGAGACGTGCTAGTATGTTCTAGTGTGCCTTGGTATGCTTATGTGTTGTTTGGTGCTCAATTTGATAGGATAGGACCCTAACATGTATACGAATGTATTTAGTGTTGAAATGTCTGGGTACGACTCTCCAAGGACCACCCTAGGGGTCCTTGAGGAGGACCCAACCTTGGGCCAACAAGCTTCTCAAGGCAGCAGCGACTTGTGCTTGCATGAAATAGGTCCGCCTCGCGGAATAAGGTCTCCTTAGGCCAAAGTTTTTGTCCGTCACGAACGAGCAGCGTTCTCAACTTCCCCAAAATCTATTTCCAAAAATCATGTGGGAACAGCTCCGTGTAGCGGACTTGCTCCCCGACGAAGATTCCGAAAATGAAAGTTAAGTTTGACATGTCTAAAAGTCCAAATAAATATGGTGGTGTTTTGGTAACTTTGGGTGAAGGTTATAAACAGTTTTTAAGACTTATTTAACCCCTTTCCAAGGTCAAAACCCCAACACCCAATAAGAAAATCAAAATCCCAAAAATTCTCTTCTCTTCCAAATTCTCTCAAACCTCCATTGGATGGAAAACTCAAAGTTCAAGCTAGGGGCTGGATTTTCATGGTTTCTTGTCCAATTTATCATGGGTCTTCAATCAATAAGGTATTGTGATGCTTCATCCTTAGTTATCTATTCATTTAAGGAGTTCAATCAAAGATTTTCAGAAGTGATTCAAAGACCAAAATTTCCAATTTTCAATCAAGCCACGGGTTCATTGTCCAATTGATTTCAAAAGCATTCTAATGATGAATTTATGATTAATCAATCATTTTAAGATGAATTTCAATCCAATTCCATGAAGAACCCATGATCTCCTAGTTTCTCAAATTATGATATAATGTGGGACTTATGATCTTGATTAGATGATGATTGGATTATGTTTAGATTATAGTGAATTTATTAATTCTATGTTTATCTATGTCAATTGATTATTAATTATTGATAATCGATCAATGGTGATCATAGCTTGGAAGTATTGGTGAGTTGACCTAGATCTCTCTATTTAGTATATAATTGACATTGAATTGTGTTGATTGGTATGGTCCACTTATGGTGGCGGTTTTTACCTTCTTCTATATATCTATATCTTGTGATCAAGGCCTTGAAGTCAAATTGATGTTGTGAAGTGTGGTTATGATGATCACACATGTGAAGCTATATTCCTAGTCTTCCAATGCTAGTTCATGATCTAGGTTACATTGATGATGTGATGTCAATTTATGAAGTTGTTAGGGTTAGGTTTGGTCTATGTGCTACCATTGATGAATTCCTAATGGTGATTGACCCCTACCTATCTACCCCTATATTAATGTGTGATATTAGCCAATGTTAGGAGTCTTGAATGCAAAAGTTGAAGTTGTTTTGTCCCCTATATTATTATGTGGTGTGTGGTCTATGCTTGAATGTGCATTGTGGTCTTAAGAGGGTGGCTGCCTCAATGTGAAGTTAATAGACGTCTATTATGTGATCATGTTGACCAATGTACATACACTCATACCTCATGCATGCTTATAAGTAGTACAGGTTCATGGTGTCTAATGAAAGGATAATTCTCATATGCACTAATGTCTACTACTATGTATGTAAAGTACCTGTTCATAAAGCATGAAATGTATCTTAACTAGGATGACTTGATAGGTGTACTAGTGAAGGCAATGGTATGAGACTTTGCCTATACATTTCGCATGTCTACCTTGATAGAATAACTCCTAGGGTGATTACTCTATGTACATTAATATGAATGCATGATTAAGCTATGAACATGAAAGTATATGATATGATGAGGTATGCATATGTGTAGTGTCTAAATATGGTATGCGGAAGGTTTCCTCATATATGAACATGTACATACACAGTACTGCATATAATGATGCATGCATGCATATCTAGTAAAGAGAGGGTCTTTTGAAAGGTATTGTGTATTGTATCCTAAACTAGATATTGCTTGAATATGTTATGTCCATGTGAAAGGTTTTCTTACACGATTTAAGTTGATGAAAGGACTTTCTCATCTATAACCTATGAGCTAACCATATGAGGGGTTAATTCTCCTAAAATCATATGTTTTATAAAGTAATGCTAATAAAGGCTTTTCAATAAAGGGAACTTAGCTTAGCACCGAGTGAACTTGAAGATGAGGGGTGCCCGTTCCCAATGTGGGAAAGCTTGTTCACCATAGTCCTCACAAGGTGGATAACTATAATGCCTCAATAGGTATAAAGAGGGTTTCCATATATGCCTCCAAGTTCCATAAACTACGTTGCCCCATAGGATCTAGCAAGTGATATCACCTAAAATGCTAGAATGATGTTAATGTGCTACCTTGGCAAGTAGATAACCTCCTTTATGTGTGAGGTTCTACAACACTAGATTCCATGTTTAGCTCACATGGTCTTATTCTTGTTAATGCTTGGATTTCCCTAAAGTAAAATGGACAATGGAAGTAAAGTAATGAAGCCTAACTAGGATAACCTAAGGTAAGTTGCTTAGTATAGGTGAGGGTATGGGACTTTACCTATTCATTGCATAAGTAGCTCTTGAAGGTAGTTATAGGAATGTGTTATATATGTACATGTATATGTTTATGTTCCTTATGCATGACATTTTAGTGTTGTCTACTTGTTATGGTAATATGCATGGTAAGAGTCCTATGGTGTCTATATGATGAGGTCTTACCTTATATGCATAATGTTGGTCTTATTGACTATATGATGAATGTCTTACTTGACATGTATGAAGTCGTCTATACTTTTTTTGTTGATGTATGATGTAAGTGATATGCTTGTGGTTTCTTTATGACTTTACTAAGTATGTGTGAGGTTATGGGAACTCACATGTACATTGCACTAGTGAGCTGAGATTGGGATTATGAGTAAGGTCTTACGATTTCTTTATAAAGTGAAGTCCAAGTATGCAATTGTTGACTATTGTCTCCTATAATATTATCTGTAGTGTTGACTTGCATATTGTCTTGGGATAAGTCTTATATGAGGTTCCAGCATTATGTTGGGATATATTTAAAGCTTATTTTGTCTTGATATGCTACGCCTCTATGTATATGTATATGTATATGTGTTTGGTGTTAATGAAGGTTTGTGTTAATGAAGGTTATGTGAATGTTCACCTTGGTGACCTTAAGGTGATGCTTGAGTGTGAATGGTGGATTGGGACACTATTCATACATTACACCAAGTATTACTGGAGGGTTACTTGGGGGTTAAAGACTTAAGGTAATACATAAGATAATGTCATGAAAGGCTAAATGTGCCTTAAATGAATAATGTGGCTTTATGTGATGCTATGAATAGTGTCCATGTCTATGTGAAGTATATGAGCTATGTTGTGACTATTATATCAAAGTTTTATGAAGATTCTTTGAAAAGGCATGATGCATGGTTTCTAACAAAATGTCCTCTTTAAATGCATGTTTTTGCATGGTTTCCATACTTAGTACATTCTTGTACTAACACCATTCTTCTTCATTTTTTTACACAATGTGTAGGTGTGATGATGACTAGAGGATGTCTCTTAAAGTGAAGGGCTTGGATAGATTTCCCAAGTTCAAGGAAAAGGATCCTTATGTTTCATGGATTTCCTATGTCAAGTTTTATTTAAAGTGTATGTAATAGCTTAGTTAATATGTTATGTTGTCAAGGGCCGTGTCCCTATTCTATTCTATTGATGTTGATTCTAAGACGGCAAAAGAGACTTAAAGTCTAACTATGTATTATGAATTATTTTATAATATATATATATATATATATATATATATATATATATATGAAGAGATGTTTCTAGCATATGATGTACTATGAAAAGTTTTAAAATTTTCCGTTAAATTTACTATGACAATGCGATGAATGATAACTATGGGCTTGTATAAGACCTCCGAGAGGTCAAGTACGTCATGTTACTTCTAAGGGGGTGCTCCCTTGTCATGACAAATGTGGTATCAGAGCATGAGGTTATAAAAGTGGTTTTAGGGTCCAAAGTCTCATATTGCCACGTATAGTAGAGTCTCGTTCATTGGTGGTGAGTCGCGACACATCTATGAGAGAGTGGATATAGGACAATAGAGCTTCCCTTCTTCACTATTCTCATGTCATGCCATAGAACTTAACTCTATATGATCTTTATCTTATGTGTTCTTGTTCGGTGGTCTTTTAGATGTGATTACTTGGATTAGATGGTATCTCTATGCTTGAGGGAGAAAATGGTGAGTTTGATGCTTATCTATGGTTTAATGAGTATATGTGAAGGTGCATTTGACATGTGTTGATGTGATGCCCATTGTGGCTATATAGGTGATTTATGAGAAATCACATGTTATATGAATATTTATGTTGTGGTATGGTTATAGCTTGTTAAGAGTTGTTATAGTTGAATTGATATTTAGAATGACAAGTTGCTATATGATTTTGTAGATGGTAGTTTAATGATATGGTTTTGTTATGAAATGTTTTGAAGAAGTGTGGGAAATAGCTAAATACGCATGTTGCCTTTTTTATTTGAAATGGTTTAAATGTTTCCTTTTTATGTGTATGATTATTAATAATTGCCTTATATGGATTGGAGTCTTTTGTTTAGGCTTGATCCTAGAAGTGAAGATAGTGAGCTCACCTTGTAAGGTGATTGTGGAGTATGCTAGTAATGGGAGAACCCTCATGATTAGTTGACTAGTTCCCCTGTGAACCTATTCTAAGAGTGGGAAAAAAAGAAGAAAAGAGTTGTTGTTCCATAGGTTGAAATTATGATTTGCCCTAAGGTTGTCTTAAAAGGAAGTCTGTATCCTCTAGTTCACAGGGAGAGAAAGTGAATTGATGTTGACCTACTTTAAAGTGGTTAGTAACCTTTTAAGGTTGATCTTAAGTATGACCATTTAAGGAAGTGCTTGGGTTGTACCTAGGTGTTGTTGGTTGCAAGTTTCCTCCAAAGGTGGTGATGTGGGTTGAAATAACCTAGAATTCACCTTGCCCTAGTGTTGAAAGAAACGAAAGATGTCTTTATGGCCAAGTCTCCTCTACTGTTTCCCCTAAGGTTTTCATGACCCTTGGTGTTCATGGTATAGTTGAGACCTTATGTGGTTGGGTAGTGACCTTAGGCATATTTATATGCCTAAGTAGTCGCTGATTGTCTATATTTTAGAGTTGTTTAAACATGATATTTAGCTATTAGCTTGATTTTGTGATTGATTGTGTTGATTGAGCTCTCACACATATGATTAGTAATTTCAGGAACTCTCAGAGAAAATGGAGCTAGAGCGAAGAAAAACAAGGAAAAGGGACGGATGTGAAAACAAATTACCAAGTGTGGAAGTACCCAGGAGAGGCGCTCTGGCAGGTGCGCCGCGCCAGGGCTTGTCGCTCAGAGACAGTGTTAAGGTGCTCTGCACGCTGCGCCACGCCAAGGCTTATCGCTCAGAGTCTGTGCTAAGGAGCGATTGAGGCGCGTCGCGCCAAGAGGAGAACTCTCCAGGATGAGCTAGGCGCGATGGAGGCGCGCCACCCCAAGCGAAATCCGACTTTTCCAAGTTTTAAATATTAACTAGGAGTTTTAATTCAACTAGGATTTGTAATAAACTTTATCTACTATTATAAATAGATCCTAGGGCTGCTATTTGTAGGGTTCGATCTTTGTTTGGTGTGCAAGGGCAAGAATCAAATTTGTAATCATCTTAACTCTTCTATTTTTACAGATTTGCTTATGAACAATTACTTTTTCTTGATTAATATGAGCATGAGTAGCTAAACACCCTAATTCTGGGGCTGCAGCTACGAATTGATTGTTGATTATGTGAAGCTTTGTGAATTAATCTTCGATTGTCAATTTAAATTACTTTTATATTCTTGCTTTACTATTTCTTGACTGGCCATCTAGGAATAAATGTACTGTCTAAACTCAAATTGACCATAGGAGAGGTTAGATAGACCGGAGAATATAGAGAGCTCAGTCAGACCATTAATTTAAGGCGATTAGTGTTCAAGAGTGACTCCCAAAAGACGAACACCTTGCTTGGTTACAAAATAAAATGATATATAAATTTTCGCCAATTAGTTTATTTATCCCCGCTCAACGATGTAGTTAGATAGCTAACTGGGGTAGGCGACGAGAGATGGTTAACCCGGATCATACTATTAACCCTATAAACCAGTAATTTGACAACTGAAGTTAGTTCTAAGCCGATCTTATGATACATGATATTCATTATATGATGTAGCTCTGGAATTGCTTCTAATCTTGCCTGAAACATTACATCAAAGTCGTTTTCCATCGTTTACTTTTAATTTAATTTATAATAGTGTTAGTTGATCATAAACCATTCAACTTGCGAAGTAGTTACTTTTAGTTTTAGTTGTGGAATTAAGTGTGGATATAAGTTGATCATAAGTCCCTTGAGAACGATAACTCATTTCAAAAGAAACTATATTACTTGCACGACCACGTACACTTGCGTGTGCAATTGGGAGCAACAAATTTTTGGCGCCACTACCGGGGACTTAGAAATTGATCTATATTCAATTCTCTTAAGTCTACAATTCGAATATTAGGGTATTAAATACTTGATCTTAGCTTGTTTTATTGCAGGCAATTGACTTTCAGGTCTGGCTAGGAAGGGAGATCTTGTTGAGTCTTATGATGAACCTGAAAGAGCTATGTGTCTGCTAAGAAAGATGAATCGATGAGAATTAGGATTAGGACATCCGGGAAATCATGGTGATGATCAGCACAACCATCCAGAAGATGTGAATAACCCAAGGGTTCCGAACAATTCGGAAAATTTTGATAACCAAGAAATACCTCTCATGACCCTATCCTTCCAGCACGACCTGTGCAAGATGTGGCAGTCCCACTCACAGCAAATTTGGCATCAAGTATTAGGAAACCTCCACCAGGGGGAAGATTTGAATTAAAGAGAAATATGGTGCACATGCTCCATACTAGTGGACGATTCAATTGACTCCCTCATGAAGACCCTCAACTTCATATTAGGAACTTCTTTGAGGTCACTGATACAGACATTCCACTTGGGGTCTCACTAGACTATGTGAGACTAACACTATTCCCATACTCGTTGTTATGAACTGCAAGACGATGGTTAGATTCTAAACCAGCGAACTCTATCATTACTTTGGATAGTCTCACAAGGAAGTTCTTAAGTCGATTCTACCCATCCAAGAAAACCGCCAAACTGAGAGGCGATATAACGAACTTTGTCCAAAGGAATGGGGATGACATGTACCAAGCTTGGGCACACTTCAAACAAATATTTAATGTTTTTCCACACCACATGCAGACTAACGAGGTACTAGCTCACACTTTCTTTGAGGTTTTAGAGTATAATGCTCGTTCTCTTCTCAATAGTGTAGCAGGTGGACAAGCCTTGTCCATAACAAGTAAATCATTCTTTGACTTGCTTGATAAACTATCGGAAGGGATTCAAGGGTATGAAGGAGATAATTTTTGAACCACAACCCATAAGGCTGCAAGGATCTTAGATGTAGACCAAGCTACTGCTTTAAATGCTAAGATAGACGCAATGCAGCATATCATGACTTCACAGTTTAAGCAGTTGGCTCTAAATCAAGCAACGATGAATGTGGTGCAACAAACAACAAATTGGTGTGGGGTATGTAGTAGTGTAACCCATGAGATAGAGCAATGTGAGGCAAACCCAGGCTCTGTGAACTACGTAGGGAATGTGCAAAGGGGCAAATGTCAACAAAATTATGGCAATAGTTACAATCCCAGTTGGAGAAACCATCCTAACTTTTCTTGGGGTGGAAACAAAAATCAGAATCAAGCACAAGGTACGAACCAATACCGTAACCAAGGGGCTTGGCAACAATACCATAATCTCAACCAAAGTGTAAACCCAAGTGTACGAATAGGGGGGGTGACCAATGAAGAACTATTCCAAAAGCTCATGTCTGAAATGGACAACAAGTTGAATGCTAGAATAGATAAGAAGGACGAGAACATTAGAAACATCCGAATGTCCCAAATGAGTTTAGAGAAACAAGTTGAGCAAGTGGCAAATTATTTGAACTTGCATCCCCAAGGTGGGTTGCCCAGTGATACTGAGCCAAATCCAAGGCAACGACATGCTGTAAGTACTAGAACTGGGCTTCAATTAGAGTAACTAGCTCTAAAGAATAGAGACAATGAGGTAAATCCCATGGAAAAGAAAGTGGAAGAGGGAGTACAAAGATCAAATGTCGAGGCACCCGTGCCTCAAAATAAGTTACCACCCCCGTTTCCACAAAGGATAAAGAAGCAGAATGAAGATGAATGCTTCAGTAAGTTTCTCTCACTCCTTAAACAAGTTCACATTAATCTATCTTTGGTTGACATTCTTCAGGGTATCTCGAAGTATGATAAATATGTGAAGGACATTGTGGCAAGCAAGAGGAGGCTCACAGAGTACGAAACTGTCGCAATTACTGAGGAGTGCATCTCAAGGATCCTAAATAGACTGCCCAAAAGATCCCTGATCCAGGGAGTTTTACTGTGCAAATCACTATTAGGCAAAGTGTTCATGCCCGGGGGTTACGTGATCTGGGGGATAGTATAAATCTGATGCCCTTATATTTATATCAAAAGCTTGGGTTGGGTAGTCTAAAAAGAACACAGTTATTCTCCAACTCGCGGATAGATCCATTGCTAAGCCAGAGGGGGTGGTAGAAGATGTCTTAGTACAAGTAGGGTCAGTGATCTTTCATGTAGATTTTGAACGCGATTCTGAAGTCCCATTCATCTTGGGATGACCTTTCTTGGCCACGGGTAGGGCATTGATTAATGTAGCAGCTGGCCAACTAACCATGAGGGCACATGATAAGGCTGAAGTATTCGATGTCTACCGCGCTTTAAAATTGCCTTCTGTTTATGAGGAGTTGTCGGCCATTACGGTGGTTGATAATATAGTAGATTCACAAGCACTTATGCCTAAAGATATATTAGAGAAAGTGTTAGGGATTCATGAGTTAGAGGGAGACATGGAATCTCAAGAGATGGAATCAAGCTTAAACCTCGCTCTAGTAGAAACTAGCAGAACTCAAGTAGAGCCCTTAGATCGTGAGTTGGGTCCTCCATCAAAACCATCAATGGAGGAAGCCCCTAAGCTGGAACTAAAAATTCTGCCGGCGTACCTAAGATTTACATATTTGGCTACTAATGAAACTTTACCTTTTATACTTTCTAGAGAACTGTCCGATATACAGGTGGAGGCGGCATTGAGGATATTAAAGCGGCGGAACAAAACAATTGGTTGGCATATGGATGATATCCATGGGATTAGTCCAGCGTTGAATAGGCACAAAATTTATATGGAGGATGACCACAAACCCACAGCACAACATCAACGCCGTCTAAACCCTGTGATGAAAGAAGTGGTAAGAAAGGAAGTTATAAAGTGGTTAGATGCCGGAATTGTATTCCCCATCTCAGATAGCAAGTGGGTAAGTCCGGTACAATGTGTTCCCAAGAAGGGTGGTATGATTGTGGTGAGGAATGAAAAGAATGAGTTAATTCCCACCAGAACAGTGATCGGGTGGCATATTCGCATGGACTACCGGAAATTAAATGATGCCAATCTAAAAGATCACTACCCCATTCCATTCATTCATTAGATGCTTGATCGACTAGCAGGGAAAGAGTACTATTGGTTTTTAGATTGGTATACCGGGTATAACCATATCTTAATTTCACCCAAAGACCAAGAAAAAACCACATTCACGTGTCCGTACGACATATATGCATTCAAACGCGTGCCCTTCGGACTTGTCAATGTACTAGCGACATTTCAAAGGTGTATGATGGCCATTTTTGATGATATAGTAGAAGATTATGTGGAGGTATTCATGGATGATTTTTCAGTCTTTGGGAAGTCTTTTGAGGTATGTCTCCGTAATCTTGATAATGTACTTGCTAGATGTGAAGACACCAACCTAGTGTTAAACTGGGAGAAGTGTCATTTCTTGGTTAGAGAGGGGATAGTGTTAGGACAGAAGGTGTCTAAATTTGGGTTGGAAGTAGATAAGGCCAAAGTGGAAGTCATTGAGAAATTTCCCCTCCTATTTCCGTGAAAGGGGTGCGTAGTTTTCTTGGCCATGCATGTTTTTACCCGCGATTCATCAAGGATTTTTCCAAAATTGCAAGACCCATGTGCAGTCTTTTGGAGAAGGAGGTGAAGTTTAATTTTATGAATTGTGCGTAAGAGCTTTTGAGTTGTTGAAGAGGAGCTTGATAGAGGCTCCTATTCTAATTGTACCAGATTGGGAGGTACAATTTGAACTCATGTGTGATGCTAGTGATGTAGCACTGGGTGTAGTGTTGGGTCAAAGAAAGAATAGAGTCTTCCACTCTATTTATTATGCAATCAAAACCCTTGACTCCACAGAAGCAAACTACACAGTGAGTGAGAAGGAGATGCTAGCTCTAGTGTTCGCCTTCGACAAGTTCAGATCGTATTTGGTGGGTACCAAAGTAATTGTGTTCACTGATCATGCATACATTAGGTACTTATTCAATAAGAAGGATGCTAAACCAAGACTGATTCATTGGATATTGCTTCTCTAAGAATTTGACCTTGAGATCAAGGATAGGAAAGGTATAGAAAATCAAATAGCTGATCATTTATCTAGGTTGGAGGACTTCTCACATGTGAATGAAAGTGAGCAAATTCGGGAAGTGAATCTTGATGAGCAATTAATGGCTTTGGACATCTCTCAAGTTCCATGGTATGCGGACATTGTGAAATTAATAGTGAGTGGAGATTATCCTCCGGGTGAAACCACCCAACAAAAGAAAAATCTAAGTCATGATGCTAGGTTCTACATCTGGGATGAGCCCTTCTTGTTGAAACAAGGTATTGATAGAGTAGTGATAAGATGCATTCAGGAAACCTAGGTTTACAAAGTTCTAGAGAGTTGTCTGCAAGCCCATATGGAGGCCATCATGGAGGAGAGTGCACTGCCCATAAGCTACTACGATCTGGTTTCTTTTGGCCCTCTTTGTTTAAAGATTCTATGGCTTTTGTGAAGGGGTGTGATAGGTGTCAAAGATTGGGTACCATCTCAAGAAGACATGAAACACCTTTCAACAATATTTTGGAGGTGGAAATTTTTTGATGTGTGGGGTATTGACTTTATGGGTCCTTTCCAACCATCAATTGAAAACCTCTATATACTTCTAGCGGTTGATTATGCGAGCAAATGGGTTGAGGCAGTCGCTCTTCCTTCTAATGACTCAAGGGTGGTGATCAAGTTTATCAAGAAGTACATTTTCACTCGTTTTGGCACTCCAAGAGCTATTATATGTGATGGAGGTAAGCATTTCATTAACAATCTTGTTAAAAACATCCTTGCTAAGTATGGTGTTCGCCACAAGGTTACTAAAGCTTATCACCCTCAAACTAGTGGCCAAGTGGAAGTATCGAATAGGGAAGTCAAGAAAATTTTGCAAAAAATGGTGAATGCACAAAGGAAAGATTGGTCTGAGAAGTTGGATGATGCATTGTGGGCATATAGGACTGCATATAAGACTCCTATAGGGACTTCTTCCTACCACATTGTATTTGGAAAAGCATGTCACCTTCTAGGAGAATTAGAGCATCAAGATTATTGGGCTATAAAGAAGTTGAACTTAGACCCATATCTAGCCGGTAAAAAGAGAGTGAATCAACTGTATGAACTTGAAGAGTTTAGGATTCACACCTACGAGAATGCCAAGATTTTTAAGGAGAAAACAAAAAGGTGGCATGACAAGCACATAGTAGCTCGTACCTTCAACCCAGGAGATAAGGTATTACTCTTCAATACGCGACTAAAGTTGTTCCCCGGAAAACTCAATTCAAAGTGGTATGTCCCGTATGATATTGTGAGGATGACGCAGCATGGTACCGTTGAACTACAAGGTGAAACTGGTCCCTCGTTCTTAGCCAATGGGAAAAGAGTGAAGCACTACTTTGGTGATGATTCAGATCTTAATCGGGAGGCTCTTGAGATAAACGATGAATGATCCAAGTTGTGTCGTGCCACGACGTAAAATCAAGCGCTACATGGGAGGCAACCCATGAATATTATTTAATAGATAGATAGTTGTGTTTAAGTGGTTATTTTTTAGAGTACAGGTAGTAACGTAGAATGAGGCACTTCTCAGTTGCGTTGGCTGGCGCGCCGCGCCTCAATCGCGCCAAGCCTAGTGCACTGGAAGGCGCGCCGCGCCTAGGCATGGCGGACTGAGGCACTTCTCAGGCGCGTTAGCTAGCGCGTCGCGTCTCTATCGTACCAAGCCTGGCGCACTGGCAGGCGTACCGCACCAAGGCATGGCGGATGAGGCACTTCTCAGGCGCACTGGCTGGCGCACCACGCCTCTATCGCGCCAAACTTGGTGCACTGGCAGGTGCGCCGCGCCACGACAAAGCGGACTGAGTCATTTCTAAGGCGCGCTGACAAGCGTGGCGCGCCTGTATCGCACCAACCCCTATTTTGTTTAAAATTCTGGGTTTGACCCGGAATTTACCCGACCCACCCTTCATAAAAAACCACAACTACCCTATTCAACCCCTATTACCACAATTCCAACTCCCCATAACCCCCCAAATTCTTTTCTTCATCTTCCCCATTCCCCATAAAACCCATTGACCACCCATTAAACTCCAACTACCTCTTTCTGTCCCTCCACCACTATAAAATCTTCCATTCCCCACTTTCTTTTCTCCATTCAAAAACCCATGCCCTCTTACTCTCCCAAAAAATCCCATCCGACCCACCCCTCCACACTTTTCATTTTTTCTTGTTTATTTTTGTTGTGTTGGGATGGCTCCAAAGACCAAGATTGTGATGGGTTCGAAGCGAGTAGAAAGGGTGAAGCTTCCGAGTCCGCTAGTGGTTGGGAACCAGTCCAAAAGTTTTGTAAGAAGGTTGTTGATAGGTATGGCTGAGAGTGGTTTGAATGTCAGCGGGAAGCGAAGTATATGGGCGATGAATACGTCAACTAGGTAAGGTTACTGGAAATATGTCGCACTGTGAATAAATTGGGCTTACATTTTATGTTTGATAATCCCGACGATTGTAATTTAACTTTGGTGCATGAATTTTATGCTAACTGGTTGACTGAGACTAAGTATAAGACTGTACCGGTTAGGGGGAAGGTTGTTCGATTTTCTGCCCGAATTTTGAATGAAGTGTTGGAATAAACCTCCGTACAGGGATATCAAATACACTTTATGTGGGGTTGAGTCTAGCGCTAGGTGGGAGAGAAGTAAAGATACGGAGAGGCATAACACCCTCCACTTTGCCAATTTTAATCAAGTTGCTCGGGTCTAGTTGAAAATAGTATATAGCGTGCTACTTCCCGCTAAACACTTGAATTATGTGACCCGAGATAGGGTGGTGCTAGTGTATGTTGATGAAGGGGATCCCAATTCATGTGGGGGCAATTTTGCGCCAAAATATGATGAAATTTAGGAATAACTTGAGGTGGCGATTTTGTTATGGGGGGTTAATCACCCGGTTTCTGTGGAGTTATGACATCAAAGAAAAGGAGTTAGAAATGACTGTTGAGAGGCATCCGTATCTGAGGGATAAGTTAGTGGATGTTATGCGCACAAAGGCGCTCGACACATCTCATGGGCCTATTTTGTCGGCTCCGGATAGGCAACTCAGGGATGATAGTGTTATGGCCCACATGTTTGGGATGACGGAGTTGCAGCTCCGCATTGGGGGCCGTCCTGTTACTGATGATGAGATGGAGACTCTGGCAGAGCGCTATCTCTTGATAGATAGTGCTGCATATTTGTGCAAGACTGATCCGACATTTTCTAAGTCGGTGGATGATGATGAGCCCACTGCTGAAGAGGCCATGGATGATAATGAGCCCACTGCTGATGAGGCCATGGATGATGATGATGAGGATGAAGCTGGTGATGAGGCAAATGCCTTAATGGTGTTTGACCGAGGCAACAACGAGACCTAGAGGCTTCAGGGAGTACTCCTACCCTTTTACTTTGTTTTACTTTTGCACTGAGGACAATGCTTATCTTTAAGTGTGGGGTGGGGGTATATTTTATATGTATATAGTTGTTTACCGCTTTGTTGAGTCTAGTTTAGTCTTTAGTTAGTTGTTTTGCTTTTGGGTTCCTTAAAGTTTGTTTTCGATAATTTTATTTAGGATTGTCCCTTTGAACCGTATAAGACTAGTTTACCGCTTTATCAAGTCTTAGATTCATCGTAGGAGTGACAGTTCCTAATGATAGATGGATGACGACCGTCTTAAGGGAAAATTAGCCACAATAGATGAGTAGGATGAACAAAACAAACCATGGTCTTTTGAAGATATATCCCAACAACTTAGCCAAACTTCATGGGTAGTTATATTTGGAATAAATGCAATGAATTGTTGACCTTGAAATTAGCATATGTTCTTAAGTTTGACTTAACTGAAATATGTGCTTAATTGTGTAGTAATACCTTAATGCAAGTTGTATTAGCATGTTAGTGATATTTGTATATGTGTCATGATCCCATGTGTGGTGAGAATTGATTAGTTCTATCTTGAGTTGACATCTAGAACTTGCCTTGTGTGTGTTGAATGAGTAGCTAGTATGATTTGAGGAATGTGATTGAGGCAATCCTTTGAAATAGCTAATTCTTGACTCTAATTGTATGACTACCCTGAAATTGTCCCTTTGTGAAGCCCAATTGAGCCTTTAGCCTTATTCATTTGATAAGCCACAAGATAAGCCAAAACCCCCTTGTTTGATACCAAGTGTTTTGATCCTCTCAAGTTCCTTAATGCACTATGTTAAGTAAAAGGGTTGAAAAATGTAGTTGACTTAACTAGGGAAATTGGTACATTGTGTGAAGAAAAAAAAATCCTAATTTGGCCCTAGTCCTTAGGGACTGTGTACCTCAACTTAAATTAAGGGTGGCTAATCTAGGATAATGCTCGAAACATTGGCCCTAATCCTATCAAGGATAATGTGCACCTTACTCGGATGAAAATCTGGAGTTTGGGTGGCTAGTGCAAAAGCAGATTTTCTTTTAATAAAAGGGCAAAATGGAGCAATGAAGGCTACTCAGTCATGAAAGGTGTATTGATTCGGTGTGTGTTAAAAGGATTAAATGTGCATTAGGGAGGAATAGTCACTATAATGAATTCTGAATAATCCCTCAATTACCTAAAACCGACATTACAACCAAATGAATGTCCTTTTGATTCCTTGAGAAGTACATTGTGAAAGTTAAGATACACTAGAGGCAAGGTATTTGGCATATTGAGGAAAGTAAGAACTTCACTTGTGAGTGTGAGTTGATGGTTTTGAAAGAAATAGGCCTTGAGTTTGAGGTATGATTTGAGAGAAAGGCTTTACTAAATACATAAACAAGAGAGGGCATTCATGACATATAAAAAGGTTATCTATCAATGTGTTGGTATGAGTTTGCATTAGCCCATAAAAGAGTCATTCTTTGAGCATGTGTTGTACTTGGCATGTTTTGTGAAAAATTGTTGCATAGAAGGTATACTACACGATCATGATTAAAAATGTTTGGTTGATTGTAGGGAAAGCAATAAAGCCAAGGGGTGGTGAAATAAAGTTGATAGTTTAAAGATTGTTTAAGCACAAACAAACATATAAGTGTGGGGTAGTGATCTTAGGCATATTTATATGCCTAAGTAGTCGATGATTGCCCATATTTTAGAGTTGTTTAAAGATGATTTTTAGCTATTAGCTAGATTTTGTGATTGATTGTGTTGATTGAGCTCTCACACATATGATTAGTAATTTTAAGAACTCTCCGAGAAAATGGAGCTAGAGCGAAGAAAAACAAGGAAAAGGGACGGATGTGAAAACAAATTACCAAGTGTGGAAGTACCCAGGAGAGGCGCTCTGGCAGGTGCGCCGCGCCAGGGCTTGTCGCTCAAAGACAGTGTTGAGGCGCTCTGCACGCTGCGCCACGCCAAGGCTTGTCGCTCAGAGTCTGTGCTAAGGCGCGATTGAGGCGCGCCGTGCCAAGAAGAGAATTCTCCAGGATGAGCTAGACTTGATGGAGGCACGTCTCCCCAAGCGAAATCTGACTTTTCCAAGTTTTAAATATTAACTAGGAGTTTTAATTCAACTAGGCTTTCTATTAAATTTTATATACTATTATAAATAGATTCTAGGGCTGCTATTTGTAGGGTTCGATCTTTGTTCAGTGTGCAAGGGCAATAATCAAATTTGTAATCATCTTAAATCTTCTATTTTTAAGGATTTGCTTATGAACAATTACTTTTTCTTGATTAATATGATCATGAGTAGCTAAACACCCTAATTTTAGGTCTACAGCTACGAATTGATTGTTGATTATGTGAAGCTTTGTGAATTAATCTTTGGTGTCAATTTAAATTACTTTTATATTCTTGCTTTACTATTTCTTGACTGACCATCTAGGAATAAATCTATGTCTAAACTCGAATTGACCATAGGAGAGGTTAGATAGAACGGAAAAATAGAGAGATCGGTCATCCCATTAATTTGAGGCGATTACTGTTAAGGAGTGACGCCCAAAAGATGAACACCTTGCTTGGTTACAAAATATGATGATATATAAATGCTCGGCAATTAGTTTATGTATCCCCGCTCAATGATGTAGTTAAATAGCTAACTGGGGTAGGCGACGAGAGGTGGTTAACCCGGATCTTACTATTAACCCTATAAACCAGTAATTTGACAACTGAAGTTAGTTTTAAGCCGATCTTATGATACATGATATTCATTACATGTTGTAGCTCTGGAATTGCTTTTAATCTTGCCTGAAACATTACATCAAGGTCGTTTACCATTGTTTACTTTTAATTCCATTTATAATAGTGTTAGTTGATCATAAACCATTCAACCTGCGAAGTAGTTACTTTTCTTTGTAGTTGTGGAATTAAGCGTGGATATAAGTTGATCATAACTCCCTTGAGAACTATAACTCGTTTAGAAAAAACTATATTACTTCCGCGACCACGTACACTTGCGTGTGCAATTGGGAGCAACAGGTAGTATGACCTAGCTTGATTGTTATGGATTCCCTTTAGGTGTTGAGATTGAAGAAACGATGAGGCTTGAGGTGGTACCTCTAGATGATTGAGTTAGTAGACACCTTGATGTGAGAATATGAGTGAAAAACCCTCAATGATGTTAAACCTTCTTGTGTGAGGAGTATGTAAGTTTGGTCTTGCCTTGCCTTGACCTTGGTGTTTAAGGGCATGATGTGATTAGACTTACCCCAAGTGGGGGATATGTGCCTAGGTAGTAAAATTTTGAATACCCTTGATGTTCCTATGTTGAGTTCCCTTGAATTTCTTTAAGTTGAGAATCACATTTTGGTGAAGTTGATGAAGGGTGTGCATGAGATTAGATCCCAAGAGAGGGATGATATGCTTAGTTGCCAATATTGGAAAGCTAAGGTTCTCTTAAGGTTGAGACACGTTGCTCTTAAATGGGTTTTACCCTAAGTTGGGTATGTTGATGTGAGTAGTAAGGTTAAAGATATCCATATCTTGTCTTTCTATTCTTACTTGAGCTTGAAACCAAAGAGTTCCTAGTAGCTCGTTCATGATAGGAGTCTTGGATATGAGTATAAGTTACATGTTCTCAATATGTTATGTACATCTTAATTGACACTATGTTATGCATGATTTGAAGATTCTAAAGTGCATGAAAAAGGATTTTTGATGAAAATTCATGTTTTTACATGTTGATTGTGCATCTTGAAATGTTAGTTGTGCATTTAACTTCATGAGATAATGTAAGGAGAATGCTTGATGTCACTTATAATGTATGGTGTTTTAAGTCATCAATGGGAATTTGAGTCTCCTTTAAATCAAAAATGATGAGTCTCTTAAAAATGTGTGACTTTTATAACTTGGGAAGTGTTAATGTAGACTCACTCTTGAGAAGAGATGGTATGTTTAGCTAGTGCTCTTGATGTGTGCCTATAGATTGCAAGAATTTTCTAATTGATGCATGTTTATGAATGTTATTGTTATGCTAGAAATTGATATTTTGTGAAATGATTTCCTATTGTTGTAATGGGTGTAGTGTGATTTACCATTTAGACTTCACTAGGAAAGAAGTATGAGCATGCTTTGGTTAAAAAGTTGAGAAGTTCTCATTTAAGTAAATTGACCTTTGTGCATTGCTTGTGTATGAAATCATGAAGACATGTAAGTGTTTTTAGGAGAAGGACATTCCTCCTTAAACATAACTAAGCATGGTAAGTTTGAGTATGGCCTTCATGACACTATGTCTAATGATAAGGATCCTCGTTGATCTACTTGTCTCAACTCTATACGCATTGAAGTATGAGTTGCTTGTGTGCTTCTTGAGTGATGTTGAACTTGCCTATGTGTAACTTAATGATCTCTTAAAGTAATGAGATGTAAATACCATGTTATGATTAGGAGGAGGATGTTCCTCTTATGAACATGATAAGAGTCTATGTATTGATGCATTAAAGGGTGAGTGAATATGGTTTTGCTTGCTTGTATTGCATTGAGTGCAAAATGGTTTGGTTGGTGTTCCTTGTAAGTATGGTGCATTGAATTTTATGTGATGATGTGTTGATTTTTCTTAGCTTCTCTATGGTTCATTGAGTCCTTGAAAGTGTTTAAAAATGTTCTAAGTGTCATTTGAGAACGAATGTTCCCAAGTGGGGGATATTGTAAGGTCTCTCAAAATGAAGTAAGGTGCCGAGAGCCTCCATGTGCCTAAAAATGTTAATAATGTGTTAAATATGTGTTTTACAGTATGCATACTTGATTTGGAGTTATTTGGAGTTCAAACGTCCAAGAACGTTCATGACGTTCGAAAGTTAGCCTTGAGACGTGCTACTGTGTTCTAGTGTGCCTAGGTATGTTTTATGTGTTTTTTGGTGCTAAAATTGATAAGATAAGATCCTAATGTATATGAGTGTATTTAGGGTCGAAACTTCTAGGCGCGACTCCCAAAGGACCGCCCTAGGGGTCCTTGAGGAGGACCCAACCTTGGGCCAACAAGCTGCCCAAGGCAGCAGCGAGTTGTGCATGCATGAAATAGGTCCGCGTCGCGTAATAAGGCCTCCATTGTCCAAAACGTTTCCCTGCATCATGGACGTGCAGCGGACTCTACTGCCCCAAAATCTATTTCCAAAAATCACGTGGGAACAGCTCCGCGTCGCGAACTTGCTCCAGACGAAGATTATGAAAATGAAAGTTAAGTTTTACATGTCTAAAAGTCCAAATAAGTATGGGGGTATTTTGGTAAGTTTGGGAGACGGTTATAAACAGTTTTAAGACTTATTTAACCCCTTTCCATGGTCAAAACCCCAACACCCAATAAGAAAATCAAAATCCCAAAAGCTCTCTTCTCTTCCAAATTCTCTCAAACCTCCATTGGAGGGAAAACTTAAAGTTCAAGCTAGGGGGTGGATTTCTTGGTTTCTTGTCCAATTTGTCATGGGTCTTCAATCAATAAGTTATGGTGATCCTTCATCCTTAGTTATCCATTCATCTAAGGAGTTCAATCAAGGATTTTCAAAAGTGATTCATTGACAAAAATTCCCAATTTTCAATCTAGCCATGGGTTCATTGTCAAATTGATTTCAAAAGCATTCTAATGATGAATTTATGATTAATCAATAATTTTAAGATGAATTTCAATCCAATTCCATGAAGAACCCATGATCTCCCTAATTTCTCAAATTATGATATAATGTGGGTGTTGTGATCTTGATTAGATGATGATTGAATTATGTTTAGATTATAGTGAATTGCTTAATTCTATGTTTATCTATGTCAATTGATTATGAATTTTTTAGAATTGATCAAAGGTGAGAATATCTTGGAATTATTGGTGAGTTGACCTATATTGGTGAGTTGACCTAGGTCTCTCTATTTAGTATATAATTGACATTGAATTGTGTTGATTGGTATGGTCCACTTATGGTGGCGGTGTTTACCTTCTTCTATATATCTATATCTTGTGATCAAGGACTTGAAGGTAAATTGATGTTGTGAAGTGTGGTTATGATGATCACACATCTGAAGCTATATGCCTAGTCTTCCAATGCTTGTTCATGATTTAGGTTACATTGATGATGTGATGTCGATTGAATGAAGTATTTAGGGTTAGGTTTGGTCTATATGCTGCCATTTATGAATTCCTAATGGTGATTGACCCCTACCTATCTACCCCTATATGAATGTGTGATATTACCCAATGTTAGGAGTCTTGAATGCAAATGTTGAAGTTGTCTTGTCCTCTATGCTATTATGTGGTGTGTGGTCTATGCCTGAATGTGCATTGTGGTCTTAAGAAGGTGGCTGCCTCAATGTGAAGTTGATAGCCATTATGTGATCATGTTGACAAATGTAAACACACTCAGACCTCATGCATACTTATAAGTAGTATAGGTTCATGGTGTCTAATGAAAGGATAATTTCCATATGCACTAATGTCTACTACTATGCATATAAAGTACATGTCCATGAAGCATGAAATGTATCTTAACTAGGATGAATTGATAGGTGTACTAGTGTAGGCAATGGTATGGGACTTTGCCTATACATTGCACATGTCTATCTTGATAGAATAACTCCTAGGGTGATTACTCTATGTACATGAATATGAATGCATTGATTAAGCTATGAACGCGAAAGTATATGATATGATGAGCATATGTGTAGTGTCTATATGTGGTATGTGAAAGGTTTCCTCATATATGAACATGTAGACACACATTAATGCATATAATGATGCTTGTATTATGATCTAGTAAAGAGAGGGTCTTTTGAAAGGTATTCTCAATTGTATCCTAAATTAGATATTGCTTGAATATGCTATGTCCATGTGAAAGTTTTCTTACATGATTTAGGTTGATGAGAGGACTTTCTCATCTATAACCTATGAGCTAAGCATATGAGGGGTCAATTCTCCTAAAAAGCCTATGTTTTATAAAGTAATGTTAATAAAGGTTTTTCAATAAAGGGAACTTAGCTTAGCACCGAGTGAACTTGAAGATGAGGGGTGCCCGTTCCCAATGTGGTAAAGCTTGTTAACCATAATCCTCATGAGGTGGATAACTACAATGCCTCAATAGGCATAAAGAGGGTTTCATATATGCCTCCAAGTTCTATAAACTATGTTGCCCAATAGGATCTAGCAAGTGATATCACCCAAAATGCTAGAATGGTGTTAATGTTCTACCTTGGCAAGTAGAGCACCTCCTTTCGGTGTGAGGTTCTACAATACTGGATTCCATGTTTAGCTCACATGATCTTATTGTCGGTTAAGGCTAGAAATTTCCTTAAGTAAACTAGACAATGGAAGTAAAGTAACGAACCGTAACTGGGATAACCTAAGGGAATTTGATTAGTATAGGTGAGGGTATGAGACTTTACCTATGAATTGCACTAGTATCTCTTGAAGGGAGTTCTAGGAATGTGTTTTATATGTACATGTATATGTTTATGTTTCTTATGCATGACATTGTAGTGTTGTCTACTTGTTATGGTAATATGCATGGTATGAGTCTTATGGTGTCTATATGATGAGTTATTACCTTATATGGATAATGTTGGTCTTATTGACTATATGATGAAGGTCTTAGTTGGCATGTATGAAGTCATCTATACTTGTCTTGTTGATGTATGATGTAAGTGATATGCTTGTGGTTTATTTATGAGTTTACTAAGTATGTGTGAGGTTAAGGGAATTCACATGTACATTGCACTAGTGGTCTTAGATTGGGATTATGAGTAAGGTCTTATGATGTCTTTATAAACTGAAGTTCAACTATGCTATTGTTGACTATTGTCTCCTATAATGTTATTGGTAATGTTGACTTGCATGTTGTCTTGGGATAAGTCTTATATGAGGTTTATACAATGTCAGGATATATGTGAAGCTTATATTGTCTTGATATGCTATGCGTCTATGTATATGTATCTATATATGTATATTTATATGTGGTTGGTGTTAATGAAGGTTATGTGAATGTTCACCTTGGTGACCTTAAGGTGATGCTTGAGTGTGAATGGAGGAATGAGACACTATTCATACATTGCACCAAGTATTACTAGAGGGTTACTTGGGGTTAAAGACTTAAGATAAAAGATAAGATAATGTCATGAAATTCTAAATTTGCCTTTAATGAATAATGTGGCTTTATTTGATGTTATGAATAGTGTCCATGTCTATGTGAAGTATACGAGCTATGTTGTGCTTATCATATCAAAGTTTTATGAAGATTCTTTTAAAAGGCATGGTGCATGGTTTCTAACAAAATGTCCTCTTTAAATGCATGTTTTTGCATGATTTTCATACCTAGTGCATTCTTGTACTAACACCATTCTTCTTCGTCTTTTTACACAAAGTGTAGGTGTGATGATGACTAGAGCATGTCTCTTATAGCTTTCCCAAGTTCAAGGAAAAGGATCCTTATGTTTCAAGGATTTTCTATGTTAATTTCTTATTTAAAGTATATGTAATAGCTTAGTTAATATGTTATGTTGTTAAGGGTCGTGTCCCTATTCTATCCTATTGATGTTGAGTCTAAGATGACAAAAGAGAATTAGAGTCTAACTATGTATTATGACTTATTATATATATATATATATATATATATATATATATATATATATGAAGAGATGTTTCTAGCGGATGTGGTATGAAAAGTTTTAAATTTTTCGCTAAATTTACTATGACAATGCGATGAATGATAACTATGGGCTTGTATAAGACCTTCGTGAGGTCAAGTACGTCATGTTACTTCTAAGGGGTGCTCTCGGATCGTGACAGTTGTGAACCCTGATAATTAATTGTAGTTTTCTAAGAATTAATTTGCGGGGGGTTCAAATTGTCGCAAAGTAAGCCCCGCTACTTGTTATAGAGGTTTGTGAAAAACCCCCCACAACTTAATTGTGGTAGATCTATTTCTGGGGGTTATTGAAACCTCTGCTACAACAAACTGTGGGGGTTTCTAACTCCCAGTGCATGTAAAACAAAACCCCTCTATTTAGCCTTTTTTTTCGGTGAGAAGAAAGTGGAGAGTTGTGGGACTCTGTGGGGAAAATGTAAGAGAAGAAGAAATGGGATGAGGTGGTGAAAAGAATATAGAAATGAAATTAATTTTGAATTTATTTTTGTCATTTTATTGTATTTTTATATTTCTTTTAATTATTTTTCATTTACATTTTTTGTTTCACGCTCTTTTTATGCGTGAAAACACGCATTGTTCCAAGTCAACAATTAGTTACCACATAAGCTTAGTCAATGTTCAAATGGATTTATTGAATTTCATTGAGTTTAAGGGTTTAGTTGACAAAACGTCAAGTAGAAGGGTCTAGAATACAAACGCGTACAAGTATACCATTAGACTATCTAGCCAAAATATAAATCTGATCACTTCATAAATTTCTATTTTTTTTCCTCTTAAATAAATATATGAATGACTATTGAAACAAAAATATACAATCTGATACTTTTGGTTAGTAATTTAACTATTAGATAAAATTGACTATTCCACTCCAAAATTTATAGGAGTACCTCACCTCATTATTATGGTTGATTAAATACTTACTCAATCTATTACTCACTGTTATTTAAATTTGTCTCATATTTTTATTTAATATAAAATAAAATTTATTATATTAAATAGATCATAAAAAATAAAAATGGAGGAGTACAAATAAAGAATAAAGAGGACGTGTGAAATAGAAGAGGAAGACAAATGCACTTTACAGGAAGAAAGATGCATATATTTAGACTTTAACTTAAGATATTTGTATTACTTTCTTTCTCCATAAATTAAATAAATATCCAAAGTATAAGTCCAAACAACAAACAACCTTTCCTTTTATTTTTATTTTTTTGGTACATCACCGCTACGTTGCGATCTTCTTTTAAAAGAAAACAATGTGGACATTTTGTATAAAACATAAATTTTACTAAAATGGTCATCTCCGAAATTGTTTCAATATAAAAAAAAATTAGTATATCACTACTTGTTTTAAAGGAAGGCTTAATTATTATTGTATATATAAAAAAAATCTTTTTTTTTGGTTATTGTCAAGTAGTGATACTTAAATATCTATATTTGTTTCTTTTTTAAAAAAATATTAATTAGCAATTTGTAAAATAAAATAAAATAAAATAAAATTAATTTTCTTATCTATATGTTGCAACAAATTCATTTATTCATTTTTATCTTTTTAAATAAAATTTGAGTAATTAACTATCATTTTTTTTAAAAAAAATAGTACTCCCTCCATCCACAATTGTTTGTCATGTTAAGGTCATTCACACCCTCAAGAGAATTTAATACAAGGTGTAATTTGACTAATATAACTCTACTATATCTAAAATATCAAAAGTCAACATAATTTTTCAATTGAACTACACTATCATTAAGGGCAAATTTGGAAAAAGGTGACTAACTGTTTCTTGATTATTTAAATTGACAATTAATCTTGGACATCTATTTTTAGTATATACCTGCCAAACAATTGTGGACAGAGGAAGTATATAAAATTTAAAATACCACCATGTATTCGGTTATGAACCTTGGTGTGTATTTGTTTTCTAAAAAATAAAAGGGGTCTTGTGTGCGGTTACGCTCCTAGACCAATCATGTTTTTTTTAAAAAAAATAGTAACTAATACAAATTTACATATTTTTTAGCCAAATATAAGTTAATAAAGCGACCATGCTAGAATCACGGGACTCCGGGGGTGCCTCATACCTTCCCTCCGATCAATGGAATTCCTTACCCAATCTCTATCGTAGACTAAAAATAAAAGTGTTTTTTTTAATTTAAAGTTATGAATTATAAGGTGACTTGGAACACCTAAAAACCCCAATTCCAAGTGAATACTCTAAAAAATATTATTTTTCTTTACTTTATTTTTTTTTAAAAAAATACCTGATGATATCTTTAACAATTGTAAAAACAAATGGAAGAGGTGTGACAACATATATTCAAGATTAGAACAAACACAGATTCTTAGTTTCATGTGCATTGTGTGGTGAGTTTTTGAATTAAATTTAATTGTGTTGCTTTGTTGATATAGAAGTTGGCCCAAATGTTGTTGAGACAAAATCTTGAGTAATGTTTAATTTGAAAAATTATTGTAAGTCTTCTTTGACCCGTTTGAGACTTTCAAAACTTACCAAATGACATTAAACCTTAGATATCCCCACTTTGAGCCTTAAGCCTTTTCTTTGGACAACCACATTTTTAGCTTATACCCTTTCTAAGTGTTTATAAGCACTATCCTCTTTTGGCTTGACTTTCTTGAGCTCCGTAAAGACGTGCAAGTCACAAAAAAGATCAAATATTCAAAATTTGTCAAAGACAAAAGTTATCAAAGTTCCTGAAAGTTAAAAAATAAAAAAATAACTTTAAAGAAAGTAGAAAAAGTTCAAAATTCTCCACAAGTTTAAGAAAGCAAATTTCAAAAAAAAAAAACAAAGAAAAAAAAGAAAGCTCTAAACAAAAAGTTTAGAAAATTCAAAAGGGGAAAAGCTCAGACAAGCAAACCTTCAAGAGGAGTCAAAAGTTGTAACACCCCAAAAATTTCTAAGTTAAGCCCAAGCCATTCTTAAATTTTGTATAAGGTCATATTGAGTGACTCTTAATTTTCTTAGGTGTTAAGGTAAATTTGTTAGTGTGCGAACGATTTTACAATATCAACTAAAGTCATTAGAAAACCCTTGCACAAAGTAGAGTTGAAAGTTTCCTTACCAATTAAGTTTTGACATAAGATTTTACTTGGGTAAACTCCAAACGATCATATCTCTTAGAATATAATGAACTACGTGAGTCATGGCCTATGAAATTAAAGGTATGTGAATCCTCTTTCCAACGCCACCAATTTCGTATCAATCCAATTTTCGAGTAAAAAGTTATAACCATTTTAGTGACTAGTATAGTGTAGTTCCGTTTTAGCCGCGGACAAATATTAAATAAGGTAATTTTCCTCTCCTTTTACCACTAGGAAAACCTAAAAACGGATTTCACAAGTCCTATAAAGCCCTAAATAATCCTATTTCCATGTTTTAATCGATCATTTTGTTCTCTTTCAAACCCTAGGACAAAACCTCAAGAAAAAAAATTAAAGTAGAAGACTCCTTCAAGAAAATTCAAGATTTGTCAAGATTCTTCTAATAAGGACAAGGTCGAAGCTAGGATTGAAGTTCTTCATTGATTTCTTCACCAAATTTCGTAGATTTCCTCCAATAAAGTATGGTGACCCTTCATACTTGACCAATCTTTCTTTCAAAGAGTCCAATCAAAAAGGTTTTCAAAGTCTTTCAAAGATCAAAAGATCCTATTTTCTAATCTAAGCATGAGTTCAATGCTAAAACATTTTCAAAGCATTTATATTGGTGAATTAAGGTTTAATTGATGATTATAAGTTGATTTTATATTGAATTCCTTCAAGAACCCATGATTTTCCCTAAACTCTTTTATTTTGAAAATTGATTGGAAATTGGTTAATTATGAAAGTATAATGAATAGTAATTATTTATATGAAGTTATTTTATGAAGTCATGACATTAGTTATATCTTATTATGGTAAATTATTGATGTATTGGTGATATGAGGATCATGACCTAAAAAGGGAAGTTATGAAGGAGTTTATATTGAATTGCTTATGTGGATGATGAAGGATGTCAATTGTCTTACCTCTTGTAGTATCTTGAATCTATAGGTTGAGATTGATCTTTAATGATATAAAATTGTGATAGATTGATGTGTGATCCACTTATGGTAGAGGTGTTAAATTATTGAGTATGAATGGATTGATCTACTTATGGTGGAGGTGCTTACATTATGATATATGTTGAATTGTATGTAGTGCTATTATGGAAGGGTTATACCCACATGACTTGCAATATGATTATAAGAGTATACACATGCAATGAATTAATGAACTAATTGAATAACGATTAGGTCCATGTCTAGTGTAATGAATATGGATGTGTTAATTGCATGGTATATAAATCATTTAATGCAATACATGAAGATTATGATAATATGTACATGCTTATGAAACTTTGAAAGGGAAGTGTCTATGAGGGTAATGTTATTGTTTTGTCATAGTAGGGACAGTTACACACACCCTATGCATAAATATGATTATGGTCTATCTATGGTGTCAATTGAAAGTATAGTTCTCATATGCACCTTTACACATTATGAAATATGAAATGTACATGTCTATGATGATCCTATTGTGTTGATTGAAAGGTAGTTCTCATGAAAACACTATGAATGTATGTAAAATGATTCCTCGCATGTATATTAGGATTCTAAAGGTGAGAGGTAGTTCTCACCTTACATAATCAATGAGCTATGTTATGAATTTTATTGAATGAAGGCTAAAGTATTCCTTCACACATGTAGATACAATCTATATACTATTAATGTATAAGCTTGGAAATAATGCTTAGCACTGAGTGGATATGGAAAATGAGGTGGAGACTCTCCCTCTAGTTAGGTCGGGTCTTCTACATATGCTCTCATGAGATGTAAACTCTCCCGCTAGTCTGGCGGGTTTTTTAGAAGCAATCTCCCAATCCCATAACTATGTGCCCGCATAGGTATTAGCTAGTAATTCCACCCTTCCACATTAAAGCTAAATATGTTAGTTCTACTTTAGGCAAGTAGGACACCTTTTCCAGTGTGGGGTCATACAACACCGGATTTCATGTAGCTCACATGGTCTATGTCGGTTAAGGCTATATTCCCTCTAATGAACAAGAATATGAATTATGAATACGAAAGTGAGATATATGACATGGTTCGTCAAAGGGTTTACTCAGTATGAGTGGTACTATGGGATGCCATTCATACATTACACAAGTGGACTTTGAGAGTAGTCATGGTATGTTACTCTTACATTTATGTACTATGAATATGTAATTTATGTAATAGTGTATGCCTTGCTTGGGTTGTATTACGAGTTACTTCCTTGTCTAGACTTAATGATTATGAACGTGCCTAGTCTAGGGTGACTTTAGGGAATACTTAGAGTGAGTAGTATTATGGGATGCTACTCATACATTGCACAAGTATGATTTAGAGTTGTGCTTAGGGGATGGTCTTAATGTGTTTATGTGAAGAATGCAAGTTTATTATTCTTATGAATATGTATTGTCCAAAGTTTTTATGTTGAATATGTCCTAATGTGAATATATGATTAGTATGTTGATTTGTTTTGGAGATTATGCCTAATATGCTCTTAATTATGAAGTTTTACCAATATGACATATGCATGACTTTCAAACGAATCGTCCCTTTCTAAGCATGTTTTTGCATGGTCATCATACTTAGTACTTAATTGTGCTAACCCATATTTCTTCTACTTTTTTTACTAACAAGTGTAGGTTTCGGCAAGATATAGAGTTCTCTAGATTCAAGGGCTTGGGAAGAGTTCTCCAAGACCAAGTGTATGTCCTCATGATTCGGGGGACAAGTATTTAGAAGTTTCTTGTATTTAATTTGTAATAAAGGTTATGTCTAGTTTCGTTTAAGTCTTTCGATTGTGAAGGAACAAGTCCCTATCCTTAGGTTCCATGTCTTGGTTAGATGGCCATGTGAGATGTAGGTTTCCGCTATGATTTTAAATATCGTGTTCTTAAAGTGAAGGGTTTTTAAACGAAAAGTTTTAATTCTTTGTCATTTTTCCTTATGATAGAATGTTATGAATGCTATGAGGCTTGAGACCTCTTAGAGGTCGAGTAAGACATGTTACGACTAGGGGGTGCTCTCCGATCGTGACAAAAGTGCAAAAGGAAGGGACAACAAAGAGAATCAAACGCTAAAAGCGTAACAAATGTTGAAACTATCTATTTAGTGCAATGCTCAAGAAGGGAATAGGTCACTTTTATCTCAAATGACTATCCTACCCTGTAAGCTTACATTACACGCTATTAACAAGCCCTACATGATTTCAGTTCAAATGTTCTCACATTAGTGGAGATTTACATGAAGGTCAAGCTTATGATATCACAATTGCATGCGTTGAATATTTTTTTATGTATATGAGTGTGCTTTTCCATATGTTCCCAAATTAAAATACTTTACATGTGTGTAAATTGGGACTTTCTTTGGGGTTAGGGCACTTGAAACATGATGTTAGGTCTAAGTTCAAAATTTTTGTTTGAAGCAAGATGAACAAATCTTGTCGTTACTAAGTACAATTGAGGTGCCACTTGAATTTATAGGAATTACCTCGAAATCAATCTCAGTTGAAAGATAAAGAATTGTGAGAAAATTTTGTACAATACTATTGTGGGTGCTAACCAAGTTAAAATATGTTCCATTGTTCATAAAATAAAAGGGGTTGAAACCCACATTTCAATATTTGTCCAAAAACTTTGTGGACCGTTTGATTGTTAATATTGTATTTTGGGTAGTCATACCCTTCAAATTGACATTATTTAAAAATTTTGTCATCATACTTGTCCAAAGTAACTTTGTAAATCATTTCATAGTTAAAATTATATTTTTTGGGTCGTCTTTCGGTCGACATATCCTTCAAAATGACATTTTTTAAAAAATTTGGGTCGTCATATCCTTCAAAATGATATATTTTTAAATTTGGGTCGGCTTATCCTTTAAATGATATATTTTTAAATTTGGGTCGCATATCCTTCAAAATGACATTTTTTTAAAAATTTGGGTCGTCATATCCTTCAAAATGACATCTTTTTAAATTTGGGTTGGCATATCCTTCAAAATGACATCTTTTTAAATTTGGACCGTCATACCCTTTAAAATGACATTTTTTTAAAAAAAATTGGGTAATCATACTCTTTAAAACGACATTTTCTTATATTTGGATAATTATACCCTTCAAAATGACATCGTTTTAAATTTAGGTCGTCATACCTTTCAAAATAATATCTTTTAAAATTAATTTGTTATCTCAAATAAGTGATTCTTTTCATATTGCTTTGTCAGGACGTTCAATATGACACTTTTTATTTTGTTATTCCATTTTAAATTGACATTTTGTTATAAGTTTGAATTAGTGCATTGGTTAATACCTTGTTCATATGAGGTCATGTTTGCACAAATTTTGTTGCATTTTTTACTAACATTGTTATTGTAGATTTTGTGATACACCATTCGTTAAGTTCAAGATTGGGTTGTCATCTTCCTTCAAATGACACATTAAGTTAAAGTTAGGTCGTCCACCTTTCGAGGGGCTGTTGTCACCTCGTTCAAAGTGACATGTAATATTCAAATTGGATCGTCTGCCTTTCAAGAGACGGGTGGGGTTGTCACCTCGTTCAAAGTTACATGTTATGTTCAAGTTGGGTCATCCGCCTTTCAAAGAGACACGTTGGGTTGTCACCTCGTTCAAAGTGACATGTTATATTCAAATTGGGTTGTCTGCCTTTCCATAGACATGATGGGTTGTTACCTCGTTCTAAGTGACATGTTATATTCAAATTGGGTCGTCCACCTTCCAAAGAGACACGTTGGATTGTCACCTTGTTCAAAGTGACATGTTGTATTCAAGTTGGGTCATCCGCCTTTCAAAGAGACACGTTGAGTTGTCACCTCGTTGAAAGTGACTTGTTGGATTCAAATTGGGTTGTCTGCCTTACAAGAGATACGTTTGGTCGTCACATCCTTCAAGTGACACTTTAAGTTGAAGATTGAGTTGTCATCTCCCTTCAATGACATGTTACGTTCAGGTTGGGTTTCCTTCCTTCCAAAGAGACACGTTTGGTTATCACCTCGTTGAAAGTGACATGTTATGTTCAAGTTGCATCCTCCGCCTTTCAAAGAGACACGTTGGGTTGTCATGTCGTTCAAAGTGACATGTTGTATTCAAGTTGGGTCATCCGCCTTTCAAAGAGACACGTTGGGTTGTCAAACCGTTCAAAGTGACATGTTATGTTCAAATTGGGTTGTCCGCCTTTCAAAGAGACATGTTGGGTTGTCACCTCGTTCAATGTGACATGTTATGTTCAAGTGGGTTGTCTACCTTTCAATGGACAAGTTAAGTCGACACCTTGTTCAAAGTGACATGTTATTCACACCATCCTCCTTTCAAAGAGGTACACTAACTTCTTCATGTAATTTTGCAAGTAACTCGAATGAATGTGAATGTTTTCAGTTTACAATTAATCTTTTTCTTTTGTTTATTATTTTAAGCCCAATCAACGGACGTAGAGTCTTGCTCAAAAGCTCTACTAACGTCTCATTTTGTTTTGTTCAAAGTTTATCAAACAATAATTGGGTTTATAAACTTTGTTTGACCGGGATCTCTTTCATCGATCCTAATCAAACAAAGGGGCAAGTTGTTGACACTAAATTTTGGTTTGATATTTCTAAAATTAAAACTTTTTAGGTATGGAAAAAGAGTTTGGTGGACCCTTATACTTGTATGTGCTTGTATTGTGGAAACTTCTACTTAATCGTTTACCAACTAAACCCCAAAAATCAATACAAAAAATGATTGCTAAACCGCTCTTACCATGTGTGTATGTAACAACCCTCAAAATGAAGTAGGTTAAGTTAGAGTATATCATGTGTGTTATGAGTTAATAAGGTGTTAAAAAGATGAATAATAGCTTTAGAAGTCAGTTTGTAGAGTTTGAAAGTCAAACGTCAAAGTACGACCAAGACGTTGGAAAACTAGTCTAAGTTGAACTAGTGTGTAGTAGGGTTTTGTAGTGGAATTTTGGAGTATGGTATGAGGGTCAAATTGAGTATCGAGAGTTCCTATACATAGAATGACATGTAAAGGGTCAAAACATTTGAGTACGATTCCCCGTGGACCACCCTAAGGGTCACAAGAAGGACCCAAACGTTGGCCAAGAAAGCTGTCGAGCAGCATGAATTTGGCAGTACCTAGGCATTGCGCAGCCTGCACCTAAAGGAAAAATTTTGCCCTGCGATGCGGGTCCAATGCTAACCATTTCTATCTCAAAATTAATTCCATAACCAGGATGTGGAGGTGTCCCCGCGACGCACAGCCATGTCCTAGATTTGCTCGCATCATTTTTGTAATGTCCCTAAAACGAAATAGGTGAATCTAGAGCCTAACATATAGGTCATGAGGTTTTAAAGTAATAAAATGGTTAATAATAGTGTTTATAGGCAGTGTGTAAAGTTTGGAGGTCAAACGTCCAAGAACATCCAAGACGTTCAAAAGATAGCCTTGAGACGTGCTTGTATGTGTTTTACGTGGTGTGTGTGGTTCTATGCCTTGTTCGAATAAGTTTAATGAGTCAATGTCGAGGCACGTGTTAGACTTGAGGATAAAGGACCCTAATTGATGTTGGTTGAAGGTGTTGGACAAGGATCCAAGCCAAAAGGGACAAACCTTAGCCAAAAACACCAAGGTTGTCCCAAGTTGGCAGCTCATTCCCTCAAAGTTCACGGACTACTTCACGGTCAGTAGACTTGACCACGGTCCGTGAAGGAGGTCATGGACATGCCGTATCCTCATGGAGGCTTGGAAAGTCAAAGAGTCTACTTCCCCAAGGACCACGGACCGTCATAGGGGTCGTGAACTACCTTCACGGACCGTGAAGGTGGACGTGGTCCCTGGGCGGGCTGCCCAAATTTGATTTTCCAACTAATTTCTATTTGAGTTTTTCTTAAGTGGGGTTAGTTTTAAAAGGATTATATCATTAATATTAATAGTTTCAAGTCTTAAAACCTTACTTTAACTCATTATTGCAAAACCCCAAATCAAAACACCCAAAGTTCTTTGTAGTCAATTCCCCCATTGTTCAAACCTCAAACTTCAAGGAAGAGGACCAACTTCTCAAGGTTTTCAACCATATTTTGTGGGTAAATTGTAATAAAGGTATGATGTTTCATCCTTGAACTCTCTTTCTTCAAGGATCCAAACTTTAAAAGGGTTTTCCAAGACTTTCTCAAAGCATGAACTTCTAAAATGAATTTTAGCCATAGGTTCTTGCATAAAACGATTTGAATCAATGATTTATGATTAAATTGATGTTAATTTGATTATTTTAGGTCAAAAACTCTATGAATGCATGAAAATCATGATTTCCTTATTTTGGCTCTAATGTGGGTGATTTGATCAAGGCCTAATAGTATTGAATTATTGTGTAGATTACGTTGGGCTATTGAATTATGTAACGATCATGTTAGAATTGTATATGGGCTGCCTTAATTTGGTAATTCTTGTATTGTATTATGTTTATCCCTTGTATAGTTTGATTATTGGATTGGATTGGTGTGTATGGCGATTGGTGAGGGCCTTTGTGGATTGAATTGGTTGTAATGGATATGGATTGGAGGTGTTCTTGATGGAATGGCATGTTGACCTAACCTCTTCAATATTTTGTAGTATAGGTCTTGAATTGTGATCTTTGGTATGGTCCACTTATGGTGGCGGTGCTTATGTGATATAATTGTGAAGAATGTGGCCTCGTTGGCATTACTTTATGAATTATGATGTTATCATGTTATAACTTGTATATGTGATCATTGTGAAGGTCTATATGACGTAGGTGTATATGTGATGTCAAAACACGAGTTCTTCTAGTTGATGATAAGTGTCTATAGTAGACTTGATGATCTCGTAGTGTGTTTTACTTGATGTTGGAGTGTGAATCTTCCCAATTGGCTATATGAGTCTTATGATGGATTATGTATATGTTTCTAAAGGAATGAATAGGGTGACTTGTATTAGACTTTGTTATCTCTATGTGCTTCTTGAATGTCATTCTATATGTGATAAGATGAAGATGAAATGTGTCTTGTTTTGGTAGACCTATGTCCCTCTACTTGATACATGAAGAATGTGAATATGAACTCTTGACTTAGTCGGCTTAAGTACCTTTGTCATGTATGTGTATGTGTGATTGAAACATTACCTTGGATATGGTTAAGAGGGTCATTTACTTGGAACCTTCAATCTAGAAATAAGGTTATGATATCCTTGAAGTTGAATGTCATAACGGTATCCTTCTTGTGTGAATGATGGAATTAGGGATAGGTTGGATGGATTGGCATGAAACCATCTTTAAGAAAGTCATTGAGCAATCCTAATTGACCATTGAGTGGCAGCCCTAGTGGACCCATCCTTGGTGAGGTGTATTATGATTTGGTTATGACTACTATATGGTACCTCTTCATATGCCCTTTTGATTGAACTGCTCTATGAGAAAAAAGGCTAGCACCGAGTGAGTATGCTTGGGGACTGAATCTACTTAAGATGAGACTAAAGTACAAACAAACCCTTGATATTCCTTAACCATATGCCTACATGGGATGTGTACTAGTTCTACCCTTGACAAGTAGAACACCCTCCATTGGAGTAGGGTAGACTCCGGATTCCATGCCTAGCTAGTATGGTCTATGTCGGTTATTGCCTATTCTCATCATGTGGGATACATTCTAGTATTGGATAAGTTCTACAACATATAGGTAGTGGAATGAGACACTATCTAGGCATGGCACGAGTAGGCTTTGACGGTGCCAGGATGTAGGTTCCATGGGTCTTTTCCAAGACCATTATGTGAAGTCTTCTAAATGCTTAAATTAATATTAATTGACTTAATGAATGATTATGACTTAAGTTAATGTAAGTTGAATAAAAGTATCCTATCTTGGGTAGCTTTGAGGGTTTCTTAACTAGGCATGAAGAGAGTGTATGGGTGGTCTCTTCATGTTTTACTCAAGTGAATCTTAGATTAACCTTGGGTGGTGAGTTGTATGCTAAATATTGAATAATATTATCTTAGTTAGTCTTAAGGATTATTTAGGTTTACTTGAAGAAGGTGTATGGTCGGTCTCTTGTTGTCTTACTTAAATAAGTCTTAGGATAACCTTTGGTAGGAGTGTTATACGCTTATGTGGTTTTATGTGGTGTAATGCTATTATGTGGGTTACTTGGAAGATGTCTTATAATTGAAGTTGGTGTTAAATGTGGTTCTTAAACTTATGTTGTGAGGTTTCCTCTAAAAAGAGCATGTTTTATACAAATGTCCTTTTAGCATGATTTTATCACATGTTTCCATACTTAGTGTATTCTAATGTACTAATTCCATAAATTTTCTTATCTCTAAAGGTGTAGGAGGCAATTGAGAGGAGTCCTTTGAAGTGAAGCTTGGATATTAGCATTCCTTTCAAGCAAGTGTTGGTATGTCCTCAATTGTTCCGATGACATAACTATGTTTAGTTTTCTTAATCAAAGACATTGTAATAGACTTAAATATTTTCTATATTTTTGATGTATGGGACGTGACCCAATATATTCGTGTGTCTAAGATGGCTAAAAGAGAATTAGCATTTCCTATGTTTTCTATAAAAGAGATTTTTAAGATGAAGTGGTGAAAAGTTTTAATTCCGCACTACTTTTCATACATGTTTATGCAATGAATGATGTCTAAGGTATTGGATAAGACCTCCAAGAGGTCGAGTACACCGTGTGGCGACTTGAGGATACCTTTTCTTCTAGGGTACACGCTAGGGTCGTAACAGTTTTTAAGTCAAATTAGAATTGGTTAAAAGGTCCAATAAGTGTAGGGGTATTTTGGGTAGTTTGGGAATTATTTAAAAATGGTTATTGAGTCATTATAACACCAAATTCACCAATCAAATAAAAACCCTCAACCCAAAACAAAAGCTCTCCACTCCTTCTCTCCAAAAGCTCCATCGTTGAAGTTTTGAAGCTCCAAGGAAGAAGACCAAATTGTTCAAGTTTTTCAATCCAATTTCGTGGGCTTTATTAAAATAAGGTATGGTGATTTCATCTTTGATTCTTCTATCATTCAAGGAGCCAATTCCAAAGGTTTTTCAAAGATGTTCAAAAATATAGAAATTCCTATTTTGAATTCTAAGCATGAGTTCTTGCATGAAAAGGTTTAAAACAATGTTTTATGAAATAATTGATGTTAATTGGTGATTTTTAGATCAACAACCCTAGTTATGGAGTTTAGTTACCCATGGTGATAATCACACAATTCATATTTGTAATGTAAGAATTCATGCACTTACTTTAATGAGAACAAATAAATTCCAGAAATTCACTTGATTAATCCACAAAAACACCAACAATCGATTCCGTAAAAAGTATATCAATTACCAAAACCAATAGTTCAACACTAAAACAAGAGTACTAAAAAATATCCAAGAGTCTAACCCCAAAAACGAGGTTTTTCGGACTATTTATAATAAAATAAAACCTAATAAAAGAAGGAATCTAATTAAGGAAAATTTGTCCAAAACGCGTCTGAGACGACGACCCATGTGATGGACTGTCGTGGCCTCCGTCTCTCCATACTTGGGCTCTAATCTCTGCTGCTTCCTTCATCAACTCTGTTACCCTCGACGAACAGGTCTGATGGACCATTTCAAGCACGACGGTCCATCGAGGGGTTTCGTTCCACAATACTTAGAAACTTCTTGGAATTGGGTACTGGGACTACTCTCTGACAATCACGACGAACAAGCAGGACGGACCGTCGTGGCTATGACGGTCTGTCGTGAGGCTTCCGTAGTCTCATACTTAGTTAGACTTCCCCATCTTCCTTCAGCATCTACTTTATTCTCACTACGGTGCCACCTACGGACCATCACAGTCGCGATGGACCATCGTGAGCTCCGTAGGTGGTCACTTCTGCAATTCCTACTCACAACCTCCGCGTTCTCCTTTGGACAGATTTTCTGCAAATAAAGAGAAACCTACATCAAAAATCAATACAAAAAGGCTTTGGACACACACTAAACTTAAGGAAAAAGCATTAAAAGTACAGTAAAACCACGGTACATCAGTGTTTAATCACTTTTAGGTGACCTTAGGGATGGGAGTTCCAGGTACTGTCAAACAGATATTCTCCCGATCTACTCTCCGGGATTGTGAATATATTGAAGGGGATGCACCAGGTTGCTCACAATTTGCAGCGGTATTGGAGCAACAGTCTGTTCTTAAGAGAGAGGTGGATGATCTGACGGTGCTTTTGGCGGCTAAGGAGGTTGAGGTGGTTACTTTTAAGTCGGAACTACAAAAATTGATCTCAAGAGGACCTGGTCCTAATCAAGTTGAGGACTCAAAGCTACGCACATTGAGAGCGGAGAACGATCATCTCAAATCTACGAATGCCTCATTAACTGAGGAAGTTCAAACTCTCAATAAGCAACTCATTAAGGCTCATGAAGATGCAAATGAGCGAGTGATGTTGCTTCTGCGAACTCTTCAACTCTTTCCCCCTCCGTTCTAAATATGTCCTGTTATGTCCCCCCGTTTCAGTTTGTGTTGTTGTATTGTTCAATTTGTGGTATGATGCAGTCTTTTTTATCAATGGCCAGTATTACTGTGATCAAACCTTGTTGTTATCTTATATATTGTATTCATTAACTATAATCATATCTTTTTGCTTACATTCTGCTGTTATGTGTGGCCATAGCCCTGCATTCTCTTGTGCTTTTTGTTAGTTGTTGTGTGTGTTTACTGTCCCTCCTTCTTGATGATGTCAAAAGGGGGAAGATCTGTAGTGGTGTTCATTCAGGTGAAGCATGTTTTAAGGAGAACGAGGGAGAACGAGGCTTTATAATGGGCATGGTTTAAGGGGGAACGAGGCTTTAAAATGGGCATAGTTTAAGGGGGAACGAGGCTTTAAAATGAATCATTGGTTAAGGGGGAATAATGAATCAAAATAATGCTTTATGAATTTTTGAATGAATGTGTGTGAGGAACAGAATGCAGGTTGGTTTGTCATCATCAAAAGGGTGGAAATTGACAGGAGGCTTTCCTCAAAGTTATTTGATGATTCTTCTCCAGTGTAGGGACCCAGTCCTCTGCAAAGTTGAAGAACCAGTCTTATCTGTGAAAAGTACAGACAGCTGTAAAATATGTCTATGTCAGAGAAGTTGGTGAGAAACAGAGTACTTCTCCAATCAGAATCGCCTAGTATGTTTTGTTTGATGGACAACAAATCTTCATGATATATATCAAACAAAACATCACATATTACTCATTCATTCAAAAGAAAAGATACTAGCAAGCATCAAAACAGCAAGATATTCATTCAAGGGCTTTCAGTTCTTCGTGTTATTTGTTGTTTTCACATTTGCTTGTAATTGTTCTAAAATTGTAGGTTTCGTTTCGAAGTTGATAGAAACGTATCAAATCTTGGGTGTTTCATTGTAAGGGCTTTAGTTACGGGTAACTTAGGTTCTTACTGAGCAGTGTTGTATCTGCTTGTGCTCAGCTAAGTAATAGGGTGTATTGCTTAGTGAAGACGCTAACGAGTTAGTCTCTTGTTGTGTAATCGACTTTTACTTTTGCTTGGAGAAGATTAGTGAAAGTGGTTGTTGAAAATTCCTGTTGAGAACAGGTCGTGGTTTTTCCTCCCTTGAGCAAGGAGGTTTCCACATAAAAGTGATTGTCTCTTTTACTTTTGTCTTTGTATTCTTATTTACTACTTTGTAGTTTTAAGGGTACCAGGTCCCAGCTAATTTAAGTGGACGCATACATTCCAACACCTTGACATGATAAAGCCTAAAGGTAATAAAGCAAGCCATACATCATCACTTAGTCATCTCCATACTCATCTCGTCGAATTTGATATCTCTTGTTGAGTTATGCCAAAACAGAAATATTATGTACATATATGTGTGCATTATCGTTTTGGACTAAGCCAATACAATTCATCTTATGGTGTTTTTCTTTGCAAATACGCATATGATAATTTATTCATACACGCTCCATTTTAACGTTTATCGTTTTTTCTTTTTGTTTTACTTTGTGTAGATAGAAAATATATAAATACAATTCTTAATGAATTAACAATTTACCATTTGATATCAACAAAGAATTAACTATAATATTGATTCAATTTTAACCCCCCAAATTACACAAACACCGATTATAAACCCCCAAATAACACAAACTCCTTTGGCTTTGCCAATTTTCTTTCCCACCCTAACACTGAAGCTTAAAACCCTCGATCCTTCAAATTTGAACTTCTCAAAAATTTTTCAGCCAATCTTCGTCGACATTCTCTCCGATGACGAAGATGACGGTGGCTACGACAGGAATTATTACTCCGTCAATTAGAACGACACTATTGATCTATAGACACCGTTGATAATTCCATCCAAAAAGAAGCAAAGAACCGAAAAGTCTACTAATTGGAACCCCACAGTTCTGGTAATCAAAGATGATGATGAGAGAGACACCATTTAGGCCTTCAAAGTCCACCCCTTCCTTTGTGGCTGATACTCCCATGTCTGATTTATCCAAACCTGAAGTCTCCTTTGTTCGATGCTCATTGGGTTCCTCTTCGATTTCGGACCCTAAGTCTTCATATGAGTTGACATTTCTTAATCATAGTTTGAATAAGTGATTGTTTCATTCTTTGACTATTTTAGTGCTTTTGTTGGCTATGGATTTTGGGTTCGCTGGAATCCAAGTTGTTATGTAAGAATTATGGAAAAACACAACAATGCTGGGACACTTCCACTTGAGATTTAGCTTGATTTGTTTTTGGTCTACAAGTGATAATTTAGAAAACAATGTCGAATACATTGAAGTTTTGACAATCAAAAAGAAAAGAGGAAACCAAATGTTGACAATTTCTCCTGGTGTTTTAGATGATGAAGGATATGTTAGTACCAACGGTGATGGAAAATGGAAGCTCATCAAGGGTTCCTTGGTTGTGGCTCGTGGTAACAAATGTCGTGGTCTATACTGGACTACGGCCTCTGCTTGTGTTGATATGGTGAATGCGGTTGAGAGCGATAGCTCTTCAACATTATGGCACAAGAGGCTTAGCCACATTAGTGAGAAAGGACTTAATGTTCTAGCCAAGAAGAAATTTTTGTCAAATTTAAAAAGTGCTAAATTAGAAAAATGTGAGCACTGCTTGGCTGGTAAACAAAATAGAGTTTCCTTTAAGTCCTACCCTCCTTCGAGAAAGACAGAGTTGCTTGAGTTGGTGCACTCTGATTTATGTGGTCCAATGAAGACAAAGACATTAGGTGGTGCACTCTACTTTGTCACTTTCATTGATGATTGCTCGAGAAAACTTTGGGTCTATGTCTTGAAGACTAAAGACCAAGTGTTAGGTGTCTTTAAGCAGTTTCAGGTTTCAGTTGAAAGAGAAACTGGAAAGAAACTGAAATGCATTCGTACTGATAATGGTGGTGAATATTGTGGTCCATTTGACGAATACTGTAAGCATCAAGGTATTAGACACCAGAAGACTCCTCAGCTTAATGGTTTGGCTGAGAGGATGAACAGGACATTGATGGAAAGAGTTAGATGTTTGCTTTCTGAAGCAATGTTGCCGAACTCATTTTGGGGTGAGGCTTTATTGACCGCTGCACATGTTATTAATCTATCTCCTGCTGTTGCTTTGCAAAGTGATGTACCAAATAGTGTTTGGTATGGAAAGGATGTTTCCTATGACCATTTGAGAGTATTTGGTTGCAAAGCTTTTGTACATGTGCCAAAAGATGAGAGGTCAAAGTTAGATGCCAAGACAAGGCAATGCATCTTCATTGGATATGGCCTAGATGAATTTGGTTACAGGCTATATGATCTAATTGAAAAGAAACTTGTGAGAATCCGTGATATTATTTTCATGGAGAATCAAACAATTAAAGATATTGACAAAGCGGAGAAGGTAGAATCTTCAAGTTTTGATTGTATAATTCATCATGATGACGTTCCTCACACAAGTGTGCATGATGTTGTTGGGCTTGATAATCATAGTGACGCCCAGAATCATGTATCAAATTAACATGTTGATGTTGATAATAACAATGATATTGTTATTGATGATCCTGTTGCTCATGAAGTTGTGGACGAATCAAATATTCCGCTTCGGAGGTCCACAAGACAGCGGTTTCATTCCTCCCGTTATTCATCCAATGAGTATGTGTTACTCACTGACGGGGGAGAACCTGAATGTTATGAGGAGGCCATGGAAGATGAACACAAGAATCAATGGATTGAAGCCATGCAAGATGAGATGAAGCCTTTGCATGAGAACCACACTTATGAGTTGGTAAAATTGCCCAAGGGCATGAGAGCTTTGAAGAACTTGTGGGTATAATCTCTCTCTAAAGAAGATGAAGATACCTTCTTCCAGTAAATGGGACTGGAGGGGGAGATTTGTTGAATCCATCCCATTTTTGGTCAAATTTAGCTATTCAATTGGTACAAGTAATTGTTAAAAAGGAATAGTGATAAGAGTTGAAAATTAAGACTTGGTAGTTGGCAAATTGGTAAGATTTGCAACCCATTTTTGACTTTGCTATATTTACATATGTCATTAGTGACATAGGCATGGTTTTATCCTTCTATAAATAGAGCATTCTTGCTTATTTGTAGAACACACCAAGTTAGAAAAAAAAAACCATTTTGAGAGCAAAGTGAGGTATTCCATAGACTATACAAGAAAATAGTCTGTGAAGAAAAATAGAGTGTGAGCGATATTTTAGTAAGATGAAAATCAAAAGAGTGTTGTTTCTTTTGAGTGTGTAGTAGTCACTTTGAGTACTGTATTCGTGACTATACAGTGTAAAATTCCTTAGTATAGTAATATCAGTTGCTCCTCTTGGCCGTGGTTTTCTCCCTTATTTAGAAGGGTTTCCACGTAAAAATTTTGGTGTCGTTATTTTCCCATTTTATTTCCATTACTTTTACCATATATATTGTTGTGCTTGTCCGCGTTTTACCAACAGGTAGAGTGTATGCAAACCTTACCTTTATAGAAAGAGGTAAGGTTTGACTGAGCAGTGATGTGATATATGAAGAGGGGAAAGAAGAACACTATAGAAAGAGGAACCTACAATAGAATTTTGCCATAAAAAATGGATGAAAGCAAAAGGAGTGTTATGAGTTCCCGTAAAAATGGATGAAGTGAAATTATAAGGATGCTTTTGGTAAAAGTAAATAAATACTCGAATGCCAATAAAGCCAAATTGATACTGTACTATTTAATGTTTGCACAAGAATAAATCTGCTTTCGTGGATATGTTCTAGTGAACGGAATGTTGTGCTTGTGCAGAGGCCTGAATCTATATGTATTTTAATCCCAAGGGTGTTACTCCTCCATTATGATGTTATGAAGCTGTTACGATTTCAAATCTGAAGAAAGATCATCATGATAGGAGAGTTTTCGAGCAAGAAGACTTGTATTTGTTATTTGTATCTGCTGAAGTAAAGAAAAGCAGTACTGCTGCAATGTCCGGTGAGAAGTCCCCTTTTGAGCAGCCCTCATACTTGATATTTAGTTTGTTGACTCTCTATATAAACTAATATTTCTAGCATTCTATGTTTCAACTTATCACTGTCTAAGTCTCTTCTTTCTGTTGCTGGCTGGAAAATGTTACAGACCACTGCTGCTACTAGAACAGGGCTGATCAACTAAAGGTGGTACAATCGTACGAGTTAAAATGTAACCTACAATTGGCTTCCTTGAATCTTGTATGGTACTAGATGCCGAGGGCTATCATTTTAGCTGCAATAAATGGTGGAATGATAACTCCGAATAATGTATCATGTCTTGCTACAGGAAAAGAAAGAGCCATTGCTGTGCATGAAAGATAACTGATTCTATCTTCACTTGAACGTCCTTCACGACTCTTTCTATTAATCTTTGTTTCATTTACTAGATGATGTTAGCCGTGCGCGCACTCACCGGGCCAATATTTTGATGAAGTATTAGTGCCAAGTAGTATTTGAATGTACTCTTATGAGTTATGATTACTTATGTGGTTATTTAGTAATCCAGAGAGTACTTTTTCCACGGTAAAAAAACACCTAAAGGTGAATGTCCTTCACCCTAATTCTTAGTTGATGATAACCAGACTTCAACCATAACACCCTGAATTTGATCAAACAAGTCATTCATGCGAGGCATATAATACTTATCCTTCACCGTTACCCTGTTGAGCCGACTATAATTGATTCACAGACGCATAGACCCATTCTTCTTCACAAACAATATGGGATCACCCTAAGGTGAGACAATTGGTCTAATAAAGCCCTTACTCAAAAGATCTTGATGTTGAATATTGAGCTCTTTAAGCTAAGCAGGTTCTATACAATTGGGAGGAATACAAATATAACTAGTGATCGAGTCAAGGTCAATAGATAATTCAATATCATGCTCAGGGTGAAGGACAAGTAGGTCAGTAGGAAATACATCGACAAACTCTAGCACTGGATCAAAATCAGCTATAGGTCCCTCCTTGCTAAAATCACCAATAAAACCCAAATAGGCCGAACATCCGCTAGATAATAACCTCTGAGCCCGAACATAAAAGTAATCACAGTTCATGGGTTGCTACGAGGAACCTACCACACAACCGGGGGAATACTAGGCTTGACAAAGATAACAATCTTGGCAAAGCAATCCAGGATCGGACATAAGGAGGATAACCGATTTATGCCTAGAATAACATCAAAATCAAGCATATAAAGAAAAATAAGGCCAGCTTGCGTGTTGTACTCTTTAACTGTCACAACACATGCTCAACAAACCTGATCCACTCCTAATGAATCAACCACGAGAGGATACAGGCAACAACATTTACAAGGTCTCAAAATGCAACTCTAATCGAGGAGAGAAATAAACATATACATACGAATTAGTAGATCCTGAATCAAATAAAGCAAAGGTCAATCAATAAAAAATTGAGATCGTACTTGCAATCACTTAATCTAAAGCCTTACACTCCGACCTAGAAGGAACAACATAAAAATGCCCAAATCCTCCCACGGACTAGAGTCCAACTCTTCCACCTGCTCTACCTACATAAGTACTTTCCAAGCACTTGCGGGAACACCCCTCGGCCTTGATCACCGCCTCTACTCGTAGGTGCTACAACCCTAGACTCGGGTCAATATCTGACGTAGTGGCCAACCTCGCCACAACCAAAATAACCTTGATCACCCCAAGTGTAACACCTTGGATGTGCATAACTTAAAAAAAATTAGAAAGTGCATAAAACCAGTTGAAGTTTATAGGTTTTTGGTATGTACGAACTCATGTTACAGATCGTAGAATGTATTACAGCTCGAGAAAACTATCCGTGGTTGAGGCTTTAGAAATCAGTCTAAGTATCTCAGGGAATACAAGCAAGTTTATGGGTCATACATGGGTTTGGAGGTTGTCGATGTGTCTTTATCAGTTGGGAAGGAATTATAGATTGTAGATTTTTATACGGGTTGTGAATAGGCTCATGGAAACAAGCCCTGAAACTTCAGAACTTCAGGATGGCATGTACGAGCCCATAGTACGGCTCGTGAAAGGAACCACGAGTCGTAGTTAGGTCTTGTAGAGTCAAACTTCAGAATGGGGAAATTTTAGCTTCAACGTGAAGGCAATATGAGTTATACAAAGGACTACATGTCATAAAATGCTTTCTTAGTTCATCTTTAGATACTTGGTGATTTTTCAGTAATTAATTCAACGAGTGGACATTACGGGTCGTAAAAGGGTTTTGTGGTTTAGAGTTCTGAAACTTAGAATTTTAAGTTGATTACAACAGACGGATTCTACGGTCTGTGAAAGGAACTACAGTCCGTAGATTTGTCTTGTTAAGCCTATTGAACTGTTTTATTTCAGAGTTAATTGGGTCTTTTCTCACTCTTTTAAAACCTATACTACACCATTTAGGATAATTTTGAAGACTATAACTGATTCCTAGAACCCCTAACTACCCCATTTACTCTCATATATTCTCCCAAATTCCATTTCCCTCTCCCTCAAAGTCTTCTCCCTCAAGCAATCCAGGGTTTCATGATGAGTCTCCGATCCATTGAAGGATTTTACCTAGGATTTCTATCATGGTATGTGGAAACTTCATCAATGAGTCCTTTTCACCCATTGAGTCCCAAAGAAACCTTAATTTCTTAATTTATGATCCTATCAAATTCTAAGGTTTCATAATTTCTTATTAGTTCTTATTGAATTTCAGTTTCTTCTTCAAGATTGATCTTATAAATCAAGAATTTAATATATGTTAATTATCTCAATGGTATTATTATGAATGACATGTAAGTATTTTCATGATCACAATTATGCAATTTTCACATACACACTTTTTAAATTCAGGTTTTCACGAATTAAGGATGCTTTCAGATAACATATGATTTTAATGATATTTTATTGATATGACATCTTAACTATATAAATACCAAACTAAGTCACTGAACTTAAATAAAGCAAGAAAAATCTATTTACCTGATCCAGATTACCCTTTGTCGGAATCGAATGAAGTGTTTTCCCTAACTCTTAAAGGAGCGAGCGCACTTCCAATGGTTTGATATGGAAATTCAATACCACACTCCATAAGTTGTCTTGCTACTCTTTAAACTTCTTTATCCACATCGTCCGAGGACTCGCACAAAATTTTAAAGTGAAAAATGCTAAGTTTTTCATGTGAAGGTTCTGCGCTTAATGCTTAAAGTCTTTGTCCATGTTTTCTTTCTCTTTCGAGTTGTCTCTCCAACTTTTTCAGCTTTCTATTGATCTCATCAACATTGACATTTTGATGAGCTATAATTATGGGGTTAGGATCATCAATTTTGGGTGTAGGATTCTCTCTGAGAAATCTATCCACAATTGAGAATGTTACTTGTAAGTTTGTTTGGTTTTGATTTATTGCAATTTCAATTCTTTTGTGGTCATTAGGTCTTCTCATGGCTAAGCTTTTAATTTGAGAATGTAATAAATGTGATGTTGAGTCTTTGTTTGAAAGATATATTTATAGTGATAGAATCATCATATTATTTGATGAATATGAACTCAAATAACAAAAAAGTAAAAATATTTATGATGATTCCTTATTCAGTAGGATTTGACCCAAATCATAATATTAATGAAATCCCATTTTTGTTTCATTCTATCTTTGTCAGTCCGAACTATACTATTTATAAATAACACAATTTTTTTAGTTAAATAATCTTTACTGAATTATTGGAAAAGTTTTATTGTGTCATTCTTTCGTGATTTATGTTTTAGTAAGTTACTATGTAAATTGATGATAGTTTCTGAGGTTTTATTGAATTGTATTTGTATATTTTCTAAATTTTCTCTTGTTCAGCTATGTATATTTCCTAATGTAGGCACGTTTAATAAAATACCTTCCAATATTAGTTTCATAGTATAAAAATATCTAGTTTCTAACTTATATTGACGTACAATTATGTTTAAGAACTTCAGTTTAAAATTTTAAGTTATTTCTGTGTTCTAGACCTTTCAACTCGTAAAATATACTTGTAGCTTATGACAAGTTGAAGAATACCGTACTAATAAAATCCAAATCCTATCACAATTTAACATGTATAAACCACTTTAGAGTATTCTCATACACTTCACAGTTTATTATAAAATTTTAAAAGGATACAACAAATTTGTGTCTCTTTTTTTATCCAATAAACAAACTAATATTTGAATATGATATGATGCATTATGAAATAATGTGTAACAACAATCAAAATAACGTGTAAATTGTAAATATTGTAGCACGCCATTCTAGCAACATAATTTATCTAACTTTACAACTTGAAATTAAAAGTATTTAATAAGGCTAGATATATAAAGAGAAGAATTATATTTTGGTCATACACTAAAGAAGAATACATAGGAATTGATATTACAATGAGTCCTAAAGTGATACAACAACTAATCTCAGTTGTACAAGTAGATAACTATGACATAATAAAAAATTATTCCAGTATATCTCTTTTACGGCCCCACGAATTGGTGTTGACATCTACAATACCCAACTTGTTAAACATAGGATTGAAAAAATCATGTAGAAGTGGCTTGGTTAGGACATCAACAACCTGATCAGTAGTGTTGCTCCCAAATGCGCACACAGGTATACGTGGCCGTAAAAGTAATTGATGACTTTTTTTAGAACTGGATTGTCAAACCCAAAGGACTTATAATAAATGTAAATCAATTCTACTAATTCCACAAATTAGATAAAGTGTTCTTAAAAACTTGTGTTTTCTATAGTACTAGTGCAAGTAACTCAACTTTTAAAGTAAGTAATAGCGACAACTTCGGTTTCAGTGTTTTAAACAATAAAGAACAGTTCCAGGGTTGTATTTTACTTAAGGGTATATGTATCCCATCTCATGTATGCGTTAATTAAAGTTATCAAATTAATGATTTACGATGTCATGATCATGATCTCTCGACCTCTAATCGCCTATCCAATTGAATGCTTAGTTACGTCATTGAGCGGGCATAAATACACTCAATTGACTATCATTTTTTTCATCATGTTTCATAATCAAGCATGGTGTTCGTTCGGGTGTCAATCCTAACATGAATCTAAACAAGTGATATGCAAGAAATATCAAGTCTTTTATATTCTTTGGTCTATCTGCATATTTGTCTCTCGAGTTCAAGAATATACAATATATTTATCTCGATGGTGGCCAATCATGAAATACTAAAATAAGAATGCTAGAGTAATTTATATGATAACAAATTAATCCATAAAAATTGATGTTCAACAATTACCCATAGCTACAACCCCAGAACAAAGGCTTGTAGCCACTCATAATATTCAAAAAAGAAAATGAGATTGTTTTCATGAACTTCGAAATCAAAGAAAGAGTAGAAGATCGAAACCTAAGATGAATTGTTTATCCCTTGCTCCTGCACACAAAAATAAGCCGACTTCTATAATAAACCTAGGATCCTATTTATCAAGTTTAGGAAAATTAATCCTTAAATTTTGGAATCCTAAACAAAAATAGTTCACCGGGAAAGTCGGGGCCAGCCTGGGGAGGTGCACCAGTATCGGCACAATATAATCAAACAAATAATCCGAATAATAAATCATAAACAGCAACACCCATAAAACTGATTTTAGAAATCCGGTCCAAATTGACCCAAACAGTCATTCCCAAGGTTGTGGTTAAATATGGAATTTTCTATAAAATTATGATACCCAAAGGTTTAGAAACTCTTCAGTGAAAACCGTATTGAAAAATTGAGTTGAAATCAAGCTTTAACCTACACATTTCTTAAACATCAAGTTCTTGTGAAAACCACAAAGTTTAAATTCAAAATTAGTGAATTGATAGTAACATTAATGAAATAGTTGGTGGGTAATGAATATGGGGAGCAAAATATCACTACCCAATCGATGAATGTCAAAGAACCACTTTAAAATTGCCTCTACCGAGCTGTCAAGGTTAAAACTAGTGAAATGGGGATGAAACCCCAACTTTTGGAAAGGAATTCTGTCCACGTCACTTTACTCTTTGCAATCGCGACCCCAAACCTTGTGATCACCATGAGTAATACTTGACAACTCATTGATTGACCAATAAAATTGTGATCAAGGCCCATGTGGTCATGATGCACCAACCTACAAATCCTTTAAGATCGCGGAACCCATCTCACGATTGCGGAGCACACCACATCTGACCTTCGCATTGTGGAACCCAACTTGTAATTGTGAAGCACATCAATATCCTCATCTTGATTGTGAAGGACAAGTTGTGATCCCCAAGGAGAGGTTCAGCATGCACCAAACATCACCAACCCAAAAAGACACATAAGTTCATCGAACGGACCCTCGAGATTCGTTGAGAACCCTGTATATACAAACCAAATATGCTACCCAATTAAATTTGATGTTCCAAACTCAATGGAATTGTTGAAACACAGATTTGGGGTCTATTTGACCCAAAATCCATTTAAGTCAACATTCGCTCATATATACCAAATTTCCCTCCAAAGATCTGGAAATTCAAGTAAGACCTCACTTAGACCTAAAATCATCCCCCGAATCCCATGAAATTTTAGAAAATCTAATTCGATCAATTGAACTCCAAATATTGACCAAAGTCAAATCTTGTTTAAATGCACTTAAACTTACAACTCAAGGGCTCAATTTTCTCGTAAGGACTACAAATATGAAAAGAACATCATTACTGGACCAAATCCCGCTGATGAAAATGATGAAATTCTATTCGGAGACTTGTAGATCTAGTTGTTGAGAAAAAACACTTTTAACAACTTAAAGCCTCAAAAAAAAATCTAAAACTTCCAATAATCACAACTTTATGATCCGATTTCATCACCAACTTCGTAAATTGACCAAACAGAACATGGGGAAATTATCAAAAGGGGTAAAATGATAATTTTTTCAAAAAATTTCAAAAATAACCTTTAGGGTCATTATAACAAGAACAACTCAATAATTAACTTTGGTGGATGATTGAGTGGTGGACAACTGCTTTTTGGACGACCACGATAATGGCGTACTTCCAAGATTTATTACATAACTAGTTGTGGAAGATGACCGGCTCAATCAGAGTTAGAATAAACCATAGTTCGATTATCTTTCTCACGGGTTATTTAAAGCCCAAATGAAGAGGCTTGATTGAGCTATCGAAGCAATAACTTAACAGTCTTCCAATGATTAGCTTGACGGCATGCATTAACTTAAATAATTTATTTATTTTTAACGCAATGTAAGGTATGGTGATGGAAAAATATTGTAACTTTCCAAAAATTGTCCATAAGAAAGAGCCATAAACAATAAGATCAACTTGGTCTACACTAAGAACATTAGCGACGGACATAGGAGTAAGAACTCCATTGTTGTCTTGCATATTGGCCTCCTGGAGAAAGTCTTCAATATAATTCAATTGACAACAGCAGGCCACCTTGATATGACAGAACCTCAACACCCAAAAAATTGTTCAATGGCATAGGGTCTTGAGAGAGAAACATTAATTAAAGACATAGATAATTTGTCTAACACCGTGGTCTTGATTTCCAGTAAATATAATGTCATTGAATATAAAAGGATATAAAGAGTCAATTGTAACACCTCAGAAGTGCATAACTTAGATAAAGTTGGATGGTACAAAATAAGTTGTTGAAGTATGCAATATTTGAATTTCAGGGGAGGTGTTCACGGTCTGTACAAGCTTTCATTGTCCGTAAGCACCCATCTTTGAAGCCTCAGAGAATGGAATTCACCAAGCTAGGACCATAGAGGTTGTACATTCCGTAAATGGATTCACGAGTCGTAGACCTAACCTACAGAAAGTGATATGTTTGGAATTGACATGACGATTAAAATTCACGACCTGTGGATGGTTCTATATACTGTGGATGGGTCCGTAGACCATAACCTTGGACCTCAAGGAAGATGAACTTAAGGATGGTTTTAACGGAAGTTTGTACGGGCCCGTCTAAGGATTCACAAATCGTAGACCTTGTCGTGGAATGAAGGATCAGAAAATGGGATATTTTGTCTTCAATAGGACAAAAAGACTTCTCGGTCCATGTAACAATTTATGTGAAAAGGGACTATAAAGTTGAACTTCGTGTCATTCCCCGGGCCTATACCGTGGATGTGACCGACACTCGAGAACCATTTCTGATCCCTAAGCGAACCCTTGACCAGGGGGCTCTAATAAATCGGTGGCCTAAAGCCAAATCCGAGTGGAGTCCTTAAATTTGAATATATTTTTATGAAGTTTATTATAACCATTTATTTAATATTTCTTGAGACATAGTACTCATAATTTATCAAACATATATTAATTCTTTGCTCTTTTATGAAAAGTTTATATTTTCTACAAATAATACTCAATGTTTTTTTGGAGAAATGTGTAGCATATTTTTTTAAAAAATAAAATAAAATTAGGCCCCTCAAAATTTGGGGCCTAAGGCGGGTTGTTTTTTCAAAAGGTGTAGAGCCGCCACTGCCCTTGACCTACCTGACTATTTAGTGGAAGACTTAATCAAGAATAAAGAAACATGTTGTTTTTTTAAAAAAAGTGAGGCCCCTAAAATTTTGGGGCCTAAGGTGCTTCCTTTTTGTCAAAGGTGTAGAGCCGCCACTGCTCTTGACCTAGCTGACTATTTAGCGGAATACTTACTCAAGAATAAAGAAGCTTTAAAAATAGAATTTATAACATTCATACTCAAGTAAATACTTAACTCAACTGTATGAAATACTTAAGTGCAGTAATAATAATACTTTGCAAAACAATCTCAAACAAAAGGAAAATACTAAGAGACTCATCAACATTAACTATCTATGAAACCTAAACTAGGATTTAAATCGAGACAAGACTCACGACAACTTAACAATTACATGAAAGTAAATTTTGAAATTCTCCCGAAAGCATGGAGGTTCACCAAAGTTGTTTGAAGCGAAAAATGATCTTAACGAAACACATGTTGATGATCCTGAACACCTATATCGCATCATAAAAGATGCAAGTCGAATGACATCAGTACATTGAATGCACGAGTATGAAATATAGTTGAATATTAAACAATTGAAAGAAAGGGTTGCAATTGATGTAGATATATACTCAACCGTATGTAAATAAATAAGGAAGTGAAATCATTCAAAATTTACAAATATACTTTCTCAATCTCTGAACTTTAGCATAATAAGTGATATATAAAATATACTTTAAGGGGTAATTTGGTTGGGAACTAGTTATCACATAATATTAGCAGGTTATTCAAATCAGTTTCTATGACTACGAGACAAAAACAATAAAATATTTTTTACAGGTCAGACGATATCCATCCCAATAAATGATTAGTGAAGAAATATAATGTAAGAAAATATTTTAAAACACATAAATAGAAAGTCAATACTGATATATTCCCTTTATTTTCCAGTAGCAAGAAGAAAGAGCAATGAGAAGAAAGAAGTCTAATAAAACAAAAAGGATTATTATATTAAAGCTATTTCGTTTGAGAACTCTTAAGTGTATCGAAAATAAAAACTTCTTCCATTGCATGATCATAAGTGTATCGAAAGATAAAATTAAAATCATCTAAAAAAAATTAATCATCGAAATGACATACTTAACTCTATAAATACCAAATTAAGTCACTGTACTTTAAATAAAGTAAGAAAAATATATTCACTTGATTGAGATGGCCCTTCATCAGAATCGAACGAAGTACTTTCCCTAACTATTAAAGGATAGAACGCACTTCCAATAGTTTGATATGGGAATACCTTATTAGCCTAAAACATTTGTCTCACTATTCTTTGAACTTCTTCATCCGCAACTTCCAAAGCCTCACACAAGCTTTTAAGGTCAGAAAAGCTATGTTTTTCATGTGAAGGTTCTGTCCTCAATGCTTGAAGTGCTTGACCATGTTTTCTTTCTTTCTCGAGTTCTCTCTCCAACGTGTTCAAATTTCTATTGATCTCATCAATATTGGCGTTTTGTTGATCTATACTGATAGGGTTAGGATCATTACTGCCGGGTGTAGGTTCCTCGCTGAGAAATCTGTCCACAATTGACTCGACGGAAGGATGCCCACATGCATATACTTTGTTTCTGGGAGAATATGCTACAATGGCAACATCAGCACCGCACAAAGTAGAGAGCTCACTTGCCTTCTTAAATAGGCCACCACGTCGTTTTAGAATGTAGCTTATCTGTTGGTTTGATTTTGCATACTCGATCACAATTTGAATTCTTCTACGACGATTAGGTCTTATGGCTAAACTTTTGATTTGAGAATGTAAGAAAATGTGATGTTGAGTCTTATTTTAAAGATGTATTTATAGAAAACCTGGTTGAATGCATTAGAGTCTGACTGTGGAAGCTACTATTAACCTACATAACCACCACGCGAGCTAACCATGGTGTCCAATTTATACGTCTCATCGAGAGGACCCAATATACCTTGCCGGAGGTGGGGGGAGGTATAAAGGCATGACTAGTGTGTGGTGCCCACTGAGTGGACTTATACTCCTAAGGGGCACATAGTTCTGGGACTATGAGGATACGCTGAACCCTAGTCCAACTCGATGATAAGCCTACTCCCAACTGGAAATGTGTATAACACAACATAACTTAAATACTAGATAGCTCAATATTCTGACATACAAATCTGAGAATGCAACATTAATATACAAACAATGAAACATTTGAAATTCTGAGTCATGTATATCTTTTTGACTGACCTAGCTAGTGTAATTCATCAACTAACAGATCTACACAACTAAGGTTCAAGTTTCATGGGGAAAAAAAAACAAAGATTCCATAAAAAAAACATGATAATTCGATTAGGAATACTATAATTTCTAATTCACAACCAATCTCTAAGGTTTTAGAAAACCTAGGTCTAAGCAGGATATAGGAATCAAGAATTTGATTAAATTCTAGGGACCTAGTGGATGAAAGGAACTCGTGAAATCCGACAAACCTAATGACATAATTTATGAAGAAATCTTTTGATTTCGGGGCTGGTACTGAAGAAAAGCTGTTGCATTCTTAGAATGGTTTTTGTTCTAAGTTTAATTATATTTTAGTGAATAAATCACTTAGGAAAAGATCTGACTAAGTTATTAGACTTAAGCTGACCAAAACTATGTAGTTTAGGGATCAAATGGTGTAATTTATGTGCCCAACGCATAGGGGAAAGGACCAAAATGACCCTGACTTAATTTTGACTAAGTTCACCCATGGAGGGACCTACGGTCTGTGGGGTGAATTACCAACCATAGGTAGGGGCGTCAGTCAAGTATACCCAACAAGGCTTCACTAAAACGAGCATATTTTTTTACTCAAAGATGGGATTTCAAAAAACTCACTGGCGTTTGAAAGACGATTCAATTATCTTTCATTTGATAGGTCATGGACCATCTAAATTCTTTTGTGCTAAGAATTATGATAGTTTCAAGTTGACCCAACAATAATTTCCCTATAACTGGTTGTTGACCCTCACCTAAGGTCATACCTACGGTCCAACCATGGATCGTACTGGTCATCCGTGGGTGGGATCAGAGATTATAAGGATTTAGGCCTTAACAAAGGAACCCCACCTACAATATGTGGTTCTACCTATGGTCCGTAGGTGATTCCATTGGTACTAGCACTAGATTTTCTGAAAACTAGGATTTTCTTCCTTTGTAGATTAGAAGTCTTACAATTTAGTCATCCGATCTACAATCAATCAAATCGAATCCTGCTTCCTGCGAGACTGCGGTAAACCAGTAATAAAATCTATATTGATCACCTCCCACCTCCATTTCGTAAAATCTATATTCTGAGCCATACCACCGGGCCTCTAGTGCTCTACCTTGACTTCTTGGCAATTCGGGCACGTAGCAACGAACTCTGAAGTACCCCTCTTCATACTACTCTACCATTAGACTTCTCTCAAGTCACGTTACATCTTTGTGGAACCAAGATGGATAGAAAATCTAGAGTTATGAGCTTCCTCCATGATCCTATCTTGGAGTTCATCCACCTTTGGTACATACAATCTACCTTGATACCTCAACACTTCATTTCCCCTTTTTTCAAAAGCCATCACTTTCTTCTTCTAAACATTCGCCTACAATTCAAGCAAATCTGGGTCTTGGTATTATTTCTCTTTCACTTCAAACACGAATGATGATTCAACTCCATTCATCAACATCATTCCCCGCTTATTAGAATCCATCAACCGGACTCCCAATCGTGATAGTATGTTCACATCTTTGGCTAATTCTTTCTTACCTTCCTCAACATGGGTGGTGCTACCCATATACAATATGCTTAAAGCATCAATGACAACAATGTCTTACAAAGGTGATATAGAATACTCATGTCATAATCCTTGAGTAACTCCAACCACCTCATATGTATGAGATTAAGCTCTTTCTGACGGAATACATAATGAAGGCTCTTCTGATCGGTGAACACATTTACATAAACATCATTAAGACAGTGACACCATATTTTCAAAACGAACACTACAACAACCAACTCTAGATCATAGGTTGGGTAATTCTTCTCGTGAATCCTATGATGTATGGAGGCATAAGTTATAAATTTTCCATTTTACGTCAATACACAAACCATTCCAACTCTGTACGCATCACAATACACAACAAAACCCTGCGTACCTTTGGGTAAGGTTAACATTGGCAATATTCAACCTAGTCTTCAATTCCTAAAAGTTTTTTTTCAAAAGCTTCATTGTTTGCTGAGTCATGTTAGTCAGCAGGGATAAAATATATGAAAACCCCCCGACCAACCTCTTATAGTAACTAGATAATTCCAATAAACTATTAATATCAGTTGGAGATGTGGTTCTAGGCCAGTTCTGCACTATCTCAATCTTCTGAGTGTAAACTCGAATCCCATCACCAAAAACAATATGGCCTAAAATGCCACTGACTCAAGAAAAACTCATACTTAGAAAATTTGGCATACAACTCACTATCTCTGAGAGTCTAGAGAACTACTCTGAGATGTCTATCATGATCCTCCTCATTCCTCGAATAATCAAAATGTCATAAATGAAAATGATAACAAACATATTAAGATAGGCCTTAAACACTCTGTTCATAAGATCCATGAACGGTGCAAGAGCATTCGTCAAACCAAATGACATAACTAGAAATTCATAATGACCATAGTGGGTCCTGAAAGTTGTCTTTGGAATATCATTCTCTCTTACTCTCAATTGATGATAGCTTGATCTGATGTCTTTCATAGAAAACAAGTGTCACCCTGAAGCTAATTGAAATGATCATCAATTCTAGAAAAGGGATACTAATTCTTTATAGTAATCTTGTTCTATTGGCGGTAATCAATATATTCTAAGAGAATCATCCTTCTTCCTCACAAATAAAACAAGAGTTCCTTAAGGTGAGACACTTGGTCAAACGTAACGTTTCTCAAGAGGGTCTTTTAACTGCTCTTTTTACTCTTTCATCTCAGTTGGAGCCATTTGATATGGCATAATAGATATACAATGAGTATGAGGTAGAATATCTATACCACAGTTGATTTCTCTCTCAGGAGGGACTTCGGAAAGATCATTTGCAAAGACCTCTGAAAAAAATCAGTCACAACTGGAACTGAATGATATGTGGTGTATCAACACAAGAGTCATTATCTCAGACTAAGTGATAGATGCACCCATTAGAAACTAAATTTCTCGCATCAAGGTATAAAATAAAATGACCCTTAGGCACTGTTGAACTACTCCTCCACTCTATAACTGAGTCATTAGGAAACTAGAACCTAACTACTTGAGTTTTACAATACACTGAGGCAAAAAAAAGCATGAAGTCAGTCCATACCTAGAATAATATCAAAATCTACCATGTCTAACTCAACTAAGTCATCCATAGTGTCCTTGTGATTAATAGAAATGGTGCAATCATGATAAACTCTCTTAGCTAGAATAGACTTACTAGTAGGTGTAGAAAAACTGAAAGGCTCAAGAAGTTGTTGGGGAGCAATATTGAACATCATCATAACATAAAGAGTCACAAAACATAAAATCGAACTTGGATCTAGTAGTGCATATACATGAAAAGTAAAGACTTTAATCATACCAGCGACAACATTTGGTGAATTCTCTTTCTCTTGGAGACTGGTGATAGCATATATACGGTTTGCTCCTTCACATGTCTCTAAAATTGCTCCTCTAGGTGCAACTCTTTTTGGAAGAGCCGCCGAACAAGATTGGTCTTTATTGCACCCATTACCACTTGTGTGATAATTATGTCTAAGGTTATAAATGAGAAGGAAGAAGACAATGAGGTTATACTATGAGAAATAGTTATATGAGAGCCCTTAGTTGGTTTTGAATAGTAATGTGGGCAAACTCTAGTTGGTATTGCTGAGACGATAAGAGTAACCCCGTTCCATACCCAGTAGAGCCGTCATTCGAGGATGAATGATCAAGGGGGAGATATTATAACACACTAGAAAACTTTTGAACTAAGACTCGAACCATCCTTCGCTGTGTGTTGGATTTTACGAAATAATTTAAGATTTATTAAGTATTATGGTCAGGTCACTAGATATAGCATCTTGAGTTCCAAAAAGAATTAAGGAGAATTCATTCAAGTCATTCCTTAGTTCTTTTATGTTTTGGGTCAACTTCAAACGACAATAACTTTAAGTACAGGGTGTGTTAGGAGATCCACAAGATATCAAATGAATGATATCTAAGTTATCTTTCCAACGTCACCGAGTTTGTTAATTTTTGAGCTCGTATGAGGGACATATGTGTGTTTGATTTAAAGGAAAGTTACCCAGATTTGAAAGGGGTAGTTTAGTCTTTTCCTTAACCTATAAAATGTAATTCATTTTTAGTAATTCAATAGGGATCTAAACTGATTTGGTTTAGTTTACGCAATCATAATTCATGCTAGGGTTTTAGAAAAGAGTTCAAGAAGAGAAAAGATGAGAAAAGTCAAGGTTTCATCAAGTTCTTGAGGTTTAGTTGCAAATTTTGCCACGGGTTTGACCCCTAAGAGGTATGTAAGGTTCCTAAGTGTTGGGTTTGTTCACCCACACACAAATCATGAGTGTCTTTTATGAATCTATCATAAATATTGAGAAATTTAATTTCTTGATGATCTCTTGATAAGTTTTCTTGAAGTTTCCTTATCGATTAAGTTTTGTTGTAAGATTCAACATAGGTCAACTTCAAACGACCATATCTCTTAGAATATAAAAAGTCACGTGACCCATAACCTAATGAATTAAAGGTATTTGAATCTACTTTCTAATGCCACCAGTTTCGCGTCAATCCACTTTCTGACTAAAAAGTTATGACCATTAATAACCTGATACAGTGATGTTACGAATTAACCGACAGGAAAATAATAAAAAGGGTCAGTTTTGTCTTTTTACCTCCAAGAAAACCCTAAACGAATTTCGTGACTAATAAAAGACTCATAAAAATCATATTTTCATATTTTAATCCACCATTCTCTTCTCTCTCAAACCCTAGGGAAAAATTCTTAGGAAAAATAAAAGTAGAAGACTCCATTCAAGATTCTTTCAATCTTTTTAAAGATTCTTTCCATCTTTTTCAAAACTCTTCTTCAAGGTAAGTTTTTCTCCAATAATTCCATTCTTTACAACTCAAAATTCCTCCTTACAATTATGAATCACGAATGAAAATCATAAATCTTTGTCATAGAGATTTTAAAAAACTAATTCAAGAATCTCATGAAAGTTTTTTTTTATTTTTCTCCATCAAGCTAGGGTTTAAGGCTTCTAATCAAGTTCTTCTTCAAGATTCTTCATAAACTTGTTCTTCAAGATATGTAAGGCTATCATAGTGTTGGAATAGTTCGTCCTCACGCCCCACATCTTCTTTCAAATTAGTAAAAGAGAAATTTAGGATTTTACCCCTAGATTTGACTATTCTTGAGATAAGTTGATTTGTGTTCTGGAGTTCATGTTTCATTTAAAAATTATATTCCTAATTATTGAGTTATTATATTTTTATTGAGATCCTTGAGTTGATGTGTTCATGTCTATAATTCAGCATGAACCCTATTTTGAGTTATAAATCTTGATAAGTTTCTCAAAGTGAACACTTGAGTTTTAAACTGTGTTTTAAGGAAGTGTGTATGAGAATGAGAAGAGTCGTATACATGAGTTTCACATTGTTTTTAGACCCTTGATTCGAGTCGTTCATGCCCATAAATTCCACATAAAGTCCATCGGTTGAGTATCTTTGAAAGGAGTAGTATCTTCAAGTTTTAAGTATTGAGTATTGAGTTCCTAATCATTTTGGGATTATATTCCTAATTATCTGGCAACTACATGTTACCTATTAAGGTCCTTGAGTTGAGTATTTCATGCCCATAATTTCGCATGAACCATATGAATCGAGCAGTTTTGAGATGGCCCTCCTTGACATAACAAATAAGCGTCCTACCTTTTCATCGTTTTATTCCGCCCTATTTCTTAATTTTATTGCATTCTTTCACCTCGCTATTCTCCCTTCTTTCTCCTTTTTTGTGTAAGTGACTCTTTTTCGTTTTTAAAAAAAAAATGTTTTATCACTTTTCTTGAGTCACTTTTTCTTTTGCTATTTCTCTCTCTTTATTCTTTCAACCTCACTTTCCGGGGCATTCCTCATCACAGCCACCCTCAACTCGTGGCTTTGCCACAAGTCGAGGCTGTCACGACCCAAAAGCACCCCCTAAAAGTTAGGGAAACCTTCGAATCATGACCGGGCGTACTTGACCCCTTTGGGGTCTCGTACAAGCCCTCTAACTAGCATTCATAACATAAAGCATGAAAAGTAGTGCGAACTAAAACTTTTCACGATAATAATAATAAAAGGAGTCTTTTCATAAATACTAGGAAATCTTATCGTCACAAGCCAACTTAAAGACACAACTTGGAATCTTAGGCACACGGCCCCTTTACAATAAAAGTAAATACATTTTTAAGTCTTAATTAAGAAACTAATAAACATAAAACTATGTCCTCGAATATATGAGGACATACCCAATTCTTGAGAGATAGAATTCCCAAGCTTCAACTCCGATCCTCCAAAAAAAAAAAGTCTTCCAACCTATACTCATAAGGTATATGAAAGTATGAGGTTAGTAAAACAATGTACTAAGTATGGCATATGCAAAAACATACAAAAAGAGACATTTTAGTAAAAATAACTTTTCATGCAATTAAAGTAATATTCATGAATCTAGAAACAAACCAACATAAGAATCGACAATCACCACTTTATGGCAACTTTACCAAAACTTAGAGTAATCAAAAGGAACATTTCAATGAACTTACTAAACTTACAATGACAATTGAATAAAGCATCACAGTGAATATATTGGATTCTTACAATGGAGACCTTACAGTGAATGGCACGGTCCAAGTCATATGAACTCTTTTCCTTTGAAGTTACCCTAACCCAAGGTTATCCTAAGACTCCCTAAGGTGAGCTAAGAAGGGATTTTCATTACACCTCCCTTCAAAGCACACCAAAGCGACCCTTAAAACTACCAAATCTTAGGCTTACTTCGTTGGAAATCAAATCCACACCCTTGGCTAACATATGCAAAATACTCATGGAAATATAGGTCATACCAAGTGCAATGTGAGAGTAGCATCCCATACTACCACTCCCACTTAGTACTCCTAATGGATTCCATTTACTCAAGTACTCCACAATAATCATTCATAACACTACACCATAGTACTCATTTACACGGATTTCATGATGGTACTCTTCTCCTATAGTAGGTATAGGTCACACCAAGTGCAATGTGAGAATAGCATCCCATACTACTACTCCCACTCAATGCTCCTACTCGATAACTAATGTGGATTGAGCACTTCACGACATACATACATAAATTCAACAATATACAAGATAATTAGTTTCAAATCAATTCTTTTGTGGGAGTTAGCTTAACCGACAAAGACCATGAGAACTAGACATGGAATCCCGATATTAACCCCTATCGGATGAGGGATCCTTACTTGTCTAGTGTAAGGTCATGCTTCTTAGCGTTTACATGGCTTTTCCAATAGCTACACCTATGCGGGCACATAGTTAAGGGATAAGGAGATTGCTACTAAGTAACTCACTCTCTCCTAACGAGTAGTACTCATCTCAAGAGGTACTTTGGATTACAACATCTACACTCACGAAGTGCAATCCACCTCCCCTTCATATCCTCTCGGTGCTAGGCATAACTCCCCACGGATTTCTCAACATAATATTCTATCTTAGAAAGCTCACTAGGAATGGAGAGGTTGCTACTAGACACTACATCTCAACTCACGAAGTGTGTCCACCTCAAGATTCCCCTTTTGCTCAACTTGGCATAATACAAATCTTAAAAGAGTGTGTGTGTGTACATGTGCACACCTTACATAAAAGCATCGCTTCATTATCATCAAGTTCTACACATACTTTAACCTTAATTCATCAAGTTACACACTCTACATGCTTCTCATAATCATACACTTCATTTAGACATAAACTAGGTCAAACATGCAATTCAAGCTACATCAAACACAATACAAGACCCATTTCCCATATATCTTTATTTCACATATTAGACCTTCAAGATCACATACTCAAAACATACTAAGTAACATCAAGTACATCAATTAGCACCGCCACCCATAAGGTGGACCATACCACTCAAATAGCAATTCATAATAAGAAATATACAATGAGAGCAACTCATCAACAAATCAAACCATCATCACCCATAAGCAATTTATCAGTATTTGACCATATTAAAGCCCTTAGGGGAGTATCTACACCAACATGACAAATACAAGAAGACCCAAGTTCATACCCTCCTCAAATCATGCTCACATAACCCATTTTCAAGCCAAAAGTTGAAGTATGCATATACAAGAGTTTCATGGAGATTTTAACATCAAAATCATCAATTCAAACCAAGATAAATACATTTAAACCATTAGAACTTAAATACAAGAAGACCCATACTAGAAATCAAAGTTAAAAGAAGTTTGAGTTTAGAAACCCTTTTGAAAACCATTTTGGAAATTGGCTTCTTGAATGAAAAGATATTCAAGAATGGATACCATACCTTTAAGAGAAGGAAACTCACTAATTTTGATGAAGAAACAAGTCCAAAGCAGCCCTCCTTTCCCTCCTTGAGCCTTGGCTTCAATGGTGACTTTGAGAGAGTTTTCTTTTTTAGAGAAAGAGTTTGAATGTTGAAGTGAGGGTCTTGTCTAGGTCTAGGGTTTAAAACTCATTTAATAAAACCTAAAAATCCCTTAACAAACCGTCCAAACTCTTATTTAGACGTGGGGTGAATTTACAAATTCTCCCCTGACTTGGCAGAAAAATCTGCGCATAGGGACAAGACTTGCGATGACCTGCTTGTGACGGGGCGTCACGAGTGCAACGGCCCATCCTGACCATCCGTTGCAAACTTCAGAGGTTTGCCAAGGGTCCCCTCTACACCCTTGAACAAGTCCCCCACGACGGAACCTTGTGACGGGGCGTCACAGCCATGACAGGCCATCGACTGCTCCGTCGCCAAGGCTGCCTGGGACAGCCTGCTTACCAGGTTTTGGGTCCTTCCTCAAGGACCCTTCGATGGTACTTGGGGATAATTTCCCGGACGTTTCCAACACAAATATGATCATATATAAGTTTAACACCTCTAACATGAATTTCATCCAAAAGGAACACATAAAACTCGACGAAAGTCATCTAGACGTACAAGGTCAACTCAAGGCATATCTTTCGAATGCCTTGGACGTTCTTGGTCGTTTGACCTCCAAACTTCACGAAACTTTGCACACTGCATAAGGACACTAAACTAACTCCATTTAACTTAAAGTCAACTCAAGAAACAATCATGAGGATCTAGTTCACCTTAGTTCATTTTGGGGCATTATATTCTCCCCCACTTGGAATAACATTCGTCCTCGAATGACACTTCAATTTTTAAGAAAAACAAGGACTCTCTTAGCATCATATAATTCACTTAGATCATGATCAAAACATTAACAATCAAAGCATAAATTAGCAAGGAACATCATTTCACACTTTCAACACTTATCAACATAGACAAATTTTGCCAAACTCACAAAGTCAAAACTCAACCTTAAACTTCTTTTATGGAGGAACTACCTTCTCCAACATTAAACATGCTCATATACAACAATTGTGCACATATTTAAACTTCAATTAAGTCAAGGCAAATTTTTCTCAAATTGCAAATTTTTCACAGTGAACATTCACTGTAACACTGTCAAACATACAAAACTTTCAAAATTCCACTCTTTGAACAATTTATCAAGATGAAATGATCATATGAACTATAAATCCATATAAACTCATCTCATAACACAAAAGCAACAATAACAAAGAGTTGAGACTTACCAAAACCATCAATCCGGATTAACTATCCTTTCTAGCTCCCATCCCATAGGAAGGGTTCTTCTGGGGAGCATTAGGATCTAGGGAAGCTTGATTGACATCTCTCCCCCTTGATTTAAGGTTTGGGCAGTCCCTCATCTTGTGGCCTTTATTACCACATGCGAAACAACCATCCGTTCCGGCAAGACACTTACCCCCATGTTGCTTGCCACAAGTAGGGCACCAAGCTCTTTCACAGGAATGACCACCACCTTGAGAAGATTGATTTGGAGCCCTATCCTTGTTTCCTATAGAAGAATATTGGGGATAAAACCTCTTCTTAGGCCTTTGGTGACTAGAATCATCCGACCTAGGTCTCTTACCCTCTTGCCTTATCTCCCTAACTTTGGACTCCTCAATTTGTTGCGCATAAACCATGAGCCTAGAGATATCCATGTCATTAAGAAGCATAGCCGTACGACACTCTTTTTCCACCAAGCTAGACACACCCATCACAAACGTGTTCATCCTAGCCCTAGGGTTGGCTACCATGGTTGGGGCATACTTAGAGAGTTGGGTGAATTTGAGAGAGTACTCTTGCACACTCATTCTCCCTTGACGGAGGTTCATGAATTCTACCATCCTCTTCTCCCTCCACTCTAAAGGAAAGAATCTATCTAGGAAAGCCTCTTTTAATTCCTCCCAATCAACCGGTCCTCTTTCTAAGGGTCTCTCACCCCTCCATTGCTCATACCACACTTGAGCAACATCCTTAAGTTGGTAAGCGGCCAATTCCGCTTTCTCCCTAGGGGTCACACCCATAACATCTACCACCTTGAAAACCTCATCTATGAAGCCTTGTGGATCTTCATCCACCTTAGTGCCATGAAAAGTAGGAGGGTTCATCCTCATGAAATCCCAAATCCTAGAAGGGGAGTACTAGCATTTGGTTGGGGCCTATCTCCTAGGTTAGCTTGGCCCACAAAGTGATTGTTGACAACTTGAGCTTGAGCCGTCATGAGTTGGGTCAAGTTCATTAGGGCAGCCCTCAACTCCGCATTAGTCATATCACCCTCAACAAAAGGAGCTTGAGGCATAGGAGGCACTTGAGGTCCTTGAGGTTCCGGAGGCACTTGAGGTTCTTGAAGATTGAAGAGGAACCTCCTCATTTTCCTCCCCTAAGCCCACAATAGGAACTTGGTCAACACGGGGAAGGACTCTCTCATTTGGTAAACCTCCCTTCTCCCTCCTAACGGTCGATCTCCTCGTATTCATGTCCTAAAAACACTAAAAGAAGAGGTTGAGAATAGACACCTTATATACTCAACTCTAAGGTACGATACTAGAATAGAGAAGAAAGTGAAACTTCTAGCATCCTATAGCCTCTTGTCCATGGATGTGTCGCGACTCAAACCAATGACCAAGATACTACTAGATGTGGCTTGTGAGACTTTCAGACCTTAAACTATTTCCCAAAACCTTATGCTCTGATACCAAGTCTGTCACGACCCGAAAGCACCCCCTAAAAGTTAGGGAAAACTTCGAATCATGACCGGGCGTACTTGACTCCTTTGGGGTCTCGTACAAGCCCTCTAACTAATATTCATAATATAAAGCATGAAAAGTAGTGCGGAATTAAAACTTTTCACGATAATAATAATAAAAGGAGTCTTTTCATAAATACTAGGAAATCTTATCGTCACAAGCCAACTTAAAGACACAACTTGGAATCTTAGGGACACGGCCCCTTTACAATAAAAGTAAATACATTTTTAAGTCTTAATTAAGAAACTAAGTAACATAAAACTATGTCCTCGAATATATGAGGACTTACCCAATTCTTGAGAGATAGAATTCCCAAGCTTCAACTCCGATCCTCAAAAAAAAAAGTCTTCCAACCTATACTCATAAGGTATATAAAAGTATGGGGTTAGTACAACAATGTACTAAGTATGGCATATGCAAAAACATACAAAAAGGGACATTTTAGTAAAAATAACTCTTCATGCAATTAAAGTAATATTCATGAATCTAGAAACAAACCAACATAAGAATCGACAATCAACACTTTATGGCAACTTTACCAAAACTTAGAGTAATCAAAAGAAACATTTCAATGAACTTACTAAACTTACAATGACAATTGAATAAAGCATCATAGTGAATATATTGGATTCTTACAATGGAGACCTTACAGTGAATGGCACGGTCCAAGTCATATGAACTCTTTTCCTTTGAAGTTGCCCTAACCCAAGGTTATCCTAAGACTCCCTAAGGTGAGCTAAGAAGGGATTTTCATTACACCTCCCTTCAAAGCACACCAAAGCGACCCTTAAAACTACCAAATCTTAGGCTTACTTCGTTGGAAATCAAATCTACACCCTTGGCTAACATATGCAAAACACTCATGGAAATATAGGTCATACCAAGTGCAATGTGAGAGTAGCGTCCCATACTACCACTCCTACTTAGTACTCCTAATGGATTCCATTTACTCAAGTACTCCACAATAATCATTCATAACACTACACCATAGTACTCATTCACACGGATTTCATGATGGTACTCTTCTCCCATAGTAGGTATAGGTCACACCAAGTGCAATGTGAGAATAGCATCCCATACTACTACTCCCACTCAACGCTCCTACTCGGTAACTAATGTGGATTGAGCACTTCACGACATACATACATAAATTCAACAATATACAAGATAATTAGTTTCAAATCAATTCTTTTGTCGGAGTTAGCTTAACCGACAAAGACCATGAGAGCTAGACATGGAATCCCGATATTAACCCCTATCGGATGAGGGATCCTTACTTGCCTAGTGTAAGGTCATGCTTCTTAGCGTTTACATGGCTTTTCCAATAGCTACACCTATGCGGGCACATAGTTACGGGATAAGGAGATTGCTACTAAGTAACTCATTCTCTACTAACGAGGAGTACTCATCTCAAGAGGTACTTTGGATTACAACATCTACACTCACGAAGTGCAATCCACCTCCCCTTCATATCCTCTCGGTGCTAGGCATAACTCCCCACGGATTTCTCAACATAATATTCTATCTTAGAAAGCTCACTAGGAATGGAGAGGTTGCTACTAGACACTACATCTCAACTCACGAAGTGTGTCCACCTCAAGATTCCCCTTTTGCTCAACTTGGCATAATACAAATCTTAAAAGAGTGTGTGTGTGTACATGTGCACACCTTGCATAAAAGCATCGCTTCATTATCATCAAGTTCTACACATACTTTAACCTTAATTCATCAAGTTACACACTCTACATGCTTCTCATAATCATACACTTCATTTAGACATAAAGTAGGTCAAACATGCAATTCAAGCTACATCAAACACAATACAAGACCCATTTCCCATATATCTTCATTTCACATATTAGACCTTCAAGATCACATACTCAAAACATACTAAGTAACATCAAGTTCATCAATTAGCACCGCCACCCATAAGGTGGACCATACCACTCAAATAGCAATTCATAATAAGAAATATACAATGAGAGCAACTCATCAACAAATCAAACCATCATCACCCATAAGCAATTTATCATTATTTGACCATATTAAAGCCCTTAGGGCAGTATCTACACCAACATGACAAATACAAGAAGACCCAAGTTCATACCCTCCTCAAATCATGCTCACATAACCCATTTTCAAGCCAAAAGTTGAAGTATGCATATACAAGAGTTTCATGGAGTTTTTAACATCAAAATCATCAACTCAAACCACGATAAATACATTTAAACCATTAGAACTTAAATACAAGAAGACCCATACTAGAAATCAAAGTTAAAAGAAGTTTGAGTTTAGAAACCCTTTTGAAAACCATTTTGGAAATTGGCTTCTTGAATGAAAAGATATTCAAGAATGGATACCATACCTTTAATAGAAGGAAACCCACTAATTTTGATGAAGAAACAAGTCCAAAGCAGCCCTCCTTTCCCTCCTTGAGCCTTGGCTTCAATGGTGACTTTGAGAGAGTTTTCTTTTTTAGAGAGAGAGTTTGAATGTTGAAGTGAGGGTCTTGTCTAGGTCTAGGGTTTAAAACTCATTTAATAAAACCTAAAAATGCCTTAACAAACCGTCCAAACTCTTATTTAGACGTGGGGTGAATTTACAAATTCACCCCTGACTTGGCAGAAAAATCTGCGCACAGGGACAAGACTTGCGACGACCTGCTTGTGACGGGGCATCACGGGTGCAACAGCCCGTCCTGACCATCCGTTGCAAACTTCAGAGGCTTGCCAAGGGTCCCCTCTACACCCTTGAACAAGTCCCCCCCCGACGGAACCTTGTGACGGGGCGTCACAGCCATGACAGGCCGTCGACTGCTCCGTCGCCAAGGTTGCCTGGGACAGCCTGCTTACCATGTTTTGGGTCCTTCCTCAAGGACCCTTCGATGGTCCTTGGGGATAATTTCCCGGACGTTTCCAACACAAATATGATAATCTATAAGCTTAACACCTCTCACATGAATTTCATCCAAAAGGAACACATAAAACTCGACGAAACTCGTCTAGACGTACAAGGTCGACCAAGGCATATCTTTCGAATGCCTTGGACGTGCTAGGTCGTTTGACCTCCAAACTTCACGAAACTTTGTACACTGCCTAAGGACACTAAACTAACTCCATTTAACTTAAAGTCAACTCAAGACACAATCATGAGGCTCTAGTTCACCTTAGTTCATTTTGGGGCGTTATAGAGGCACACAATACCCAAAGTTGGGTCAGGGCCACGACAAGGTTGTTTACTGCATTAGCCACCCTCAACTTATTCTTTTGGTCATAAGTTGAGGTGAACATGTCCAAGGAGGGACCAGGTCCATCACATTGTTCCCAAAAAGGAATCAGTTGGGGTGAAAAAAGAAAGGTCTATTTTAGGCTCAATTCATTTGGATCAAGAAGAGATTAATTTCATTCGGTTTTCTGTTATTTAGGCTAAAGATTGACTGTATTGAACAGGGACTATGATCCTTTCCTAATTGTATATCACGGCTTACTTTTTAGCAGGACTAACCAGGCAAGTTCTAGCTCAGTACAAATAGTGGACTATTCAAATTTTCCTCACACTCTCTTGACATCTCAGTACTTTACCAGATTATCAGACACCCAGTTCGAGTCTTAGATTTAAGGTCACGCAGTAGTGTATCTCTGTGTCATGATTAGAGCCATACATTTATCAGTTACTATGCCTAGTCATGCATCATGTTCGTTAAAATCGGGATATCATATTTTTTAGCCATCATGCTTCAGAGTCCATTTCTATACTATGTACAAAAGATACCAACATACCGGTTCAACAATAAAGTAATTAGTCTCTTGGGGAAAAAGAACATAGGCAAGAAAACCCCAAGAGAGGATCGTGAGTTGGGCTACTCAGACTTCACCCTAGCACTCACTTTCCATTTACCCAACCCCCAACCAAAAAAATGCAATTGTCCCCAATGCATAAAAATATATGAAATAGAGGGGTAGGTGAAGCAAACCTGAGGCGCAAAGCGCCGGTGATCAACAAGTTGGCGGGTCTGGTTTCCTAGAACCCGCTCCCTCTGAAGTAGGGACACCATCAGTAGTGTCCTCAGTAATGACAGCACCATCAGTAGTGCTCCTCGCAACCTCTGCAACTTTGGAACTAGACGCTCCAGCAGCCACCTCCAGAACCCTCATCTGGCGAGTCTCCTCATCAATAAGCGAGGCTCTCCTCGCTACCTCCAACTCATGGTGCTCCTTCTTCTGAGCCCGGGACTCATCCTCATCTCTAGTCTGGTGCCTCTTGGCACGCTCTAGTGGTGGAAGTGGTGGCACATCAGTAGTGGCGAACAGGGCAGCCATCACTGTGTCCTCAGCAGGCTCTGTAGAAGGGGCCTCAGACTCCGGCACCCGAGCCTCTAGTATTATATCTAAGTCGGCTCGCAGACTCGCCACAGCAGCCTGGAGGGACGTCACATCCATAGTAGGGGCTGGTCGGGCAAGAACCCGCAGCTCAAAAGCGTCCAAACGCCGGTGGACCTCCATAACCTTCCGCTCAGTGTGCTGGGCCATCTTTCTCTCTAAACGCTCATCTGCCACTGTAATAAACTTCTGCATCCAAGGCTGGATGTGGTACAGAAGTGTGGCCATTTGGTCCTCAAGTTTCTGGACCCTAGAAAGTGGGACCAGAGTAGCCTGTGGAGTCGATCGGGAGGAGCTAGTAGAGGTGCTACCACCCGGGATAGACTCGATCGGAGTGGTGTCGGTGGGCTCAGAAGTAGCCGGGTTAGCCGCTTGGGCTTGCTCAACTGTTGCCGCTAGGGTCTCACCAAGCGGCTGTACCTCCGGACGGGGCTCTTTGTGGGGAGCCAACTCATTGGCCTCATCCCGAATGAGGTCGATATCTACTGTGCCCGGCGGGGTCTTGAGCACATCAGTGTGCCACACGGGCACTCCTGCTAACCTGCACAAAGCAAAGACCATGCACGGGAAGGGGTAAGTAGTAGTGGCCTTAAAGGCCCTCTCGTGCATCACCACTTGTAGGAGCCATGCAAATCCACCTCAAACCCAGCAATCATCGCTGCCATCAGTACCGCACGATCCCAAGTGACAATCTTGTCGGCAACAGTGGGGTAAGGCAGTGTCGGACTAGTAGCCACAGAAACTTGGCTGTGAAGGTGAGGTTAGCCTTCTTGATAATTCCTTTGGGCTCACGCACCCAGTCAGCAGCCTCACCATCGACAGACAGGTACTGTGCAATGCACCGCTTGTTGGTCTCTCTCAACTCTGGCTCGCGCTGGAATCGGCCATCTTTAATCAACTTCCACCGATAGTCAAACTCGGCGGTAAGAGGGGTTCGGGTAATATCAACATCCGCGCCATAAAGAAACCTGCGGATGGCTGGCAAGGAAATGTCAACCCGCTTGCCGCGGACTAGGACATAGTCTAGAGGAGCATGTTTGGCGGGGGCTGCCCGCCTGTCCGGCTAGGATCGGAGAGTCGCCACATATGAGGCATAGAACTCTCGGACCATCTCCTAGCTGTAGCGGCCCACAGCTCGGGCCGTCCACTCCAGCCGATGTCGGGTGAACAACTCATGTATGGCCGGCATGGTGGAAAGGCTCTCCGTGCAAACCCGCCGCTCAAGTGTCAGGGTCAGGGTCATGACCCCCTTGTCATTCGGCATCTTGGCGTCTGTGTAAACCTGATACTGCCCCTCAATACACAACCGGTTGGGCTGATCAGCAACCGGAGCGAGGACGCCAGTCTGGGGTGCTGGAGTAGAGTCTGCACTAACAGCCTCATCAGACGAGGCAGACTGGGAGGCGGTGGCGGGAACATAGGCCTCCTCAGACCCGGAGACCTCCTCTGAACTGGAAGCTTCCTCCGAACCGGATGCCTCCACGGAGCCAGATGCTCCCTCTGACTGTGCAGCTGACCCAGTAGGTGTGCCGGTCAGTATGCGCTCCTCTTCAGACTGGGAGGCAGTGACTACGCCGGGCGCCACCCTCGTGGGAGTGGCTCTGGTGGGGCGGGCGGCAGGTGTAGCAGTGCGGGTTCCAGGTGGCACATACTCTGGGTCACGCTCATTGTCTGAGCCTATGACCAGTCGATTGGACGCGGCGATGGACTTGGAACGCCCTCGTGAGTAGACGCGGTCTTGTTTAGGAGCCTTGAGTACCTGCAAAGAGAAGTAGTTAGTCCCAGTGGAAGCAGCAAAACGTAGAAAAGAAAATGGCAGTGCAGAAGTATAGAGTGCAGGACGGACCCACCGACGGTCCGACGAGGACACGACAGTCCATCATGGGGGTCTGTCGAGGGACACTTGGAGAAAAGTTTTCAAAACATCAGGAATAATAGGTTCTGACAGAGACGACGGACATGTAGGACAGACCGTCGAAGAGACGATGGTCCATCGTAAAGGTCCGTCGATGGATACTTAGATTATTTTTATAAACCATCAGAAACCAAGGTTCTGACAGAGACGACGGACATGCAGGATGGATCGTAGAAGGCACGATGGTCCGTCATGAGTGTCCGTCGAGGGACACTTAAAATAAATTATAAGATCGTCAGAAACCATGGTTTTGACTGTGTCGACGGTTCTGCAGGATGGATCGTCGAAGGCACGACGGTCCGTCATAAGTGTCCATCGAGGGACACTTAGATTAGTTTTATAACAAGTCAGAAACCAAGGCTCTGACACCGTCGACGGTTGTGCAGGACGGATCGTCGAAGGCACGACGGTTCGTCATAAGTGTCCGTCGAGGGACACTTGGGGAAACCAAGGGGATTGGGCTTGACGGACCCCAACGACGGTCCATCGACGGGGTCTCGTACTGAACTTCAGGGACCTGGTTTTGCAGCCACATTGGTTCCCTATATACTATTTTTTTGAAGCCTAAGTGTACCAAACATAAACCCAACATCCCATCATACCTAGGGCAAGAATTTCATCGAGTTTTAGCATTCAGTATAGCAACCCTAGGTTAGATACAGAATCAGGAAACAAACGTCATTTCTAACAAAATAAACCCATTCCATTACAATAACCGTGATCTACAGGAACGTAGCACTATGGGGGAGAGTTCTAGCATGCAATGAGGGTCCAAAATTGGAGACCCATTCAGTAAAATGGCAAGTTTAATCAGAAAGCAAACAACAATTTACGCTAGTTAATTGACAGATCCGAAGAACATACCTGATAACTGTACTAGAGGAGAAAGAAGTAATGCACAGGTAGTTGATCAACAACTCAAAAACCACGAACACCAATTGCCAATGGACTGAAGAAACTTGGAGAATTTGGAAGAGAAAGAGATTGTGGGACTATAGGGGAAGTGATGGTAATCAGAAGATAGGAGAGGGAATAGGAGTTAATGGTGAGGAAGTGGGAGGAAATGGTGGGAAATGGGGAAAGAAACGGTTTATGAGGATTAAATGAAGAGGTGGGAAGTTTAAAAGTTTTAAACTTTTAATATTCAGCCGAACGAGTCGGGTCGGGTTGTGGGTGAAAGACTCGATGATTCCCCGTTGACGGACCATAAAAGGTGCGACGGTCCATCGTGGGTGTCCGTCGAGGGTGCCCTAACTTGGAAAAATTTGAAAGACATACCTGGGCATGACGGATCCCAACGACGGTCCGTCGAAGGCACGACGGTCCGTCGAAGGCACGACGGTCCGTCGATGGTTCCGTCGATGGGTGCAGCAGACCAATTTTCTACAAATTTCTGGTGATTTGATACCTGCACATTTAACACCCATTAAGCTACTCTTTTTTTTGGATTATTTAGGACACTTTTCGACACGGACCCTAATCTATGCTCTAACCAACACTACTAACGAAAATGAAAAGAGTAGTCAGACAAAACATTACATAAATAAACGCAAGAATAATGCAACTATTTCTAGAAAGTAAAGAAAGACCTATAGTTGGCTAGAGGATACATATTGGGTTGCCTCCCAATCAGCCCTTGATTTAAATTCGCGGCACGATGGAAGACTCTTGATTACTCAGACTTCATCAAGATGGTATGCCTCGATCGTTTCATTTGCCGATTCAGCATGCCCCAGATAGATTTTGATTCGCTGTCCGTTCACCCTAAACCGCACACCCTCCTTGTTCTCCAACTCAACTGCACCATGAGGGAATAGTTGGGTGATAAAGTAGGGACCAGTCCATTTGGACTTGAGTTTGCCCGGAAACAAGCGCAACCTAGAATTGAATAAAAGCACCAAATCCCCAACCAAAAAATCGCGCTTCTCAATCTTTTGGTCATGGTACTTCTTAATCTTTTCTTTGTAGAGGGATGAACTTTCATATGCCTTCAAGCGAAATTCATCAAGCTCATTCAACCCGTTTAACCTTTGTTCCGCAGCCTCATTCCATTCCATTTTCAACTTCTTCATTGCCCACATGGCATTATGTTCTAATTCAACCGGTAAGTGACAAGCCTTCGCATATACAAGTTTGTATGGGGACATACCAATGGGAGTCTTGTATGCTGTCCGGTAGGCCCAAAGAGCATCATCAAGCCTCCTTGACTAATCCGTTCTACTAGCATTCACCGTTTTTGACAAAATCTACTTAATCTCCCTGTTTGACACCTCAACTTGCCCACTAGTTTGAGGATGGTACGGAGTGGCCACATTATGGCGAACCCCATACTTTTCCAGTAATCCCTTAAATAGCTTGTTGCAAAAGTGGGATCCCCCATCACTAATAATAGCCCTTGGGATGCCAAATCTGGAAAATATGTTCTTTTTCAAGAACGCGGTGACACTCTTCCCTTCATTATTTGCAAATGCGATAGCCTCCACCCATTTAGACATATAGTCGACTGCCACAAGAATGTACTTCATCCCATGAGAACTCACCAACGGGACCATAAACAACTCAAACTTGACATTTTCGACAATATGTAACTAACAAAATTTCCATCCGATGCTCATAACTCAAAATGTTGGTCGAGGTAAACCCTATCAACTCAAGAGGGGGCAAAACACCAAAAACACACTTGATCGAATCGGGAACCACATCAATCATTCTTGAAATACAAACTAAGCATGACAACGCTACAAGAAAGGGCAAAATGGCCATTTCATAATTAAAAGTCAAATCACAAAAAATGGGATATTAAAAGAGAATTCGGCTCCAGTTCCACTTAAAAGTAGTTTTATTGATTTGTCAAACATCTTATTTTCCAAAAGAAGTTTTATTGGCCTTCCAAAAACAATATCAAACAAACTCTAAATATTGTTACTCATTAGGAGTGGCCAAAGGACGTGGGTGTAAGGGAAATAAATGATATTTTTATTAAGGAAATGAATAATAAATTCTCTTAATAAGGAAATAAATGATATTCTTAATAATAAGGAATAAAATAAATAGGGTGTATTTAAAATTTTTAACAAATTTTCTAGACATTATATAAGGAAGAGAAATTTTAAAATGTAAAAGTGAGAAAAAGATAAATAACAATGATGGTTATAAAGAGGTGTCACACCGCGTCCTCTCTTTCTCGATACACCTGTATATTGATACTCATCGAAAGTGGAGAAAGATCGCGGGTGTAAAGGAAATAAATTAAATTCTTATTAAGGAAATGAATAAATGTTACTCTTAATAATAAAATAAATGGTATTCTTGATAATAAGGTGTATTACAAGTTTTAAACAGATTTTCTAGATATCATATAAGGAAAGAAGTCAAGAAAGTGAGAAAATAAATAAATAGCAATATTGACTTATAGAGATGTGCCACATCACTTTATATAATAAGGAATGGAATAAATAAGGAATATTTAAAATAAAAATATAACAAATTTTCTAGACATCATATTAGGAAAAAAATTAAAAGATGATAAAAAAAGATAAATAATAATATTGGTCATAGGAAAGTGCCACACCATCTTGTATATGTTTAGATTTATAAAAATTATATATAGATATAGATTGTTGGACCAAAAATATCAAACAAATCCACTCTACATTAGTTCATCTGATACTTTTTGTATGTCAAGAAAAGGAAAGAGAGAGAGATATCAAATTCAACAAAAGGATATAAACAACTTTTGCAAATATCAAGAATTAGCACGACTCCAGGTATATGCCATTCTCTCTTCTTCCTCTTTTGGGCTTTTGGGCATGAATTTGATGATATTTGAAAAGAAAAAAGTTAGAGTTGAAAAAGGGTATTTGAAAATTAATATAAAAGAATAGTAATAGGTGAAAATGTGCTTGGTGTTATATGAATCCAATGCATTTGGTAAATGTCTATTCAATGAATGTTAAGGTATATATATACCTTAATAACTTTTGTAATCTTTGGGTGATTTATCATCCTATAAACTAGGATGTTCTTGATTTTATAATACGTTATCAGCATGATTCTCTAATAACCAATTGAATTATATACGTCTACAAATTTGCTTCTCATTAAAATAGTAGGGTTTTCATTTTTGTGCTATGAACATCAAGCGAGAAATAAAAGTCATAAATGATGAACGACATAAAGTCTTGGAAAAATTGAATACTTTCGCCAAAGTTGCAACTTATGGAAGTCAATTTAGTCAAGTGGTGACACCAACATGAAATAATTTCCAGTACTGATGTTCTTTCTATTGCATTAAGGTATAGTTTCTAATTAAAATGAGACCTTTCTTTTTACCGAGATCCATGATGGTAAAATAATATCTATTTGATGCCTTTATATCTCTTTAATGTTGTATTTTAATTGATTCAGGAAAACTAATGTGTTAGTTTTGTAAAGAAAATGCTTACAAATAGCAACTAAAATAAGTTTTTAGCGGATTTACAAATAATAACTATACAAGTGTTAGTTTATAAAGAAAAGTACATGTTTGAGACAATATTTATGTGACTTGGTTTTTCATAAAAGTCTTGGCATTATTGTATATAGATGTGTTCTCCTGTGGTGGATGCAATAAGATTTTATTTATTTCGGCAATATATGAAAAACTTGAATGCACTTAGAAAAATTATTGTCATGTTAAATATGTTATCCATGTATAACTAAATTTTCCAAGAAATGTACTCTCTAGTACTGTGATTATATTTTCCAATACATTTAACCAAACATGCCATAAAATTATTCAGTTTCTCCTCGCATATGCTAAAAGAGTTGTTGGTGGAGGGGAAAGAGAAGATAGGATCAGTACACTGCCAGGAAATGTTATGAATCATATCGTAGATCTTTTTCCTATTGAAGACGCAACAAAAAACAGTATTTTGTAAAAAAAATGGAGATACATTTAGGCTAGGCTTCCGAATCTGTGGTTGAGCACGTTCTTTTGGATATATTGCACAACTCAACAAATTTTCAGAGAAAGAGTAAATACAATTCTGTTACAGCATCTTGGAGATATTGAGAAGTTTCATCTTGTAGAATTAGTACGTTCGTCTTCATATGTACATACTGATGGATGGTTGGTTTATGTCACTAGAAAAGGTGTCAAGGAGTTATGACTTAACATACCAGATAATTGCACTTATAAAGTGCCGTCATGTGTACTTAACTGTCCAACCCTGACACATTTGGAACTCTTCAAGTGTTTGTTCAAACCACCAAAGCCCTTTGTTGCTTTCCAGAATCTAATAAACCTTCGTCTGCAAAGTATAACCTTTGTACCAACCACTGAGTTTTAGGTTATCGATTGCCCCCTTCTTGTCAATTTAGACTTGGTGGACTGTCGTGGCACTCAATATCTGCACATTATTGTCTCATCACAATTGGAACACTTGGTTGTTCATGGTTGTCCTTATCTCGATCTAAATCTCTTTATGAACTGCAAAGGATTGAGAAAGTTACAACTTGAAATAGACGAAGTGCTGGATTGCGATCCAAATCCAAAACAGGACGAAAAATCAACTTTGGAAAAGCTTCTTTTAAGTGTCGCAGCTACACTTGAGTTTCTTCTAATTGGTTTAAGCTGCCCTGAGGTAAGCATTTGACATGTTTTTATACTTCATATCTTATAGGATTTGTATTCATATAATTCTATTTTTTGTTGCTCTGAATCTTTTAACGGCTGACACAATTTCTAAGTGGGGTCCTTTTGCGAGCTTGCAAAAGCTGTCATTAGGAATAGACTTGAGAAAACTGCATCAAACTACTTGCACTCTACAGTTGATTAAGAGTTTCCCCAATTTGAGCATACTTCAAATTTTGGTAAGTAATGGAAAATTATAATGTAATCGTAACTTGATATGTGTACTTCTTTGTAGTTGTGACTGCCAATTTGAATACCGGTTCCGCCCCTCTCTAAGTTTTTTGTCCTGGAATGCATCCACTTAGTAAGATAGGTTTATGTGGTATGTTTATGTAAGCACGAGAAATTTTAACTGATTCAATATTTGTTTTATACCATCAGGTATATGCTTCGGACGACAATGCTGAAGCGGTTTCAAAATACCTTGACATACCAATTACTTGCTTGGACCTACGACTCAAAAACCTCAAGTATGTCGCGATCAATTGTTATGAGTGCTCAAAAACTGAATTTCTTTTTACAAGGCTATTGTTCTCTTATGTTCCATCGTTGGTAAGAATGTGCATTGAGTAGAATATAGCCATTGATTCCAGAAAGGAGAGCAAAATCCACTTTATTGACAGTACTCTTGGATTCTGGGAAGTTGCTGCTTTTTGCCTTCACCTGCGTATAGTTGATGTTATTTTTCTTGAAAGTTGAATTGGCATTGCTATTAGTAGTTGGCACGGAATTGCTTTTTTCCTCTTTCGTCGTTTGTAATATGGTGTAGTGTTGTGTTTGATTATATGTGTAGGTTTTTATTTGTCATATTCATAATGCGATAAAATGCCTGCTTCCTTGATTTAAATGAACCTGGTGAAGATAGTTGAGTTTGAGGAAGGATGGCATTTTATACAGGAGGGAATCGAAAAAGCGAAGAGAATTCTGGAAGGACAGACATAATCATTCAGGAGTAACGATGCATGTTGTTATACACGTATCCTTAACATTTGTTGTAATGATAAAATAATGAGTTCAAATCTGATAGTTTTTGAGATTTTAGTAGCTTTTTACATATATATAAAATCGGTGTTGAAAGTCTTGCAGACGAAAGGTTACATCCGCCCCCAAGATGAAGCTTCTCCTTAATTTAAAGAGTAGACTTATATATAATATGTGTTCAGGAAAACATCCTTATAGTTATGCTTCACAGCTGTATAACAAGTACAAGGAAGGACTTGATGAATACATCAATTCTACAGTAAGAAGCATTAACTTTCTCTCTGCGAAGCGTAACTGTAAGGATGTTTCCCTGAACACATATTATATATAAGTCTACTCTTCAGATTAAGGAGAAGCTTTATCTTGGGGGTGGATGTAACCTTTCGTCTGCAAGACTTTCAACACCGATTTTATATATATGTTAAAAGCTACTAAAATCTCAAAACTTATCAGATTTGAACTCATTAATTTATCATTGCAACAAATGTTAATGATACGTGTATAACATCATGTATTCGTCAATCGTGAATTATTCTGTCTGTCCTTCCAGAATTCTCTTCGCTTTTTCGATTCCCTCCTGTATGAAATGTCATCCTTCCTCAAAGTCAACTATCTTCATCAGGTTCATTTCAATCAAGGAAGCAGACATTTTATCGCAATCTGAATATGACAAATAAAAAACCACACATATAATCACACACAACACTACACCATATTACAAACGATAAAAGAGGAAAAAAGCAATTCCGTGCCAACTACTAATAGCAATGTCAATTCAACTTTCAAGAAAAATAGCATTGACAATACGCAGGTGCAAGCAAAAAGTAGCAACTTCCCAGCATCAAGGAGTGTCAATAAAGTGGATTGATAACAAGAAAATGGTTTAGAATTATCAAGTCTGGAAATTTCTGGGAGTTGAACTACAATAGAAAAAGCAAGTTTAGCGGCGAAAAATGTGCATATTAACAAAGAGTACTAAATTTTACCAGCAATACATAGTTGGATTTAATGTTGCTATAGACTTCAGGGACATGTTTAGCGGTAATTAAGTTATTGTCGTTAAATAGTTGCTGCTAAAGATATTTTTGGTGTAGTGGTTAGGTTTTACATTTTGATGTCTAGTCTATGCTTATTTTGACATTTACACATTATTATTTGACAATTCATTTCCGTAGTGGAAAAAAATTGAAATTGCTGAAGACTATTCCTTCACACTATTGTGTAGCTAAAAGAAAATCGATACATAAATTATGCGAGCAAGATTGAGAATATGAGTGAGAATCTTTAAAGAGATTTCGTAGAATTCCTTCAATTAAATCCTTCCATGATATCTGAGGCATTTCTCAAAATTTTTCCATTGCCACTTTTTTGTTGATACACCATAATCTCTCATGTAACACTCAATTCTAGTCTCAATCTGACCTCTACCCTTCCCTACCATAATCTCTCATGTTTTTCATGTAACACTCCAATAGATTTCATGTTTTTACATATTCGTTATAGAACATAATTAAGTATTAATTGCATGTATTGACTTTCTTAAGATATTAAGTATTTCACTAATTAGATTTTATGCTTTGACAATAATTTGTTCCACAATATTATTGAATAGTCATCTTTCTTTGTTAATATGAATTTATGAAGAAATACTGCTTGCCGGGCTTAGTACATGGGCTTGTAACCCAAGTGGGGCATAAGGGTGGTGGAATATTGGGTTGTTGCAGATGGTTGGGCTTGGTGGACTAATTTCTGGCCTGCCCTATCCAAGCACAGAGTTGGGCCTTGCTGTCCAATCAAAGGAACGGGCTGTTGGGTTGATAAAGTGGAGCGGACTGCGTGAGGCTGGTTTCGCAGAGCAACGAACAGTTCCCGCTCTGTGCAGTGGAAGGATAACGAGTCGGTGTCTCCCAAGTCCAATAACGCCTGATGGGCTGCTCCAATTAAACCACCATTTTTGGTTATAAGCATGATTTGGTCTTTTTACCTTAAAGGGATCATCTAAATATCATAAAGGCGGAAGGAGTGTTTAATAAACTTAGGCTGCCTGTAGGCTAGGCAACGCAAACAAATGAGGCACTTCAATTATCGGGTGTCCAGGAGGTGCAACAAGAATGTGCATTCAAGATGCAATGACCAACATATTTTGCAGCTTTCCACGTAAAAGACACAAAATCATAAGAAAAGAGATATATGTAGGTGGTGAATACACCACTTATCACATATGTTGTTAATATCTCTTAGGTTTTTGTATTCATCTGATTCTTTATATTTTTGCAAAATCCTTCTTCATAATAAATCAAGTAATTCATTCCGTTTTCATTTATTAGGTTGTATATTAGCCAAATTGATCAGCTCACTCAATATATGAGAAGCACTTTTTGACAGACGCGGACCCACATGTGTATCTGGGGTGCACATGCACCCATTAACTTTGGAAAAAATCATGTGTATATATATGTATATCTATCTTGAGAAATTGACATAAACTAAATATAATCAATATTGCCCTCATGGGAAGTACAAAAGGTTGCTTTGAACTCCTGGTACAAATAAAATGAAGGAATTTTATGCCCAACTCCCGTGTCTACATATATTCTCACTTGTATTCTTAATCTTGATCGCATTATTGATGTCACTTAAAGACACAACCAGATGGATACGCTCATACTGAAAAAGTACTGAATCCTCACATTATTGGCTCTCAGTTAAAATTTAAGACATAGGACCTCTCTGTTTCTAAGTTTCAATTGAGCCTCCTTGTACTGCCAATTTTAGTTTGCCACACAGAAAACAAGGTCTGCCCCATAAAAGCCAATTCTAAATTAATACTCTTCTAATTATGATTACAGCTCATACAAGTAGTAACATATTTGATCGCGTTACAATGAGCCTCTCAAGCACATATTGTGAGACGTTTGTTGTGCTGCGGGCACCAGACAGTCCACTAATCCGTAAGGTCTATCTGATCCAACTACCAGACAATCCACTGTTAGCTAATGAAAATTTAGCCTTTGATGAAGGTCCACTTCACTCCCGGTGGATTGAAGTGGCTAAACTTTATACCCATATACACCACATAATTCCCCAAACTACAACAAAAGAAGCACATAGCAGAGAAATAGTCCAAAAAAATAAAAAGAAGCACAGTAAAATTTGTCGAACACACACATACAAAATTCATACTGCGGTGCACTTGGGGAAACACATCAATCCTTTCTTCTCTGTAATCAATTCAGTTATAACCAACATTCGATGCAGTACTATGCTACACAATATATATAAAGAAATACCAAGTCCATGGATTCTCTTGTTCACAAATAAAAAGTGAAAAAATCAACGAGATCATACACGTATCATGGCAACATAATTGACCATTACTTACCCAAATCTGAAGTATACTCGAATTGGGGCAACAAGTAAATACTCATGGTAAAGTTGACACAAGGATTTTACGTGGAAACCTCTTGCTCAAGGGAGGAGAAAACCACGACCTTTCTTCACATGATTTCCAACCAAACTCCATATAACTCAAAACAAAGCAAAGCTTCAGATTATAAACTCTTGTAACCTAGGAATTAAATTCTTAATCCCTTCCCCTTACTGTAGTAACTCTACTACAAGCAAAAGAACTAACTTATAACTATATTGACATTAATTCAATTAGCTCTAGTCGATCTAGACTTCAAGAACCCAACAAGGATAACTCTAGCCACAAACTCAGATCTCAAAGATCAGATCATACACAAGCAGCAACTCTAGTTCACCAAGCAATAACAATGTTGCCCACTACATGAACTAACTCTAGTTGTCTTGACTTTAACAACCTAACATAACTAACTCTAGTTAAAATTCAAAACACTCAATAAACATTCTAAATCCTTTATAATGTAGGAATAGATCTTACAACATTAGACCACAAGTGTCACGACCCGAGAGCACCCCGGGTCGCAAAACGGCGTACTTGACCCCGAAGGGTCTCATACAAGCCTCATAGCATTCATTGCATTTGATATTGAAATAGAGCGGATTTAAAACTCATTTAAGTCTAAAATGAGAAAACTTCATTGAATATAAAACTTGAAATTTAGCGGAAGATTAAGTCTAACATGGTCATCCTAGACCCAATTCATAGACATAATAGGGACACAACCCTTTACAACAGGAAATAACAACTAAATAGTCAAAACACAAATTAAGGAAAACATAAAATCTTGTCCTCGAATCATAAGGACATACCAAGTCTTGGAAGAAAGTAATCCAATACTTCAAACTAGCTAGAAGGAATATCACTTGCCGGCACCTACACTTGTAGTAAAAACATGAAGAATATGGGTTAGTACACAAAAATGTACTAAGTATGATGACCGTGCAAAAACATGCTTAAAAGGGACAATTTGATTGGGAATCATGCGTTATTTCACTTTTGAAATATCCTGAACGATAGCATAAAATACACCATGTATAAGTACAACATCATGTAAGTCATAACTTCACATTTAAATAAAAATACAAGGAAACCTTTACTGTTACCTTTGAAACTTCACTTCGAGCAACCCTTAGGATATAACTTGTCTAATGTATGGATGGCGTTCTATACAACCATCCATACTAAGGCACCACACTAAGATCACCAAAAGTGAACTCACCTTCCAACCCTTCTTCCTTTACACAATAAAGCATTTCAGAGACATAAACATTACATGAATCACATTATTACATTAAGACCATCGCCTAAGAAAACTCTTGGTCATACTTGTTCAATGTGCAAGTAGCATCCCATAATAATACTCACTTTAAGTATTCCCCTGGAGCCACCATAGACTAGGCACATTCAATTCATTAAGTCATGACAAGGAAATTAAGACATAAGTACAATCCAAGTAAGCATGCATAACCTCAATTAGACTCTAAGTCAAGAAGATTCTCCAATAACTTGCATAGAAAATCATTAATTCATTAAGGACACATTCTTTGATTAGTCGTTAGGATTTAGAGACACTCACTATGAACCTTTCCAATCCTACTCATGCAATGTATAGGTAGCATCCCATACTAGTACCTACGCTTTGTAGAACTTATAAAGAAACCATAATGACAACTCACATAATGGGAATAAGCGTTTAACTGACAAATACCATGAGAGCTAAATCATGGAATCTGATGTACTATCCCACATCAAAAGGGTTGGTCTACTTTCCTAAGGTAAACCGGTAATTAGCTTAAGTGGATCCATTAGCTAGACCTATGAGGGCTCATAGTTTTTGTATAAGGGGATACCCCGCCTCAACTCACAAATGTGCACTCATCCCAAGAGATTTCTACTAGATACCCTGCCTCAACTCATAGATGAGCATCCATCTCATACAATATCCACTCGGTGCTTAGCCTACATTCCCATAGAGTATTTAATTCATTAAGGGAAAATAGATTGTTATTGATACCCTGCCCACCTCAACTCATGGATGAGTATCCACCCCACCCCCCCGACATTCATTCATTGGGCAACTCTATTGAGATATTAAGATTGCTACTATACACTCTGCCTCAACTCATGGATGACTATCCATCTCAAGCCCCACCTCTCATTCATTCATTGGAGTTCAATCAAGAATAACCTTTCAATGGACTCTACATTCATTAACACATACTTAAACTTCATTCATGCTCCATTCATAAATATCATTCAAGGACAATACCTTATAACTTCATTTCTTACTAGACAGAATTATGACACAACCATAGAGGTATCACACATGCATTCACAATAGATGCATTAAGTAAATGCCTCCACCTTTCAAGTGGATCAACATCAAGCTAGAAATTCTATATCAACAAGTAATTTTTCAATTATTGCCTTTAAGGCCATAAATCACAAGTATAAATACACCAACAATTTCATCATGAATAAGCATAGATAATAGCATACATCAATAATCTAAGGCCATGAACACTTTAAATTCACATGCATTCATTATCAAACAAACCACTTTATTAATGCATACATTGAGAATAGAGAAATCATTGGTTCATGGAGTATTTTTACTTTAAATAACCTATTGAACATCAATATAACCACACAATATCATTAGAAACCTTTAAAACCATTTAGTGAAGGAACACATGAAGTTGAGTAAAACCCTAGTTTCATGAACTTGAAAGCGTGAAAAGTTATTTTGAAATGGACACTAGGGTTAAAGAAAACCCTAGATGAAGAGCCACCATACCTTAATCTTGATGAATCCTACGAAAATGAAGAAGAAACGCCTCAAAATTCCTCAACCCTAACTTAAACTTGATCGTGGACTCTAAGAGAGTTTTTATAGAGAGCTTTTGAGAGAAAGGATTTTGATTTGAAAGATGGAGTCTAAACGAGGACTTAGCTATTTTAGTACTCTTAAAATACCTATAATCATATAAAACAAACGTCCATACTCTTTAAAAGACTTGGGGTGAATTTACCAATTCACCCCTAAGTTGGCCGAACCAACCTGCAAATTGCAGAAGTGATCTACGCATTCCCCAACTACGGACCGTAGGTGGGTTGACAGGGCGTAGATGAGATTCGTGGTTTGGGTCAGTGACCCACCACTTGTAGTCCTGAACAGACTTAACATACGCCCAAGAAATTCGGGGTGTATATTGGTCTAATGGGCGTAGATAATGGGCGTAGATGAGCCTGTTTTGACAGCTTTTGGGCAAAGTTGGGGTCCTACTCAAGGACCCCTTGGGTGGTCCTTAGGGAGTCGTGCCCGGACGTACCCCTAAACATGTCGTTCTAAGTACGAGAACCATTTATCTTGATTTCGACCTTCAACGACACTCCAAAACTCCATTACAAGTCACTACAACATATTAATTCAAATGACTAGTTTCCAGACGTCATGGTCGTTTCTTGACGTTCGACTTCAAAACTCTTTAAAATAGACTTCAAAAGAAATTTCTCATGATGTCATCAAGTTACCAATTTCAAACACACATTTGAGGCTCTAGTTCTTCCTATTTTATTTTAGGGTCGTTACAACAAGACACAAAACTCAAAATTTAACAAATGATGTTTTAGCACTCCATTAGGTCCCTTGTTGAGTATGCGTTGTGTTCTTCTTTGAAGATGACTTTTTTCTTCTTGAGCTTATAAATTTTCAAAATTCAAAACTTCATTTTCCAAAAACTTTTGTTATGTCTTCAGAGAAGAGACTAAGCTAGCGTTTGACCATAGATTTCTAATTATTCTTGGAAAATATTATTTGGTTGAAATTTTACCATGTATTTTGCCATAGTATTGGGAAAATATATTTGATTTTTTAGAAAAATATGATTTATACCCATAAGTTTTAAAAACTATCAAAACTAACCATAAGTTTGTATTACAAGTCAATTGAATCTTTGTTGTAACAAATAACAAGGAGTGTCACTTTGTTATCCTAAGTCGATTGTTCAACATTTTCATCAACAACCATATCATTACTTTCATATTCATTGAATATTTCATCACTATTTCAGTGTTCACGTAAAAAAATTATGTAATACAACGCGAACACTACTATAGAGAGTGTTTTTGTAAAAGATAAAAATTTGATGAAAAATTTCAATTTTCAAAAGATTTCAAATAATGAAATTTGACCCAAATACTAGAAAAAACTAGTATTTGAGAATTTTGGGTAATTGCCAAATATATTTACCAAATAGTGGAGAATTGTATGGACAAACACTATTTGCCAATTTTTCCTCCAAATATTATTTGGGAAATTTATGGTCAAACGGTCCCTAATACAATATGGACACAAACCCTTGGGGCAAAACCATTGATTGGGAGCATGCTGCTCTTAAAACACGTGCACCAACCACAACAGGTTTGAAAACTTGTATTTTACATGTACATAGTCTTTTTTGTCTTTTTCATGTACGGAGTCTTTACTTAACCAGGTCCCTTGTTAGAACCCAAATTTTGTTAACTTCTCAATACTTCATATCAGCTCCAGAATAGCATTTCCCCCTTTTTGATGATAACAAACTTATTCAACTTTGCTCCCTTTCACCAGTTCTCCTTTCATTCCCAAAGTTTGTTAAATCATCAAAATTTCATATCAGCTCCAATATAATATTCCCCCCCCTTTTTGAAGATCATCTAGGGGCTATTTATATCCACAACAACAACATTTGCAACACTTTCTCAAATAAATAATGTGACTCATTAAAATTTTACTATTAAAAAACAAGGAAAAAATGACTAATATATATTTTGAACTATCATAAATTCCCTCAATCGTATTTATTTTTTAAAGTTTTGTTTCGGGCAAAATAAAGTGAAAAACCTATTCAGGTTCAAAAAAGTGAAATTAGAGGCGGAGCAAATATCCTCCAAAAACCAACAATGGAGATGGGTGAACTCATAATTGAAATATTCTACCGCTTCCCTGTAAAGTCCATTGGGCGGTGTAGATGCCTATCAAAGCACTGGCTCAATTTTCTGTCAGACCCACAATTCATCAAACTTTACTTCGACCTCCACGCCCATACACAGGAAGAGAAACTCATTATCGTCACCTGGCATGGCGAACTTCATACTATTATGCTTATCCACGAAGATGAATTCATTGATAGCATTTCAACAAAGGTTAATTTTCGGCAGCTCACACATAACTGGATTTCTCTACCTGGGTCTTGTAATGGTTTGGTCTTAGTGATTGATAGGGACAATGTTCAACTTTTTATTAACCCAACTACCTTAGAATACCATAAATTTCCTGTTTTTTTATTGGGCTCTTCCTCCAATTACATGTATGGTTTAGGGTATGATATTGTTAGTGATGATTATAAGGTGGTTTCTCTTTCCTATCCAAATGATCAATTTATGTCTAAAACTTATGTGGATTTTGACTCTGTGAGAAAGGATCACTGGGAGCCACTTGAGGTTTCTCCTTATGATCATTCACTTACTGACCGTGCTTCTGGGGTTTTGGTTAATGGGGCTTTGCATTGGTTGTCTTGTAGAACTTTTGAATATTCAACTGCAATTGCTGCTTTTAATTTTAAGTGTTGATGAATTCATGGAGGTACCAGGACCTATTGATCTTCAGGATAATTGCTTTAGGTTTAATCTTGCAACTCTTAAAGGGTGTCTTTGTATATCTACCAGTTTACCCCGAGACATAAACACAGTTACATTGTAGATCATAAAAGAGTATGGGGTAAAGGATTCTTGCACCAAATTTAAGATTATAGAACCGAGTTTGGATGATTCTCTTAGTACGCTATTGTGTTCTATTACTGATGATGATGATGTTTTATTGGAAGTTGACGAAGAATGGGTTGTCTACAATCTGAAAGAGAATTGGCGTAAGGATTTGTTGATTGATGTAAATCCTGTTACGTATGAAGCTCGAACTTTTGTGGATAGCCTTGTCTCTCTTTACTTTTGCAACGAAACTAAGGGTTCATGTATTGTGTGATGCACAAGATGATGTTGTATACAGGTATTACTGGAACATCTCCTTTAGATTATTCAAAAGCCTCTGTATTTTCTTGTCTAGGATATCTTTGCTTGCAATTTCAACAGTAATTTCAAGGATGCCCCTTTAGCCAATTAAGTTGCCTTTTTAAGGAGTATTGCTATTTTTCTTTTTCACAAGTTGCTATCATGTTAGAAAATATAGTCTATGAACCTGTTGCCTTAAGTGTAAACAACAGCATTACATGGATTTACATCAGTTTGTTGTAATGTCACATACTACTAGATTTGTGCTTGCACAAGAATTAATCTGCTTTAGTTCAAGTTGTTCCTTGTTCGTCTTGTACTGCATGGGTTAGCACCCTTTTAGTATACCAATAGTTTTATGCATGAAAAGTTTAATCAGAAAGTTGATTAACTCAACAACTATTATTTATGTTTTTTAGTTTTCTCTGTAGGTTTCCCTGTAGTTGTTTTTCTCAGTAGTAGTTATTAGCAGTAAGGAGATTATTCATCCAGTTTCTCATTTCAGTAGTAGTAGGAAGTTATTTCCTTGTTATTAGGTGGGTGGTTAATCCACCAATGTTGTATTTAAGTTATTTTATTTCAATGGGAAGGGAAACAAATTGCAGATTCTCTCTTAACGAACCAACACCATAGGTCGTAGGAAGAAAACATTTGATTTTGCACTGTAGCACCCCCATAACCATATCCTTATTTGGGGACAATAACAAGATGGTATCAGAGACGGAAGTTATGTGAGATATAATCCAACAACAATTAGCACAATTATTGACTTTGTTCAAAGAAGAGTGTGCAACCAATTTAGCAAGACAGGAAGCCATAAATGCTCGCTTAGATGCACTAACGAAGGACTTAGCAAATTCAAAGGCAGATGTTGAAGCAACTGAAAATGGCAGTCACAATCGAGTTTGGAAAGGTAAAGCAGTGGCTACATTATCTACACCAGAATCATGTGGGAATTTCATGAGTCCTAAATATACAAAGTTGGATTTTCCACGATTTTGTGGCCATGAAGACCCCTTGGGATGGCTGAATAGGTGTGACCATTTCTTTCAACACCAACATACAATAGAATAAGAAAAAATTGGACTCGCTTCTTTTCATTTGGAAGGAATTGCACAACTCTGGTTTCTTCAACAAGAAAAAACATGCCTCAATGAACTTGGGATGAGTTCAAACGTCAATGCAACCTTCGTTCTGGACCACCAATTAGAAGTCAAAAGTTGGTAAAATAGGCTAAGTTATGCCAAAATGGATCTATGGCAGATTTACTAGGAAAAGTTTGAGAAATTGGTTTCACTGGCTGGTACTCTTACACAAGCGCAAAAATTTGAACTTTACATTATTGGTTTTATATAGCAATTGAGGTAGAGTTGCATAACTCTCCAGATTTGGCTACGGCTATAAGTATTTCCCGACTTTATGAATGCAAGGAACAACCCCTTGATTCACAATTGTTAGATGCCTGTAAATCAAAGACATCAAATTTCTCACCTCAACAACCCACTAGATTTAGTGAAGAAATTGACCAGATCAGAAATAGATGGAAGACGACTTAGGGGACTTTGTTTCAATTGTGATAAACTATTCACTCGAGGCCATCAGTGCGAGAGATTGTTCTGGAATGCCATCATTAACGACGAAGAAGAATTACTTTCCACACTTAGCGCTTAAGGACAAGTGCGATTTGAAGGGGGTGGGGGAGAGTAATGATTGCACCCTTTTAATCTACAAATAGTTTTATGCATGGAAAGTTTAATCAGAAAGTTGATTAAATCAACAACTATTATTTATGTTTTTTAGTTTTCTCAGTAGGTTTCTGTAAAAGGTGTTTTCCCTATAGCAGTTGCTTTTCTCTATAGTAGTTATTAGCATTAAGGAAGTTATTCCTCCATTCTCATTTCAGTAGTAGTAGGAAGTTATTTCCTTGTTATTAGGTGGGTGGTTAATCCACCAATGTTCTATTTAAGTTATTTTATTTCAATGGAAAGGGAAGCAGAAAATTATTCAAGTCTTTGAGTCAAGTCATTCACCACTTTATCCAGGTATAAATCCTTTAGCATCTTTGCAGCTCATACGAGAATGGGTTCAATACCCATTTTTGATAAAGTTTAGCAAACTAGTTATGATGAGACGAAGGCTGAATTCACAGACATGTTGCAAAAGGATTTAAAAGAAAAAAGAAAATCCCCACAATATTTGAGGACAGGTAATACAATGTATATAACAACTCATGAGCTGAAAGGAAGTACCTAACTTGAAAACCTTCGGGACTGTGTTATGAACCAAGCTAACTCTCTAATGATCCAGGCCCAATAACCGTTTGTTAATTATATCAAAACTTTGGCGGTCAGTTATCGCTTATCCCCTTTCATTGTTCTAGTATCTCCCCTTCTAGTTACCTTCTTCTATGTCAATCTCTCCCTAGTTAGTATGTTATTATTTCTTTGTTTGTATTCTACATTGTAACTTAAATGTAGTGATAAATATATCTAATAGTGTGTGTTGGAATTGAGTTTGTTTCATACTGGCAGGAACTATAACAAAAAGCATAAAAAATAGAGGTGAAGCAGGCAACTGGCATTAGTCTTATAATAGCAATCTGTAGTTGATTTGTGTTGCTTGTCTTGAAGCAATCTGAAGGTAAAAATGCTGGGTAGATTCTCTAAATACAGGGGACAAATTATGTAGTGTACCTCTTTTAATGTATAATTTATCTATGACAACAAAGACTCTTTAGATCAATATTGGGTAGTAGTTATTAATTAGGAAGGTAACCATAAATAAGAAGTGCAAATATTGTTGGTTAGGGGTTCTTGTGGTTTTAGACATAACATGTGAAAATTATAAACTAAGTGTTATAAGAAGACATTCTTTTTTAAATGGACCAAAAAAAAAGTAACACAAAGTAATTCAAACAACTAAAGTACCAAAATAAAAACTTATTCCATTCCATGATGAACATACTCGAAGATAAAATTAAGATCAAAACTTAATCATCGATATGAATTACTTAACTCTATAAATACCAAATTAAGTTATTGAACTTTAAATAAAGCAAGAAAAAACTATTCACCGGATCCAGATGACCCTCCGCCGGAATTGGACGAAGTGTTTTCCCTAGCTCTTAAAGGAGTGAGAGCACTTTCAATGGTTTGATATGGGAATTCAATACCACACTCCATAAGTTGGCTAGCTAGTTTTTCCACTTTTTTATCCGCAGCCTCCAAGGACTCGCACAAGATCTTAAGGTCAAAAAAGCTAAGTTTTTCATTTGAAGGTTCTGTCCTCAGTGCTTGAAGTGCTTGCCCATGTTTTCTTTCTCTTTCGAGTGATCTCTCCAACTTGTTCAGCTTTTTATTGATCTCATCTATATTGGATTTTTGATGAGCTATAATGATGGCATTAGGATCATCAGATTCGGGTGGAGGATTCTCTCCGACAAATTTATCCACAATTGACTTGACGGAAGGGTGTCCACATGCGTATACTTTGTTGCTGGGAGAAAAGCTACAATAGTAACATTAGCACCGCACAAAGTCAAGAGCTCACTTGCCTTTTTAAATAGGCCAGCACGTCTTTTTGAGAATGTTACTTGTAAGTTAGTTTGATTTTGCATCTTTGCAATTTCAATTTTTTGCGGCCATTAGGTTTTCTCATAGCTAAGCTTTTGATTTGAGAATGTAAGAAAAAGTGATGTTTACTCTTTGTTTTAAAGATGTATTTATAGAGATGGAAAGTACAAAAGGTTGCTTTGAACTGTTACAAATGAAATGAAGGAATTTTATGCCCAACTCCCGTGTCTACAGATTTTCTCACTTGTATTCTTAATCTTGATCGCATTATTGATTTTACTTACAGACACAAACAGATGGATACACTCGTACTGAAAAAGTACTGAATCCTCACATTATTGCCTCACTGTTGAAATTTAAGACATAGGACCTCTTTGTTTCTAAGTTTCAATTGAGCCTCATTGTACTGTAGATTTCAGTTTGCGACACAAAAAACAAGGTCTGCCCCATAAAAGCCACTTCTAAATTAATACTCTTCTAATTATGATTACAGCTCATAAAAGTAGTAACATATTTGATCGCGTTACAATGAGCCTCTCAACCACATATTGTGAGACGCCTTTTGTGCTGCGAGCACCAGACAGTCCACTAATCTATAATGTCTAGCTGATCCAACTACCAGACAATCCACTGTTAGCTAATGAAAATTTAGCCTTTGATGAAGGTCCACTTCACTCTCGGTGGATTGAAGTGGCTACACTTTATACCCATATACACCTCATAATTCCCCAAATTACAACAAAAGAAGCACATAGCAGAGAAATTATTTTTAAAATGAAAAATAACAATTGCAAATCTTGAAAACAATTTATTTTTAAAATTAAAAATATAATTATAATATTTGATTGTGTTTGCCATGAAAGACAAATAAAAATTATTTTTTAAACTTTTGTTTGAGAGCCAAACAAAGTGAGAAAAACTTGGGCAACTTTCACGTATAGCAAACAAAAAATTTCAAATTTGTATGTTATAACAAAGTTTGCATAATTGCGCTTCATAGCATATATATATATATATATATATATATATATATATAATTCGCTATACATATACAATTGAAAGCTATGCCTATTTTGCTATACATATATACAAAAGAAGCAATTGTATAATTCGTTGGCTCCTCTTCAGATTTGTATAATTTCACTGGCAAGCCATTTGTATAAATTGTTGTTAGCCTCTCATTTGTATAAATCGTTGTTATCCCCTCAATTCAATTGTATGTGTTTGTATATCTGTATAAAATTTGAATTTGTATACAATTGAATCAAATTGTATAAAATGAGAAAAAAAAAATTATATATAATTTGAATTTGTATAAAACGAGAAAGAGAGAAAGACAAAAGAGAATTAGACAGAGAATATACTATCGAATCGAATTTATAAAATGAGAAAGAGAGAAATAATATACAACTACATTGCATACAACGAGCCATTGCTAATGACAACGCAGAAGGAATAAGTTTCTCTCTGCTTGTTTTCTTCTCTACTTCTGTAGCCTGCATTGGTTTTTTGGTGTTTAGACGACTCAGTGCTGAGCAATTATGTGGGAGAGAGGTGACTGACAACAGTTTGCTATGGAACACAAATAAATTAAATGATAGCTACTGTATTTGTTTTACATTATTAGTTTGTCATTCTATACAATTATCCCAAAAACCTTTTCAGCAAGCGCACATAATTTCACTAGTGTGCAAAATTATTGGGGGAAACACTAACCCTTTCACGTTCTCCATTTTCTTTGAAATCAGAGGCGGATCAAATATCCTCCAAAATCCAACAATGGCGATTAGTGAAATCATAATTGAAATAATCTATCGCCTCCCTGTAATGTCCATTGGGCGCTGTAGATGCCTATCAAAACACTGGCTCAATTTTCTGTCAGACCCACAATTCATCAAACTTCACTTCGACCTCCACACCCATACACAAGAAGAGAAACTCATTATCCTCACCTGTCATAGCGAACTTCATACTATCATGCTTATCCACGAAGATGAATTCATCGATAGCATTTCAACAAAGTTTAATTTTTGGCAGCTCACACATAATGGTTTCGTCTTAGTGATTAATAGGGACAATGTTCAATTTTTTATTAACCCTACTACCTTAGAATACCATAAATTTCCTATTTTTGATTGGGCTCTTCCTCCAAAAACTAGATGTTACATGTATGGATTAGGGTATGATATTGTTAGTGATGATTATAAGGTTGTTTCTCTTTCCTATCCGAATGATCAATTTATGTCTAAAACTTATGTGGATTTGTACTCTGTGAGAAAGGATCACTAGGAGCCACTTGGGGTTTCTCCTTATGATCATTCACTTACTGACCGTGCTTCTAGGGTTTTGGTCAATGGGACTTTGCATTGGTTGGCTTGTATAACTTTTGAATATTCAACTGCAATTGCTGCTTTTGATTTAAGTGTTGATAAATTCTTGGAGGTACTAGGACCTATTGATCTTCAGGATAATTGCTTTAGGTGTAATCTTGCAACTCTTAAAGGGTGTCTCTGTATATCTACCAGTTTACCCCACAGTTACATTTTGGATCATGAAAGAGTATGGGGTTAAGGAGTCTTGGACCAAATTTAAGATTATATAACCGAGTTTTGATGATTCTCTTAGTACGCTATTGTGTTCCATTACTGATGATGATTATTAAGTTTAATTGGAAGTCGACGAAGAATGGGTTGTCTACAATCTGAAAGAAAATTGGCGTAAGGATCTGTTGTTTGATGTAAATCCTGTTCCGTATGAAGCTCGAGCTTTTGTGGATAGCCTTGTCTCTCCTTACTCTGGCAACGAAACTGAGGGTTCATGTATTGTGTGATGCACAAGATGATGTTGTATACAGGTATTACAGGAACATCTCCTTTAAATTATTCAAAAGCCTCTGTTTTTCCTTGTAATGCCACATACTATCAGATTCGTGCTTGCATAGAAATTAATTTGCTTCCTCTTAGTTAAAGTTGTTCATTGTTCATCTTGCACTGCATGAAGTCTCGAGAAACAAGGGGTTCTTTTGCATTACACTTCATGTCTTGGTTCACTATCATTCTGACGTCATAGAGTATTTAGAATTCATTATTTTTGAATTCCTTGAATTGAATGGGTTGATAGAAATCAGTATCTTACAACGAAAACAATGATTGGATCTGGGAACTTTGTTGATTGGATAGAGTATTGGGATGCGAGAATTTTTAATCTTAGTGTTGCATAGATGTAACATTTTGTCTTTTCCTCATCGTATTGTACTTCATATCATGTTTTAGTGTTAGCACCCTTTTAGTCTACCAATGGTGTGCACATGGAATATTTAAGGAAATTCGAAAGTAGAATTCTTCAGCTTATTAATTGTTTATTTCTTTATTTCTGTCCAGCACTGTTTGTAGTATATTATTACAACTTTTTAGTTATTTATTTTTCCTATTTCTAAGTAGCAGTTGTTGCAGTAAGGAGGTTATTCCTCCACTTTCTCATTTAGTTGTAGTAGGCAGTTATAGTAGGCATTAGACAGTTATCTCCTTGTTTCAGTGTTGTATTTAATTTATTTGAATTAAGTGAAATGTTAAGCAGAAAATTAGTCAAGTTTTTGAGTACTTCAAACTCAAGAGATAGCAGGTTCTCTCTTAACGAACCAGCACCATAGGTAGAAATAATAAAACTTTAGATTTTATCTTGAAGCGTCCCATAACAAGACCCATAAAAGGGGACCATAACAACTTGGTATCAGAGTCGGGGGTTGTGGGAGACCAAATTCAAAATCAACTAGCATAATTAGTGAATTTGTTCCAAGTAGAACGTGCAGCCAATTTAGACAGACATGAAGCAACAAATGCTCGCTTGGATGCACTCACACAAGATTTAGTAAATTCTAAGGTTGGTTATGATTCAACAGAATATATCAGTCAGAATCGTGGTTGGAAGGGGAACAATAGAGTCATTGGAGGGTCAGGATCAGAAGTAGGAGGAAGTTTCATCATTCTTCGACATACAAAACTCGATTTCCCATGATTTAATAGACAAGAGGACCCTTTGGGATGGTTGAATATATGTGAACACTTCTTTCGACACCAACAAACTCTGGAAGAAGAAAAAGTTGGACTTGTTTCTTTTCATTTGGAGGGCAATGTACAACTTTGGTTTCTGCAATTAGAGACAGATCTGCCTTAATTGACTTGGGATGACTTCAAACATCATTGTAACCTTAGTTTTGGGCCACCAATCAGAAGTCGGAAATTGGGAGAATTGGCTAAGTTACGCCAGATTGGGACAGTGGCAGATTACCAAAAATCATTTGACCAGTTAATTTCGCGGGCTGGTACACTTACGCAGTCATAAAAGATTGAACTTTATATTAGCTGTCTTACCGATTATATAGCAATTGAGGTTGAGTTGCATAATCCTCCAGATTTGGCTACAACGATGAGTTTATCCCGACTTTATGAACGCAAGAAACAACCCATTTGTTTGCAAGTGTTAGATTCTAGCAAATCAAAGACCGTAGATTTCTCACCTCATCATGTCAGATTTGTGAAGAAGCTGACCAGATCTGAAATGGAGGAAAGGCGACTTAAGGGACTCTGTTGCAACTGTGATGAACCATTCAGTAGAGGTCATCAGTGCAAGAAGTTATTTTGGATTGACTCTATATACGATGAGGAAGAATTTGTTGGAAAAGGGGGAAGTACTAATACTTTCCACACTTAGCACTTGAAGGAAAGCGCGATCTGAAGAGGGGAGTAATGTTAGCACCCTTTTAGTCTACCAATGGTCTGCACATGGAATATTTAAGGAAATTCAAAAGTAGAATTCTTCAGATTATAAATTACTTATTTTTTTATTTCTATCCAGTAGTGTTTGTAGTATATTATTACAACTTTTTAGTTATTTATTTTTCCTATTTCTAAATAGAAGTTGTTACAGTAAGGAGGTTATTCCTCCACTTTCTCATTCAGTTGTAGTAGGCAGTAGACAGTTATCTTACATGTTTCAGTGTTGTATTTAATGTATTTGAATTCAGTGAAGTGTTAAGCAGAAAATTAGTCAAGTTTTTGAGTACTTCAAATTCAACAGATCGCAGGTTCTCTCTTAGCGAACCAGCACCATAGATAGAAAAAGAAAACTTTAGATTTTATCTTGCAGTGTCCCATAACGAGATCCATAACAGGGGACCATAACATATAGATTTGGGCATATTTTCTAATATAGAATTGAGTAAAATCATTACTTCTTGGTACTGTCATTAATTAAAGTACTCATACTTTAGCATCTTGGCAGCTTATACTAGAATGGGTTCAATACCCATTTTAGTGAAAAATTTTGCAAACTAGTTATGTTGAGACAAATGTTAAATACACAGACATGTTGCACAAAGATTTAAAACAAAAACAAAATCCCCACAGTATTTGAGGACAGGTAATACAATATATATTACAACTCGATCATGAGTTGAAAGGAAGTACCTAACTCGAAAACCTTAGGGACAGTGTTATGAACCAAACTAACTTCGTAAGGGTCTATGAGTTATTAGAGAATTTTATTTGGGATCTAGTCCTAATAACCAATTGTTAATTCTGTCGAAACTCTGTCTGTGAGTTATCTCTCATCCTCTTTCTGTGTTCTAGTATACCATCCCCTTTAGTTACCTTCTTCTATGGTAATCTCTCCCTAGTTAGTGTGTTATTATTTTTTGTGTGTATTCTACGTTGTAACTTGTACGCAGTGATAAATATATATATTATTCTTGTTTAATCGAAAATGGAAAAATATTATTTTTGTAAGAATTTTGACTTTTTGAGAGTCGCCACTTAATTTTTGAAGAAAAACCAAGAAAACTATGTTTTCAAAAGACTTAACAGATAAAATCATTTGAAAAATAAAAAGGGATTCGGGGATTCCTATTTATATTTTTGGAAGGTGTTAAGCACCTAAAATATCCGCTTAAATGCGATTATTCAACAACTAACTATTTGGTTGAAAAGAATTTGTTTGAAAAATTCGTTCTGGCGTTGTTTGAAACAAAGCAATTAATTATATAAGTAAGAATTGATTTTCTAATTTTTTTTATTTTTCTTATAAAATCCATTTGAAGTTAATTTTAGGTTGATAAAACATCTAGGGCGTTCTACGGGGATTCAGATTTTTCTAACTTTTAAACTAACGTCAAATAAAAAACAGATAAGTAATAAGACGAGAGAGAGAGAGAGATTTTGGGCCCAAACCCGGATTCTATTCGCCTTGACCGGTTTTTGGACCCACCTATTTTGGGTTTTTGACCCATTTTCTTTTTGGGTTTCGACCTATTTTGTACCTGTCCTAAACTAAGCAAATAATTACACAAAATAAATAGAGTAAAGTAGAAGACGACAAGGGCTTATGCCCGAAGATAACAAAATACAATTTAAGCAAAAAAGGGTGGGCCTTTGAACCCAAACTTTCGATTCTCTGATCTTCTTTGATTCTTTAAACCTCCGAACTGTTTGCCTTTTCTGGAATTTATTCTTCGATTCTCCAAAAGCTGATTGACTCGAATTAAGCGGAATCGGGCCTCCATGGCCCAATAGGAAAATGCCAAAAGGTGGAGATATAATTCACATACAGCAGAGAATAAAAAAAAAAGGATTAGCAAAAGAAAAAAAACTAATTTAGCCTACGATTTTCAGGCAATTAGAACAGATGAGATCAAACGATTCTTTACAAGTTACACGACAAATGATATTTACATCTTGGGAAAGCTCAGCATGACATGTGTTCACTCAAATCAAAGTTAATATCTTCAAATACCATCCAACTTTACGAATTTATCTAGTTAAGTCATTGAACTATGATTTATATAAATAAAATCATTCAACTCATGCCTTTATATCCATCAAATCACTCAACTAATTTTATTTTAAAAAAACTGACATGGCAAAATAAATATATAAATATTTAAGAATAGATTTAATTAGTGAAATACGTATCAATATAATATCATTATGCGCCTAAAATTGGTATCATATTGAACGTCACCTTATCAATAAATATTATTGAATATTATCATAGGTTTAATAATTGCAAAAGAAAAGATTATAAGACGTCAACATTTTTATAATTTCATGGATGCAACAGAGCAGTATTTGCAAAATTGCCGCTATTAAGCCAACATATATATATAAAAAAACGGAAAAAGAAAGAAAGAAAAAAAAACGTATTATTTGTCTTGACAAATTTTACAGGTTTTTCTCTCATTCTTTTTTGGATAAAAGCTCATCATAATACATTTTATTATATAATAATATCCTAACATAATTATTAAGTTTATTCACGAAAAATTCTTGAAGAGGTTATTATTTTTTTAAAATTTTTTTTTAGTTTTTATGGAGTTCGTATATACGTGGCATGAAAATGATTTAATTATCTATTTAATTTTGTTTTTTTAGTAACAAATTGAGTTGAGTGATTTATTGATACAATTCTCTAATTTGAATGATTTTGTTGATATTTAACCAAAGTTTAGTGATTTTACTAGATAATTTCTTAAAATTGAGTGACTTTTCAAAATATTAAAGCATAAAGTTGTTGAGAATTAACATCCCGTTAAATAGGCAATCAAAGCGATTTACTAAGAGAAGAAAAAAGAAGAAAAAAAAGTGCTACATTAACAAGGTGTGGATAAAAAAAAGAGTAAGTTAGGCACGTAAAAGCATTAAATATCACCAAATGATACCTATTAACATTTTTTTGCATGACTATGTTCTAGAATCCTAAACCTTAAGGAACAAAATGTAATAAATGATAAGGAACTTTAAGCATTTAAGGAACAAAATGTAATAAATGATAAGGAACAAAATGTATTAACTCCCTTTTTTTTTTTTTTTTCTTCGAGAAATCTCTCAAAATTTCGATCCCCCTCTCCTGTGAATAATAGGAAATATATATATGGGGATTTTAGGGTTTTGGAAGGAGTGGGAAAACGGGTGAAAATCCGATGAAAGAGAGGCCCAACCTCAAATTCAAAATCCCACAGACCTTTCTCCTTTTTGCTCTACCCCTTTTTTTCTGAAGCCCTGAACATTATCCCGAAATAGGAAGGGGGAAAGGGACGATTGGGATGAGTCTCTCGTCCTTGAAGCTCGACGTGGCATCATCTCACCATATCAAGGACGAATTCGCGTGCCTGCTGGATCTGCAAATTGAGAGGGACGTTGGAGAAAATGACAAGGAGGAGCAGGCTGCCCTCTGTTTTCCAGCTCAGCCGCGTCCTTCGCTCTTTCTCACGCGACTTGGGATCATGGGAAGAGCCGACGTCGCTCAATTGTCGCTTCCAAACACGTTTTGGACAGGCGTTGTTGACGCCATGTCTTGCCGCTTGAAGGATACACTCTTGGGACCTGCTCCTTTAGGAACTGGGTCTCTTTAGAATAGGAAATGGGGCGGGTTAAAGGGGAGGAAATGGGCCGGGTTAAAGGGGAGGAAATGGGCTGGAAAGGGAAATGAAAATAGCTGGAATTTGGGCTGAAAAAAGAAAAATAATGGTCCCAATTCGGAGGAAAGAACCAAGACTGATTTGGCCCAAATGAATTTAATATTAGGTAACTTGATGAAAAGAATTAATATAAATTAATTAAGCAAGCTTTCTCAATCTTAACGAAATAAAATAATCGATTTAGTTATAAAACGACTAATTCAAATGGTAAACTACTATGTAACTAAAATAAATAGTAATATATATATATATATATATATATATATATATATATATATATATATATATATATATATATATATATATATATATATATATATATATATATATATATATATATATATATATATATATACATATATTTTAGAATGAAGTGAAATCTTTTTGGGAACGGTTTTCATATAAATAAGATAAACTAATTATACCCACAATAACAATAATAGTATATGTATATGTATATATATGTATATATATATATATATATATACATATATTACTAAACAATTATAAAAATGGTAAAATTGTTTTAAAGTAATTTGCGAGATATTTTGAACTTTATAAAAACTAATTATTTCAAATCGTTTTAGAATTAAGAAGCTCGTCAATTAGTTTATATCGGGGAGGGTCAAAACTGGGTGTCAACAACTGTCCCTCATTTTACTTGGGATTGATGCAAGAAATCTGAGGAAAATGAAATTGACCAAACTAATTTTGACCGACCACAAATTCATCCAAGAAAGGGATTTGGTATGGACTTTAGGAGTTGTGGCCGAACCCTGAAAATAGGTTTCCTACATATCTCAGGCTATATGAGAATTCAGGCCACTTGTAGTTCGATACGCTTGATTCAATGTACGATTTTGAAAGAATTCAAAATCATCTGGATACCGGATTATGAAGGTACCAAGACACTCGAGAATAAGATTTAAGATCGAATGTTGGAATGCAGCCGAGTTTTCAACATTGAGCTCTCCTACATATCCTTGAATTTCAGGAATCATGCTGCTTGTAGTTCGACTCGATCGGTTGAAAAGGAAATTTATTATGCTAAATTACCTTTGGCTCTGGACGAGTGACAAACTAAACTGAGTATGAAAAGGAGGCTTGTAACCTCTTAGCCATGAAGGTGGATATCTTCACATCCATACGTAAGAACTTACGAGGGCATAATTTCCAAAGCTCTTGGTGCATTGTCACTCAGATTGAAAACTTGCTTTCGGCAGACACCAAAATTTCCGGATGCGAAACCGAAGCTAACAAACTGAAAGAAAAACCCACATGCCTTATGATAGGGGTGTGGTTTGATTGTGGTGGAAGTCTCTCCTCTGCTCTCGTCTTAAGAGTTTGACACTCCTCTTTGGACTATGTCCCAGTTCGCTGCTAAGAAAAACTTTCACGTTGTGCTGCATCCCTTTTGATGTCGTCTGCACATGTGGTATGTTTTGGAGAACTCATCCTTTCGGATGCTCTCGACAAAGACGTGTTGACACTTAGTTGTTCTCCTTCTTCAATTGACGTCACCCTGATCGGTTTGACGTAAAGCAAGCAAAGCTTATGTCTTATGCTTGCAATATAATCTTCAATGTACTCTTCATTTGACGTCGAAATAAATAAAAATTGACGCAATGCTAATATTTCTCTTAATGTCAATGTATTCTTCATTTGATGTCGACATAAGTGAAAGATGATGCAGCGCTGATATTTCTCCTGGTGTCGTCTTCGATGCTCTTCTTGATGTTTACTTTTATCATAAATAAAAGAAATGCAGTTGATGCCGGTGAGTGAATATTTCTCTTGAGATGCACGATATCTACTCTGGTAGTGCATGATTTCTTGCGGGGTATGAATATCTTCCCGCGATGCGTAAATTTTGCGAGGGATGGAATCTTCTCGCGATGCATAAATTCCGCAAGGTATGTAATCTTCTTGCGATGTATAAACTTTTGCGAGGGATGAAATCTTCTTGCGATGCATAAATTCAGCAAGGTATGAAATCTTCTTGCGATGCATAAAATTTTGCGAGGGATGAAATCTTCTCGCGATGCATAAATATTAACTCGCAATGCATGATCTTCCGCGATGCATGATTATTAGCTCGCGATGTATAATCTTCCGCGATGCATGAGTATCGACTCGCGATGCATGATCTTCCGCGATGCATGAGTATTGACTCGCGATGCATGATCTTCTGCAGGGTATAAATATCCTCTTGTGATGCATAAGTATTAACTCTTGATGTCATCCTTGGTACCAAAAGAAGATGGTGCTTCCATTGAGCAACATAGCGATCTTCTGGGTGCTTTCTAGATAATCATATCGTCTCAATTGATGATAACGGTAAAATGACTTCCAGATAGTATATCGTCTTGATCGGCAACAATATAAATGACCTCTCCGGATAATGTATCGTCTTGATCGACAATAAAATAATAAACCTTTCGGGTAATGTATAATATCATATCTGACATTATGATGCAAATGACGTTCTTTACGGAAACCATAAACTCTTCCTCGCTTGATTCACCTTCGTATCTAGCTGGACGTTCTTTATGGACTTCATGTTGTTGGAAATTTACTGAAATAAACAAATCATATTCCCAAGTCCCTGTTATAAGCAATAAAATAATTCTTGCATCTACAGGAACACCGTTAATTTGGGAGATATTTCTCCTCCCTCGACTCCTCCATATTCACCGATCAGAGGAATTTACTGATTTCTAAGCAATATTATAAGCCTGCATCCACAAATAAATCATTAGTTTTAAAACGGACTGATCTGTGTCGATTCTTCAATTGTCTGCTCCTTGTCCTGCTATCTTCGATTGATCTTCCTGATCTCCCAACTCTTTATAGATAAGACAAAATATTTTATGCCAAAACAAATGAAACATAAAAGGAAAATCTTTAGAAAAATAAATTTTCCAGAAGTAATATTTTGAAAAGGGTCACTGCCAAATGTCATGTCACGTCAGGCTTAGCGAACTTCTTTGAGTTTGGGTGCTCGGAGGTATATCTGATTATTCGATGGGGAGTATTCAAAACCATTCTAGACTTGGTGGACCCAAGTTGAAATTTTGAGGCCTTCCTCAAAATTTCTGTCCCAGTTACAAGTTTTGAAGTATCTTCAGCCTTGACTTGTTGAGGAAACATCTCATTCTCGAGAATTTTTGAGACCCTCTCAAAAATTCTGTCCCAGTTTCTATCATAAGAGGAATAGAAATCTTATGGGAGATATGACCGAACCCTTGTGGCGCCTACGCATCCCGTTGAGGCAGGAATCAGGTCAAACGTAGTTTCCCCTCAAGGATTAATAAATATAAGAAATTTACAAATAAACTGACCGAGGCCGACATTGTCCGCCTACGTATCTCATTCTTGAGAATTCAGGTCGAACGTAGTTAATATATAAAGAAATAACTAAAGGGATAAACGGGGTGACCGAGGCCGACATAGGCCGCCTACGTATCTCATTCTTGAGAATTCAGGTCAGACGTAGTTCATTTAAGAGGGATAAAATTTAAACAAAGCAAATATAAGCAAAATAGAACAATTACAAGTTAATGACATAAACACAAACTGAAGCTTCACACGTAGTATCTCTTGACAGCATCTGAGTTGATCGGTTTTGGCCACGCGGTGCCATCCATCTCCGACAGGACCAAAGCACCTCCAGATAACACTTTGCGAACCATGTACGGCCCTTGCCAATTTGGTGCGAATTTTCCTTTGTACTCGTCTTGATGAGGAAAAATGCGCTTAAGTACCAACTGACCGATTTCGAAAATTCTCGCTCTTACTCTCTTATGGAAAGCACGAATCATTCTTTGTCGATATAGTTGACCATGACAAATGGAAACCATTCTCTTTTCGTCAATCAAAGTTAATTGATCAATTCTCTTGCTAACCCATTCAGCATTACTCAACTCAGCTTCTTGGATAATTCTCAAAGACGGTATTTTAACTTCGGCGGGTATGACTGCTTCTGTTCCATATACTAGCAAATACAGAGTACCTCCAGTCGATGTTCTGATAGTCATTCGATAACCCAATAGAGCATATGGCAACATCTCGTGCCAACCTCGGTGATTGTCAATCATTTTCCTCAGAATCTTCTTGATATTCTTATTGGCGGCCTCTACATCTCCATTCATTTGAGGACGATAAGCGGTCGAGTTTCGATGAGTAATCTTAAATTGCTCACATATCTCTCTCATCAAGTGACTGTTGAGATTTTCACCGTTGTCAGTAATGATGGATTCTGGTACTCCAAAGCTGCATATCAGATTGTTGCGAACAAAATCAGCTACAACTTTCTTGGTTACCGACTTGTAAGAACCTGCTTCCACCCACTTGGTGAAGTAGTCAATGGCAACCAAAATAAATCTGTGTCCATTTGAAGCGGCTGGCTCTATCGGATCGATGACATCCATGCCCCAAGCTACAAACGGCCAAGGCAAACTCATAGCATTGAGTTCGTGACGCGGCACTCGGATCAAATCACCGTGCACTTGATATTTATGACACTTCTGCACAAACTTGCAACAATCATTCTCCATAGTCATCTAGAAATAACCGGCTCGAAGGATTTTTCATGCCAGAGTGAGCCCATTTATATGCGTTCCACAAACTCCAGCATGTATTTGTTCAATAAGCTTCGCAGCTTCAACAGCGTCGACACATATGAGAAGACCCAAATCTGGAGTTCTCCTATAAAGGACTTCTCCACTTAGAAAGAAATTGAGAGCCATACGACATATCGACTTCTTCTGGGTGGATGTCGCATCTTCAGGATAATTTCCGGACTCCAAATACTTTTTTATATCGAAATACCATGGCAAACCGTCTGGTTCTGCTTCAACATGGGAACAACGGACTGGATGTTCCTTCAGCTCTATATCCAGAGGATCAATATAATCTGTGTCTGGATGTTTAATCATTGAAGCGATGGTGGCAAGAGCATCGGCCAACTCATTTTGTATCTTGGGAGTATGTTTGAATTCGATCTTATGAAATCTTTTGCACAATTTCTGTACGTACTGCACGTAAGGTATAATCTTTGGGTTCTTCACAACCCATTCTCCTTGAACTTGGTGAATCAAAAGATCTGAATCTCCAATAACCAACAACTCGTAGACATTCATGTCGATGGCCATTTTCAACCCAAGAATGCAAGCTTCGTATTCAGCCATATTGTTCGTGCAATTAAATCGGAGCTTAGCTGCCATGGGGTAGTGTTGATCGATTCTGACACTAAGACCGCTCCGATGCCTTTCCCTTGATGATTCACCGCTCCATCAAAGAATAGTCTCCAACCGGGATATGCTTCAGAAATATCTTCCCCCACAAATGACACTTCTTCATCGTGAAAATAAGTCTTAAGCTGTTCATAGTCTTAAGTGGTTCATAATCTTCATCAACTGTGCTTTTATTGCCTTCTGAGTCACATACACAATATGAAACTCACTCAACAGCATTTGCCATTTAGCTAACTTTCCGATCGGCATCGCTTTCTGGAAAATATATTTCAACGGGTCCATTTTGAAATGAGATATGTAGTATAAGAAGACAAGTAATGCCTCAACTTCTGAGCAAGCCAAGTCAAAGCACAGCATGTTCTCTCCAACAAAGTGTAACGAGACTCATATGGAGTAAACTTCTTGCTTATGTAATAGATAGCTCTTTCCTTCTTCCCTGTCTCGTCGTGTTGACCGAGTACGCATCCGAATGCACTATCTGATACGGACAAATATAGCAACAAAGGACTCCCTTCTCGCAGAGGAACCAATACTGGCGGATTTGACAAATTGTTCTTGATAGCATCAAAAGCAGTCTGACACTCTTCAGTCCACTTTGTCGGAGCGTCTTTCTTCAACATCTTGAAGATAGGCTCACACACCACGGTTGATTGAGCTATGAATCGACTGATGTAATTCAACCTACCTAAGAAACTCATCACCTCTTTTCTCATCTTTGGCGGAGGTAACTCTTGAATTGCTTTAATCTTAGAAGGATCGAGCTCAATACCCCTTCTGCTGACTATAAATCCCAACAGCTTGCCGGCTGGAACTCCAAAAGCACACTTAGCGGAATTTAACTTCAAATTGTAATGACGCAAATGATCAAAGAATTTCCTCAGATGTGTCAAGTGGTCGGAACTCTCGCGGGACTTGATTATGATGTCATCTACGTACACTTCGATCTCCTTATGAATCATATCATGAAATATGGTCGTCATAGCCCTCATATAAGTAGCACCAGCATTCTTGAGGCCAACCGGCATCACCCTATAATGATATACACCCCAAGGTGTAATGAAAGCTGTTTTTTCTGCATCTTCCTCGTCCATCAGAATCTGATGATAACCTGCGTAACAATCTACAAATGACTGCATTTCATGTTTAGCACAGTTATCTATCAGAATATGAATGTTCGGCAATGGAAAATTATCCTTAAGGCTAGCTTTGTTAAGATCTCTGTAGTCGACACAGATTCTGATTTTCCCATTTTTTTTGGCGACCGGAACAACATTGGCCAACCAAGTCGGGTATTGTGTCACTTCCACCAATCGAGACTCAATTTGCTTGGTGATCTCTTCTTTGATCTTTAAACTCAACTCAGGCTTGAATTTCCTAGTTTTTTGCTTCACCAGATCGAACCCTGGATTAATCGGCAATTTGTGAGACACAACATTGGTACTCAGCCCTAGCATGTCATTGACTTCCCAGACAAACACATCAACGTACTCAGTGAGTAAATGAATTAGATCCTTCCTCTGAGTTTTATTCAAATGAACGCTGATTTTTGCCTCTTTGACGTATTCTTGGTCTCCCAGATTTACCATTTCAGTTTCCTTTAAATTCGGCTTGTGCTGATTTTCAAACTGTCGAAATTCTTCGACAACATACTCTGATGCCTCATTTTTCTCTTCGTAATCATCAACCTCGTCATCACCTGCCTCACTTTGTTCGTTCAGCTCTGACATGACATGACATTGGCAGGTTTAAGACTTATATTACTGAAACCATAAATAGACAAAGTTAGACAAGTAAAAATATAACAAATAAGTAAATAAACCAAATATTAAATAAAGAGTCTTTCATTCAAAAAGTGAAATAATGCAAACTTTGGCTATGGCAAAGGGCCATGTTGCCTTTTTCAAACATCACGAGAGAAATTTAAAAATGCACGCAATTAAGAAAATGCAAAATGGTGGGTCTCGGGCCTCTTTTGGACTACCACCGATTTAAATATGCATGAAACGACACCCTTCTACCAAGGAGTTCGGGGAATCAGAATCAGCGTGGAGGTCCAGTTCTGCAGCATCTCTCCAAGCTCAGCATCACGGATACCAGCTAGCTCGACCTCTTCCTCAATAACAGCATCGATCTCCTCGAAAAGGCCGCAGATTCCTTCCCCCATGTCGTCACGCTCGGCATACTCTCGGATCGGGAATGATTGATACAGATGAGGGATTGGCTTAGACAATGCTTGATCGATTTTCTTCTTCGCCTTCATATCATCATCTGTGGGGATGTACCCCAGACCATATCTAGCTCCTTTGACGGGGACCGGAATAGGCTCAATAATTACTTGAGAATTTCTTCCCAATCCGAAACCTGGTTCAAAACCATTCTGCAGCATCACAGTGGCTATCATCTTGTACACGGCGGGCATAGGAGAATGTGGGGCCAAGTCTTCACCAGTGGCATTTACCAGCTCCGCCGTATAGAAATCGGTACCTCGAGACACTTCATCGATAATTGGCGCCTGTCTGCCGGAGTGACTACCTTTACCATGAATAACCAGCTCTTCGTTCTTCCAAACAAGTTTCATCATCTGATGAAGGGTAGAAGGCACAGCTCCAGTCATATGAATGAATGGCCTTCCCAGAAGAAGGTTGTAGCTGGTATCAATATCTAAGACTTGAAACTGCGCGCTAAACTCGGTCGAACCCATTTGGATAACCAGATTTATAGCTCCCAAGGTATTTCTCAGGACCCCATCGAAGGCTCTTACATTGACTTGATTTTGCTCCAACTTCCCCAAGTCAAAACGTAACTGCTTCAATGTCGACAATGGACAAATATTCAAACCGGACCCATCATCCACCAAGATGCGATTTATGACCTTTTCACGATAGACAATGGTGATGTGCAGCGCCTTGTTATGAGACTTCCCTTCAAAGGGCAACTCGTCGTCACAAAAGCTAATTCTATGGCCTCGAATAACTTGGTGGATCATAGCGGCCACGTTATTGCTGCTTGTGCCTGCGGGCACATATGTATCATCGAGTGCCTTCATCAAAGCCTGCCTGTGCGATTTGAGAACTCATCAGCATGGCCCACACAGAAATATGGGCTGGAGTCTTCTCCAAATGCTTAACAATAGAATAATCTTTTGGCTGCATTCTTCTCCAGAACTCCTCTACTTCGCCTTCGCTTATTGGCCTTTTAGATTGATCCTTCTTTTGACTTCCGAGAGCAAGCTCCTCAGGAGTATAGTATCTACCAGATTGGGTCATACCTTGTGCAGTGGCAGTTTCAATCACGAACTTTGGCTTGATCAGAGTTTTTGATGGAACCAAGGCAACAGCATTTGCGGGTGTCAAAATAACGAACTCTTTCTTCTCTTTGATACTCAACGAAGCCACAGACCTTTCCAACTCATCTAGGACGATTGGAGTTATCACTTTTGTCACGCACCAGTCATCATATGTCTCTATCATATTAACGTTGCCGCCTCCATGATTCGGCAATGGGTTGGTGTTGACATTTGGTGCCGCTGGTTGGAGAGAGACTACCTCTTGGTCAATCAAATCTTGAATTTTGTGCTTGAGGTTGATACAATCCTCAGTATCATGCCCAATACTGTTGGAATGATAAGCACATCTCTGATCAGGTTTGTAGAATTTTGAATTGACATCCACGGGTTTGGACCCACAGGGTGGATATATCCAGCCGCAGCCAGTCGCTTGTACAGCTTGGTTCGACTTTCCGCGAGCGCGGTGAAATTCCTTGTAGGTTTCTTCTCGAACCGAGATCGAGGGGGACCATAATTGCCTTGAGGAGGAGGCACCTGTTGGTAACTTTGGTTATTTGGGCGAGGAGCTTGATTTCTTGGGTATGATTTTGTTTCGTAGTTTGGCATTGGAGCTTGGTAGTTCGGGTAGGGTTTTTGATATGGTGGAGCTTGGACTTGATATGCAAGAGGGGGTGCTCGGTAGCTCGACTGTATGCCACACCTTTGGTAATGAGATGAAATTTGGTAAGGTGGAGGATGATTTGGGTAAACAGGAGATGGATTTTGGTAACTTGGGGATGGACTTTGGTATACTGGAGCTTGGACACTCGGATAAGAGGGGCAACATTTTGATAAACTGGAGGATTATTTGGATGACTAGCTTGCGTATAGCAAGTGTGATAGGAATTTTGGAAAGGTCGAGGACGACCTCGGGAATATGATGAGCTTCTGGGGGTTTTCTTCCCCTCATATGAAACAACAGCAATTTCTTCTCTATTCTCCTTTAACAACCCTGAAGATCCGGGTAATGCGGCTACACGGGCTATCTTCCCTGTTTTCAAATCATCTTCAATGGTTTCACCGATCTTTACTATTTTAGCAAACTTTGCTCCAACGAGCAACATAATTCTGTCATAATATTCGGGTTCTTGCACCCGCACAAACACTTCAACGATTTATTTTTCAGACATGGGTGGTATTACTCTCGCCGCTTCCTTCCTCCACCTATAGGCAAATTCTCTGTAGCTCTCAGTAGACTTCGGCTTTATCTTCTCCAAAGAGTAACGATTAGGAACGATTTCTACATTATAAGCGAATCGCTCGATGAAATCCTTTGCTAGAGCATTCCAGCTGGGCCATTGTCGGGTTTCGTGGGAGGTGAACCACTCCAGAGCCTCCCCGCACAAATTTTGGCTGAAAAGCCGCATCAACAAAGCTTCGTCCCTTCCAACTCCTACGAGCTGGTCACAGTAGGCTCTCAGATGACCCATAGGGTTGCCCACTCCTCCGAAGGTGTCAAACTTTGAGATCTTGAATCCTTATGGAAGGTCCAGACTCGGGTGAATGCACAAATCTTCATAGTTAAGTCCGATAGCATCGGGGACGCATTGAAGCTCTTTCATAGCCTTCTTGATCTCCTCTTTTATGTCTACTTTTGCTTCTTCCTTCGCCCTCCACTCTCTTTCCTGTTCCTCATAGTGGTCCAACTCAGAACAGTGCATGTCGTGCTCAGCATGGACAGGGATTTGGAAAGTGGTTCTTTTAGGCAAGGGTGGAGCTATGGAAGGACTCTGGGCGTTTTGAGCAGCTTGGTAATTTTGGGGGTAAGTCTGAGGATTGGTGTTCTGATTTAAATAATGGTGGGATGCCTGAGGATTAGAAGTGTACTGATTCAGATTTTGACTTTGGTTTTGCGGTGGTGGAGCGGATTGAGGTTGGGTATTTTGAAGATGAGAGGGAATTTGGGGGTGGTTATTCCGAGGAGGTGGTGGAGTTTAATAAGAGGCTGAAGCATACTATGGATTTTGGGTAGTTGGGTCTATAGCAGGGGGATTCTGAGCGAGCGGCACGCCTTGAGCTGGATCCACATTTGAGGAAGGAAAGTAGATAGGAGGCCTTCCCTCTGTAGTATTAACAGCAAAACCCGGCGGAGGCAGATCCTGTCTCCTTTGCATTTCCATTCTCATTTCTGCAATTTGCTGCATAAACTGCAGAATCAACTCGTTATGGTCCGCTATGGTGGGTTGAGCCACCACAACATCAGTAAGACCTACTTCCTCGCTATTATCTCCCATAATCGTCTTTCCTTTGTCAGAATTTTGCCCTGGGAAGGAATCTGCGGGACCTTTTGATCTGGTGAAGTAAGGATAATCTGCCACCTTAATCAACACAGATCAGTTCAAAATACCTGAGGAGGAAAACAACTCAAAGGCAGATTTGTCAGTTTGGATTCAGAATACAAAACGCATAATATCACACATAGAGCAGATAAACTGTCACAAACCGAAACCATACACTAAAAGATAGGGTGCAATCTCGGATTGCGACCGGCGTCGTCGAACTCTCAGAGTTCTAAGACAAGCCTCATTCATATCATTCATTGCATATACGTAGTGAAAAGTAGTGCGGAATTAAAACTTTTCACGAAACATAATATAGTCTTTAAAAATCTCTTTCATATAAAAGTAATAGAAATGCTAAGTCTCAATCTCATCATCTTAAGACACAAGAGTACTTTGGGACACGGCCCATACCTCAATACGAAAATAGAAAGACATAGTCTATTACAATACTTCAAAGAAAAACAATAAAATGACATATATATGCCCTCGAAACAAATGAGGACATACTTCAACTTCTTCTTGAACGATCTTTTAAGCCCAAGTATTCTTCTCCAAAGATCCTTACCTACCAAGAATTATAGATAGAAAATAAAGCATGGAATTAGTACAACCACATGTACTAAGTATGGCTATATGCATAAAATCATGAAAACGGACTTTATTGGAAATATGCATCTTTTCATTTAGAAATCTTAGTTTAAACATAAGAACGTCATTTAGCAATTAAGAAACACATAAGATAACCATTAACCAAAAATACCATTTAAAGAACTCACTTTACAGTGAGCTACATTCACTGTTACAGTGAAACACTTCATATCTCACTTTTAAGTCTTCCTAGCATGTAATTCCCTCACTTAAAGTCATCCTAAGATTCACTTAAGTCACACAAAGAGATACCGCCCATACACCCTCTCTAGATGTGCCTAAACGACCCTTAAGATTACCTACGATGAGTCACATACATACTTAGAAAACAATCATAAACATCTATGTAACATTCTTCTACCAAAGGTCAATTCCAAGGTTCACTTGAGTGAGTGTGGAGCGACCGCCCATACAATCTCTATCACACACACACACAAGAGATCCTATAGACTACCTCATATAGAATCATTCTCACTAAACACACCAACACTTATAATTAGAAGACATTCTCTTTCCAAAGCCTATCAAAAGACCTACTTAAGTAAATCAAGAAGATATGTCCATAGTGCAATGACCTCTCCACGATTACCTAAATAGTCCTTAAGACTTCCTAAGGTTTAGATCATGTCAACAAGATTAACCAACTTCCCTAACTAAGAGTCATTCTCAAGACTTCCAAAGATAAGACATGAAGAGACCATCCTTTCATGCCCTCCTCATAGTTTAGCTAAGGAATGCTTAAGTCACTTTAGATTAGGTACTCAACCATTCACATAGTTACTAACATAGGTCATTAGTTTATTAGTTCATTAAGACTCATACATCACATAAGACACTCACATAAAGCATCACATAAGACACTCACATAATGGTCTTGGACAAGACCTAGGAACTCCACATAACACCTTCAAAGTCTATTGTGCAATGTCTACATAGCGTCCCATACCACCACCTAAACCTCATAAACTTATCTAATGCTAAAAAGTATTCCACATGATGAGAATATGCAACAACCGACATAGACCATGGTAGCAAGACATGGAATCCGAAGTTCTATCCTACTTCGATGAGGTTGTTCTACTTGCCAATGGTAGAACTTGGACACATCCCATGTAGGCACATGGTTAAGGAATATGAAGGGCGTAATAAGCATTCAGTCTGTTCTTTAACTGAATCCACTTAACCCTACTTATACTCACTCGGTGCTAGCCTTAGTTCTCATAGATTAATTCACATTAAGGTTCATATAAATAGGTCACTTATCTAGTTCTGACCCAATTACATTCACCCTACCAAAGCAAGGTCCACTAGGGCATAACTTACTTTGGCGACAAGAAGCTCATAGCGACTTACCTAAGATATGATATGATGCCGTTCCAGCCAATCAACCTTAAGTCCATCACTCATCACATGAAGGATACCATTACGGCAAACTACTTCACAATTCATAACCTCGCCACTAAGTTCAAGGTTCCACATAGTTTGACCTTCTTATCATTAAGGTCTCACCTATATTGATTATTCAATACTAAGAGTTATAACACCCTATATCAAGACATCACATACTCATAACCATATATACATCAAGTAAGAGATACAAGTCAACCAAGACAAGACATCACATACTTCACTTTTAACACATAATACAAGTCATTCTAGAAACACTTCTAAAACAACTTAACATCTTCAAGTCATCCTATATATCATCATAATATCTTTAATAAACTCCACATTGACTCATAAAGTCAATTAGGAATAACCAATACTTAACCTAACACTACACTCATAATGTCAAGTCAAAGTCTAACATGATCACTTAAGGCAACATTACTGGAAGAATACATACATGACTATATAACTTCACATGTAGATAAGTAATGACATACTCACATCATCAACTACATAAATAGCCACATAACTTCAAGTAATTTCCAATAAGGCCATGCTCATAATATTGCATAAAGTAACGCCGACAAGGCCACATCAATTACAAGTAAACCACATAACACCGCCACCATAAGTGGACCATACCAAACACGATAGAATCGAAGTATAATTAATATCAAATTAAGGAAAACGGGGCAGCATACCTTCATCCCCTCATCCACACTTCAATTCAATGCCAAACCAACCAATTCAACATCACAAGGCCCTTACCCATGGCCATGAACAATAATTCAAAGCAATAACCATAAAACTCAATGAATCTAAATCAATTCAATCTAGGTTTAACAATCTAAGATCAATTATATATCAATTGAATACAATTCTTATATCATTAGAAAGCCCATAAGAAACTACACAACAATTCATCAACATTAGCTTAATATCAAGTAACCCAATATGTAGTCAAAACTAGGGTTCATCAATTCACATGGGTTCATAGTTAATTTATGTTGAAATCATCAATACAATAACAATTAGATCATAATTCAATGCTTAGAAATCATTTATGCAAGAACCCATGGTAGAATCCCGAAATTGGACAATTCACTTTAGAAAACTTTGTAAAACACTTTGAGGATTGGGCTCCTTGATGAAATAAGTTTCAAGGATAAAAATCCATACCTCAAGGATGATAATCCTTCACTTTGATGAAGAATTTTCACTTAAGAACCCCTCACCAAGCTGCCTCTTCAATGGAGTCTTCAATTGAGGTTTTTGGGATATTTCTAAGAGTTTTGGGTTTTCAATTTGGAAGAATGAAGTCTTTAGGGTGTTAACTACTTATATAGTTAATTAAAATACCCATAAGACCCTTAATAAACCGCCTAAACTCTTATTTAGATGTGGGGTGAATTTACAAGTTCACCCCTGACTTAACAGAAAAATTTGCGCACAGGGACTAGGCTTGCGACGACATGCTTGTGACGGGGCGTCACGGGTGCAGCGGCCCGTCATGGCCATCCGTTGCAAGCTTCACTGGCTTGCCAAGGGTCCCCTCTACACCGTTGAACAAGTCCCCCACGACGGAACCTTGTGACGGGGCGTCACAGCCATGACTGGCCGTCGACTGCTCCGTCGCCAAGGCTGCCTGGGACAGCCTGCTTACCAGGTTTTGGGTCCTTCCTCAAGGACCCTTTGATGGTCCTTGGGGATGATTTCACGGACGTTTCCAACCCAAATATGATCATATATGAGTTTAACACCTCTCACATGAATTTCATACAAAACAAACACGTAAAACTCGACGAAACTCGCCTAGACGTATAAGGTGGACTCAAGGCATATCTTTCGAATGCCTTGGACGTTCTTGGTCGTTTGACCTCCAAACTTCACGAAAATTTAACCACTGCCTATAAATGCTATATTAACTCTATTAAGAACCTTAAAACACCATGAAACACACATAAACACATAGAACCACATAAGAGACAATTAGGTGACTTAGTCGTCAGACGTCTTAGTCGTCCCTTGACGTTTGTCTTCCAACACCTCTAATATTTTGGCTACTGCCTCTATACCACATATTAAACATATTTAGGACCTTATAACACCAAGACCAACATATTAGGCTCTAGTTAACCTATGTTATTTTCAAGGTCTTACAATCTCCCCCACTTGGACACATTCGTCGTCGAATGACACTTGCCACTCTCCGAACACTTCCAAGATTAGAGATTCAAGTAGAAGCATATAACCAAGCCATACAACTCATATCAAGAAGAAATCATCAATTTCACATAATCGGGAGATTCACAACACAACAAGAAACTAGAAAACAATTCTATAACTCATTATGCTATAAAGCTCACATTCTTCAATCCAAATAGCAAAAACTCATTTTATATTCAACATCATATTCATATAAATCAGTTCTAACCACATTACTACAATCTTAGACCAAAGAATCAAATAGTCATTTTCACAAAAATATTACAGTGAGCAGTTCATAAAGAAACAGTGATTTTAGCAACTCTTCCAAAAAAATGCAATCTTTAGGCAATTCTCTATATAAACATGCTAAAATGCAAGATAACATCATGTAAACACATCATACAATATGCTCAAAGTTTCATAAATCACACAATGCAAGAAGTAAATGAAATTCAATTTCAACCAAACTCCTAAACATCATGCACATGCAACAAATCAAGGAATTCTATCCCATCTACAAACCATACTCCCCCACTTAGAAGGAACTCATACTATCAAAAGAGAAACAAGAACTTACCAACATCATCATCACCATCACCAGGCTTCTCAATTCTAGTACGGAGTGCATAGAAACGCCTCTTAGTTGGAGCATCTGCCTTTGGAACACTAGGATCAACCCTCTTGCCCTCTTTCCTAGAAGCAATGTTTGGACAATATCTCACTTTGTGCCCATCCTTTCCACATCCAAAGCAACTACCGGTACCCAATAAACACTCACCATAATGTCTCTTACCACAAGTGGCACATAAAGGTTTGTCATTGCTAGATCCACCTCTCTTCTCAAGCTTCTTCTTAGGAACACTAGGTCCATCTTGAGTTTGAACCCTCTTTTTGAACCTAGGTTGCACTTGGTCACTAGCAACACTCCTTTTCAAGTTCCTTGACATCCTCCTAATTTTAGACTCTTCAATTAATTGCGCATACACCATGAGTCTAGCCAAAGTCATATTATCATGCAACATAGCCGTACGACATTCCTCCTTCACTAAATCGGCTACACCCGTCACAAAGCGACTCATTTCATCCCTTGAATTAGTCACTAGGGAAGGTGCATACCTAGACAAAGTCGAGAATTTCAAAGAGTACTCCTCAACACTCATATTGCCTTGCTTGAGATTGATAAATTCTTCCACCTTCTCTTCCCTCTTCTCACGAGGAAAATACTTGCCAAGAAAAGCTTCCTTGAATTCTTCCCACTCAATAGGACCCGACTCCACCGGTCTATTGTCCTTCCATTGAGTGTACCAAATTTGAGGCACATCTCTCAATTGATAAGAAGCCAACTCCGCCTTCTCCCTAGATGTAACCCCCATAGCACTCAAAACTTTGTACACACCATCAAGGAATTCTTGGGGATCCTTATTCACCTTAGAGCCAAGAAAGATTGGAGGATTCAACCTCACAAAGTCTCTCAACCTAGATGACATAGTGCTGTCTCCATAGCATTAACCCTAGGCATCATGTTCAAGTTAGCTTGAGCCGTTACGGCTTGGGCTAAAGCAAGTAAAGCCTCTCCAATCACCCTATTAGACAATTTCGGCACCTCATCACCTCCTCCTACATTAGGAGCATGATCACCTTGAGGAGGCACTTGATCATCTTGAGCACCTTGCCCACCTTGCCCACCTTGAGCACCTTGAGGAACTTGCTCAACTTGGGGAAGAACCTCCTCATTCACCCTCTCCTCTTCCAACCTTCCAGCGGCCATCCTTCTAGTATTCATCTCTAGCAAACACAAGGAAACTCATAAGAAGGATAATCATAACATTTACTCTACCGCACGATATAGGAGTAGAAAAGAAGGAAAACTCTATCGTCCTATAGCCTCTCGCCCATAGATGTGTCGCGACTCACACCGATGATCAAGACTCTGCTAGACGTGACTTGATGAGACTTTTTGATACCTAATACTACTTTCACCAACCAATGCTCTGATACCAACTTTGTCACAACCCGAAACCATACCCTAAAAGATAGGGTGCAATCTCGGATTGCGACCGGCGTCGTCAAACTCTCAGAGTTCTAAGACAAACCTCATTCATATCATTCATTGCATATACATACTGAAAAGTAGTGCGGAATTAAAACTTTTCACAAAACATAATATAGTCTTTAAAAATCTCTTTCATATAAAAGTAATAAAAATGCTAAGTCTCAATCTCATCATCTTAAGACACAAGAGTACTTTGGGACACGGACCATACTTCAATACGAAAATAGAAAGACATAGTCTATTACAATACTTCAAAGAAAAACAATAAAATGACATATATATGCCCTCGAAACAAATGAGGACATACTTCAACTTCTTCTTGAACGATCTTCTAAGCCCAAGTCTTCTTCTCCAAAGATCCTTACCTACCAAGAACTATAGATAGAAAATAAAGCATGGAATTAGTACAACCACATGTACTAAGTATGGCTATATGCATAAAATCATGAAAACGAACTTTATTGGAAATATGCATCTTTTCATTTAGAAATCTTAGTTTAAACATAAGAACGTCATTTAATAATTAAGAAACACATAAGATAACCATTAACCAAAACTACAATTTAAAGAACTCACTTTACAGTGAGCTATATTCACTGTACAGTGAATTAATTCACTGTTACAGTGAAGCACTTCATCCCTCACTTTAAGTCTTCTAGCATGTAATTCCCTCACTTAAAGTCATCCTAAGATTCACTTAAGTCACACAAAGAGAGACCGCCCATACACCCTCTCTAGATGTGCCTAAACGACCCTTAAGATTACCTACGATGAGTCACATACATACTTAGAAAACAATCATAAACATCTATGTAACATTCTTCTACCAAAGGTCAATTCCAAGGTTCACTTGAGTGAGTGTGGAGCGACCGCCCATACAATCTCTATCACACACACACAAGAGATCCTATAGACTACCTCAAATAGAATCATTCTCACTAAACACACCAACACTTAAAATTAGAAGACATTCTCTTTCCAAAGCCTATCAAAAGACCTACTTAAGTAAATCAAGAAGATATGTCCATAGTGCAATGACCTCTCCAAGATTACCTAAATAGTCCTTAAGACTTCCTAAGGTTTAGATCATATCAACAAGATTAACCAACTTCCCTAACTAGAGTCATTCTCAAGACTTCCAAAGATAAGACATGAAGAGACCATCCTTTCATGCCCTCCTCATACTTTAGCTAAGGAATGCTTAAGTCACTTTAGATTAGGTACTCAACCATTCACATAGTTACTAATATAGGTCATTAGATTATTAGTTCATTAAGACTCATACATCACATAAGACACTCACATAAAGCATCACATAAGACACTCACATAATGGTCTTGGACAAGACCTAGGAACTCCACATAACACCTTCAAAATCTATTGTGTAATGTCTAGATAGCGTCCCATACCACCACCTAAACCTCATAAACTTATCTAATGCTAATAGGTATTCCACATGATGAGAATAGGCAACAACCGACATAGAACATGGTAGCAAGACATGGAATCCGAAGTTCTATCCTACTTCGGTGAGGTAGAACTTGGACACATCCCATGTAGGAACATGGTTAAGGAATATGAAGGGCATAATAAGCATTCAGTCTGTTCTTTAACTGAATCCACTTAACCCTACTTATACTCACTCGGTGCTAGCCTTAGTTCTCATAGATTAATTCACATTAAGGTTCATATAAATAGGTCTCTTATCTAGTTCATGACCCAATTACATTCACCCTACCAAAGCAAGGTCCACTAGGGCATAACTCACTTTGGCGACAAGAAGCTCGTAGCGACTTCCCTAAGATATGATATGATGCCGTTCCAGCCAATCAACCTTAAGTCCATCACTCATCACATGAAGGATACCATTACAGCTAACTACTTCACAATTCATAACCTCGCCACTAAGTTCAAGGTTCCACATAGTTTGACCTTCTTATCATTAAGGTCTCACCTATATTGATTATTCAAGACTAAGAGTTATAACACCCTATATCAAGACATCACATACTCATAACCATATATACATCAAGTAAGAGATACAAGTCAACCAAGACAAGACATCACATACTTCACTTTTAACACATAATACAAGTCATTCTAGAAACACTTCTAAAACAACTTAACATCTTCAAGTCATCCTATATATCATCATAATATCATTAATATACTCCACATAGACTCATAAAGTCAATTAGGAATAACCAATACTTAACCTAACACTACACTCATAATGCCAAGTCAAAGTCTAACATTATCACTTAAGGCAACATAACTGGAAGAATACATACATGACTATATAACTTCACATGTTGATAAGTAATGACATACTCACATCATCAACTACACAAATAGCCACATAACTTTAAGTAATTGCCAATAAGGCCATGCTCATAATATTGCATAAAGTAACGCCGACAAGGCCATATTAATTGCAAGTAAAACACATAACACCGCCACCATAAGTGGACCATACCAAACACAATAGAATCGAAGTATAATTAATATCAAATTAAGGAAAACGGGGCAGCATAACTTTATCCCCTCATCCACACTTCAATTCAATGCCAAACAAACCAATTCAACATCACAAGGCCTTTACCCATGGCCATGAACAATAATTAAAAGCAATAACCATAAAACTCAATGAATCCACATCAATTCAATCTAGGTTTAACAATCTAAGATCAATTATATATCAATTGAATACAATTCTTATATCATTAGAAAGCCCATAAGAAACTACACAACAATTCATCAACATTAGCTTAATATCAAGTAACCCAATAAGTAGTCAAAACTAGGGTTCATCAATTCACATGGGTTCATAGGTAATTTATGTTGAAATCATCAATACAATATCAATTAGATCATCATTCAATGCTTAGAAATCATTTATGCAAGAACCCACGGTAGAATCCCGAAATTGGACAATTCAATTTAGAAAACTTTGTAAAACACTTTGAGGATTGGGCTCCTTGATGAAATAAGTTTCAGGGATAAAGAGCCATACCTCAAGGATGATAATCCTTCACTTTGATGAAGAATTTCCACTCAAGAACCCCTCACCAAGATGCCTCTTCAATGGAGGTTTTTGAGATATTTCTAAGAGTTTTGGGTTTTCAATTTGGAAAAATGAAGTCTTTAGGGTGTTAACTACTTATATAGTTAATTAAAATACCCATAAGACTCTTAATGAACCGACTAAACTCTTATGTAGACGTGGGGTGAATTTACAAGTTCACCCCTGACTTGGCAGAAAAATCTGCGCACAGGGACAAGGCTTGCGACGACCTGCTTGTGACGGGGCATCACTGGTGCAACGGCCCATCATGGCCATCCGTTTCAAGCTTCAGTGGCTTACCAAGGGTCCCCTCTACACCCTTGAACAAGTCCCCCACGACGGAACCTTGTGACGGGGCGTCACAGCCATGACTGGCCGTCGACTACTCCGTCGCCAAGGCTACCTGGGACAGCATGCTTACCAGGTTTTGGGTCCTTCCTCAAGGACCCTTTGATGGTCCTTGGGGATGATTTCCCGGACGTTTCCAACCCAAATATGATCATATATGAGTTTAACACCTCTCACATGAATTTTATATAAAACGAACACGTAAAACTCAACGAAACGCGCCTAGACGTACAAGGTCGACTCAAGGCATATCTTTCGAATGCCTTGGACGTTCTTGGTCGTTTGACCTCCAAACTGCACGAAACTTTAACCACTGCCTATACATGCTATATTAACTCTATTAAGAACCTTAAAACACCATGAAACACACATAAATACGTAGAATCACATAAGAGACAATTAGGTGACTTAGTCGTCCCTTGACGTTTGTCTTCCAACACCTCTAATATTTTGGCTTATGCCTCTATACCACATATTAAACATATTTAGGACCTTAGAACACAAACACCAACATATTAGGATCTAGTTAACCTATGTTATTTTCAAGGTCTTACATAAACACACAAGTTGCTATGTGTGAGGAATATCTTCAACCCACGAGTGAGGACGGAAACAAATTTTTTATCAAGCAGGAGTTTGCTTGTTTTTTAATTTGACACTGTCTCAGAAAGGTTAAATCATGTTGAGCTACGGTCTTCTTGCAGCTGCTCTTTGATGTCCGGTGATCTGATCTTCACATCTCCTTGTAACATGAAATGGGGGGGGGGAACAAAATTTTTCAAAGATAGGGGACGGGCCTTGAAAGGCTGCCTACGTATCTCACAAGGAGAAGTCAGGCCCAACATAGTTCGAGTACAAAAGGGAAATATTTTCATTCATCCATTCGTCGGGATTACAAGGAAATGGAAATACAACAAATAAAGATAAACTAATGACTCCATCTCAGTCATTTTATTCTCTTTGTCATATTCATCTTAGCCACGGGGAACGGTCTCAACTTGAATATTTCCCATGCTGATGAGGGATTCGAGGTCATGGAAAAAGTCAAGACACTTTTCAATGTTGTGGTCTGTGGCGTGATGATGATAGGGACAACGCTTTCGGATTTCATGCTGAAGAGAATATTGCATGTCCACATTCTTGTAGTAATGGGTAAAGACGTCATTCTGAACCAAATCCGAGTAAATTTCCCTCATTGTTTTCTTGAAAGGCGTGAATGAACAATGATAGAATTCGGTCTTCTCTGTGACCGGTATGTCAAGACGCGGTTCATCACATGCAAGGATGACGCCGTCACCCCAAGTGTTCGGAGTACTATCCATGCTGAATAAATAGCGTACTGCATTTTTAAACCCAACACATTCCTCTATTGTGTGCCCTTTCTCCCTGGGATGACATTCACACGTCTTGCAGAGATATCCTAATCCCACTTGCGGGGACGCCTTCTTAATGAGTCTTAGCAGGCCCCTAGACCGATAGTGTTCAAAAACGAGAGCGTACGAAATGACCTTTATTTTCTTTCGACCTTCGTGCGGATATTCCTTGAGAGAAATTTTACTGTCTCCATTTGCCAGACGTCCCTCGAAAGAAGGTGGGCGGGCAAGTATCTCCTCATAACTTTCCTTCTCATAATTTTCTTCGTTGATTTCCTCTTCGGGGCTCTCAGGAGGAAATAGTGATTCGTACAGATGCTTTCCGTGCTGCTTTTGCATCTCGATCCTCTCTTCTTCACTTGGTTCAGCTTGAATACCCTTTCCTTTGTCCATAGTGGAGATTTTGCCTTTCCTGAGACAGTAGAATAGTATTTTAGGATTTGTGGTATGAGAGGTGTCTTTTGAGTGAGAAACTTAAGACTCGGGAAATTTTGGTCGGACATTTTATAATAGTGACTTGTTTGTATATTTTGAAAATTTCTGAAAAATAGTGGGTTTCCGATATCCTCATTCACAGCAACATAGCACATAAACAGTAACATATATCGCGTCCTAAACATGCTTGTGACCCTTTTATGCCAAGGGTAGGCCTAACGAATTAAAGAATGTATATGCTTTTTCAACCTAATTCATTATCCCCAAAATACTTCATTAATAACATCCAAAATGTCTGATAAACATAAACAAAGAAATAGTTCTGAAGATAAATTACAAAACAAAGTATAAATAAAGTAGTCCCACGCAGGGGATGGTAAATAAAATTCAAGCCTCCTCTGATCCTTTGCCAAGTCTGGTCCTCTTGGCGATGTTGACCTCTTCCCATATAGCATATATGTTTGCCCATAGATGATCTCTCGCCAATCGAGCTCCGTCTTGATGTTTGAACCCCTCTATCGACTGAATCTGTTGTTCTATGCTATCATCTAATTCTTTCATGCACTGTCTGGCTCTTCGTAGCTCTTGTTTCAATTGAGCTATGGCTTTGGCGTCTTCTGAATGACGACGTTGATGCTCTAATTCATTCTTATAAAACTTCTCTTGAATTCGGTGAAGTCGGACTTGATGTTTGGCTCCAACATTTGCAATAATGTGAGGAACGTATGGACTAGGCTCAATAGTTCCAGCGAGACTCTTTTTCAACCATTCTTTGTACTCTATAGAACATTCTGGAGGAAACCTGTTTGGTACAGGCTAACCCAATACTCTGTGAGACTTCCACATCCTACGCATGCTTCAGCGAATGCAACTCGTCCGTTCTCGTGGTCAGTTGCAAATTTTCTCATATCTGCGATCTGGGGCAACTCTTGTTTCCCTCCTAGTTGCCTTAGGACTCGACCGGGAGCATATGGTCTGGTCCATCTTAACCCAGCAAATACCAAATAAGGGACCTTTTCTGTTCGAACCACCATATTCTTAGTTACCACCAAACTATCTATTGACCACTGTAGGTCTTCTTCTCTCAGCCCTCGAAGCCTCGGATACCAAAAGCTTTCTCCTTCAGTCTTATTGCAACTATTGTGATACAACCACCAATCATTACCATGTAGCTTGTCTGACCGCCTTACGGGATATGGTTCTTTTGGATTATGAGTCTTGATTAAATGTCGCATCATCCACCACTGTAGTATCAGATTACACCCTTGAAAGAAGCGTTCTCCGCTCTGACATTTGTCTAAAGCCCTATAGATGTCGGCCAAAATCATAGGCGCTAAAGTGTAGTACTTTGTTGATGTTTTATAATCCAGTCCGTAGAAGATGGCATGAGTGACCATAAACACACTAGGATGAATAGTGTATTTTGGCCCTTGAGGGAAAACCATCGTTCCGAATAAACATATTGCAAAAGCGAAGGGACGCATCTCTTTCCATTTTTCTTTTGAAATGAACTCGTCTTTATATTTCTCATAAGCCCTTGCACGTCCGAACCTATAATATAGTTTTCTGAAAGGTATATTTGGGCCAGAGAGCTTGTCCATCCACTCGGTTTTAACCAATGACAACTTTTCTCTAATTTTGGCGAAATCCCATATTATGGGATTTAGGAGATCTGTATCTGGATGTCGTTTCCTTTTGTTGCACATGGCGACACTTTCATAGCTGATAAGGACTTCTTCTATAGTTGGCGTCAGCTCCACTTCCCCAAATCGAAAGACCATGTTCTCACTATCCTAGAATTTCACCATCGTTCCAATTAGGCCAGGCCAAGCATTCATCTCTAGCAGCGACGGAAGGTAACCTATGTGTTTCTGAACGATTATTTTGTCGTCGTTATTCATGAACCTCCACCATACTTTGAGGAAGGAATCGGGGACGGTAACCATTCTTGTTTTCAAAGGCTCGTGTGTCGGATTTATCCTACAAAAATTAGTCAACCCCCACACCCATAGACAATAAATTGTCTTAAAAACACATATACATCCTTCAATCAACACGTAAGCATGATTGTCTGTTTTTGGCAATTTGGAGCCAAGTAGACACAAGCTGGGCTTCTAATGGGCCCAACACTCCTTGGGTGTTGGGTCATCTTAGTTCAAATGCTCCTAAATTCGGGATTTGGCTCGGCTCTACGCTAGTTTACTAGGAGTGGCTTTTGAAAAGACCGGGAACCCAAACGGACAATTTGGGCTGGAACTCACGACAACTATTGGACGCATGACGAACCAATATATTGCCGTTAATTCCGAAAAAGGGTGAATATAAAAAAATCCGGCTGCGGTTCCGCAAACGTCCCTTAATATACTATACATACATCAGAAATATGCCATGATATGCAATGTCAGTTTATAATTTAAGCAAATTTAATCACATATAAGTAGTTTAATAATAACACTTAGTCCAAATAGTCAAATCATTTTGGTTAGAACTTAATTAGTCCCCAGTAGAGTCGCCATTTCTGTTTTAATCAAAAACGAAAAAAATATTATTTTTGTAAGAATTTCGACTTTTTGAGAGTCGCCACTTAATGTTTGAATAAAAACCAAGAAAACTCTGTTTTCAAAAGACTTAACAGATTAAATCATTTGAAAACTAAAAAGGGATTCGCGGATTCCTATTTATATTTTAGGAAGGTGTTAATCACCTAAATTATCCGCTTAAATGTAGTTATCCGACAACTAACTATTTGGCTAAAAAGATTTTGTTTGAAAATTTCGTTTTGGCGTTGTTTGAAACAAAGCAATCAATTATATAAGTAAGAATTGATTTTTTAATTTTTTTTATTTTTCTTATAAAATCCATTTGAAGTTAATTTTAGGTTGATAAAACATCTAGGGCGTTCTACGGGGATTCAGATTTTTCTAACTTTTAAACTAACGTCAAATAAAAAACAGATAAGTAATAAGACGAGAGAGAGAGAGAGAGAGAGAGAGAGATTTTTGGCCCAAACCCGGATTCTGTTCGCCTTGACCGGTTTTTGGATCCACATGTTTTGGGTTTTTGACCCATTTTCTTTTTGTGTTTCGACCCATTTTGTACCTGTCCTAAGTTAAGCAAATAATTAAATAAAATAAATAAAGTAAAGTAGAAGACGACAAGGACTTATGCCCAAAGATAACAAAATACAATTTAAGCAAAAAAGGGTGGGCCTTTGAACCCAAACTTTCGATTCTCTGATCTTCTTTGATTCTTTAAACCTCCGAACTGTTTGCCTTTTCTGGAATTTATTCTTCGATTCTGCAAAATCTAGTTGACTCAAATTAAGCGGAATCGGTCCTCCATGGCCCAATAGGAAAATGCCAAAAGGTGGAGATATAATTCACATACGGCTGAGAATAAAAAAAAAAAAAAAAGATTAGCAAAAGAAAAAAAACTAATTTAGCCTACGATTTTCAGGCAATTAGAACAGATGAGATCAAAACGATTCTTTACAAGTTACACGACAAATGATATTTACATCTTGGGGAAGCTCAGCATGACATGTGTTCACTCAAATCAAAGTTAATATCTTCAAATACCATCCAACTTTAAGAATTTATCTAGTTAAGTCATTGAACTATGATTTATGTAAATAAAGTCATTCAACTCATGCCTTTATATCCATCAAATCACTCAACTAATTTTATTTTAAAAAAACTGACATGGCAAAATAAATATATAAATATTTAAGAATAGATTTAATTAGTGAAATACATATCAATATAATATCATTATGCGCCTAAAATTGGTATCATATTGAACGTCACCTTATCAATAAATATTATTGAATATTATCATAGGCTTAATAATTGCAGAAGAAAAGATTATAAGACGTCAACATTTTTATAATTTCATGGATGCAACAGAGTAGTATTTGCAAAATTGCCGCTACTAAGCCAACATATATATATATATATATATATATATATATATATATATATATATATATATATATATATATATATAAACGGAAAAAGAAAGAAAGAAGAAAAACCCTATTATTTGTCTTGACAAATTTTACAGGTTTTTCTCTCATTATTTTTTTGGATAAAAGCTCATCATAATATATTTTATTATATAATAATATCCTAACATAATTATTAAGTTTATTCACGAAAAATTCTTGAAGAGGTTATTATTTCTTTTAATTTTTTTTTAGTTTTTATGGAGTTCATATATACGTGGCAGGAAAATGATTTAATTATCTATTTAATTTTGTTTTTTTTAGTAACAAATTGAGTTGAGTGATTTATTGATACAATTCTCTAATTTGAATGATTTCGTTGATATTTAACCAAAGTTTAGTGATTTTACTAGATAATTTCTTAAAATTGAGTGACTTTACAAAATATTAAAGCATAAAGTTGTTGAGAATTAACATCCCGTTAAATAGGCAAATCAAAGCGATTTACTAAGAGAAGAAAAAAAGAAATAAAAATAAAAATTAAATATGTGCTACATTAACAAGGTAAACAGGATAAAAAAAAATGAGTAAGTTAGGCACGTAAAAGCATTAAATATCACCAAATGATACCTATTAACATTTTTTTGCATGACTATGTTCTAGAATCCTAAACCTTATGGAACAAAATGTAATAAATGATAAGGAACTTTAAGCATTTAAGGAGTGAGTTTCATTTTTGTAACACGAGGTGACTATAAGTTAATACTAGAAGCTGTTAGTCATGGCATTGAGTAGAAGCACAGACAACGATCAAAACAAAATGCTAGGCTACGAATAGACTTTTAACAAATATGACAAATTAAAGGCAAAACAAAGGGTAACGACAAACTGATAACATTATACGACTCCTAAATTTATCAGCTCTTGAAGATTCTTTTACGGAGAAAAAAACAACATTTACTGATAAATCAGGATTATGTCAAGACGATAAACTAACAGATATGAAGGATTCAATGTTCAGAAATTGTAAAAGAACCACAAACAGATAAACCACAACCCAAATAAAGAAAGTAACACATTGTCTACAGAGAACAACAGACTGGTAAGAGAGAATCGACTAAGAGAAGTTTAACCAAACCATGATCAAGTCTGTTCATAAATAAAACGCCAAAACATCATTAAAAATCGCAAAAAAAAAAGAAAATCACAACAAAAAAACTTCAAACGGAACGAAACTTGAGAAAGAAAAAAAACTTTTACCTCTTTCCGGGCAGCGAATAGGGACGGGAACGATTTGGATGAGAAAAACTTCACCACACTAAGCTCAACTAGGAACGATTGACTAAAGACGCGAAGGGAAACTTTGAGAACGAAACACCAACATTATTATCTTTGCCCTTTCAGGATGTGTTTCGTGAATAGAATGTCCCTTCCCCTCGACCTTTGTGTTCTCTGCTTAATTTCTCCTACTTCTCAAAGAAAAAGAAATTTTGTTCTTCCCCGAATCCTCTCTACCCTTTTTCTTTTCCAAATTCTCCTTGGTTAAAAATTCTCAACGAAGAAACAAAACTCAGACCAAACTCCCTCTGTTTTTTTTTCTTCGAGAAATCTCTCAAAATTTCGATCCCCGTCTCCTGTGAATAATAGGAAGTATATATATGGGGATTTTAGGGGTTTGGAAGGAGTGGGAAAACGGGTGAAAATCCGATGAAAGAGAGGCCCAACCTCAAATTCAAAATCCCACAGACCTTTCTCCTTTTTGCTCTACCCCTTTTATTCTGAAGCCTTGAACTTTATCCCGAAATAGGAAGGGGGAAAGGGACGATTGGGATGAGTCTCTCGTCCTTGAAGCTCGACGTGGCATCATCTCACCATATCAAGGACGAATTCGCGTGCCTGCTGGAACTGCAAATTGAGAGGGACGTTGGAGAAAATGACAAGGAGGAGCAGGCTGCCCTCTGTTTTCCAGCTCAGCCGCGTCCTTCGCTCTTTCTCACGCGACTTGGGATCACTGGAAGAGCCGACGTCGCTCAATTGTCGCTTCCAAACGCGTTTTGGCCAGGCGTTGTTGTCGCCATGTCTTGCCGCTTGAAGGATACGCTCTTGGGACCTGCTCCTTTAGGAACTGGGTCTCTTTAGAATAGGAAATGGGCTGGAAAGGGAAATGAAAACAGCTGGAATTTGGGCTGAAAAAAGAAAAATAATGGTCCCAATTCGGAGGAAAGAGCCAAGACTGATTGGCCCAAATGAATTTAATATTAGGTAACTTGATGAAAAGAATTAATATAAATTAATTAAGCAAGCTTTTTCAATCTTAACGAAATAAAATAATCGATTTAATTATAAAATGACTATTTCAAATGGTAAACTACTATGTAACTAAAATAAATAGTAATATATATATATATATATATATATATATATATATATATATATATATATATATATATATATATATATATATATATATATTATTATTATTTTTTTAGAATGAAGTGAAATCTTTTTGGAAACGGTTTTCGCATAATTAAGATAAACTAATTATACCCACAATAACAATAATAGTATATGTATATGTATATATATGTATATATATATATACATATATTACTAAACAATTATAAAAATGGTAAAATTATTTTAAAGTAATTTGCGAGATATTTTGAACTTTATAAAAACTAAATATTTCAAATTATTTTAGAATTAAGAAGCTCGTCAATTAGTTTATATCGGGGAGGGTCAAAATTGTGTGTCAACAATTCTTGTGCTGGAATTGAGTTTGTTTCATACTGACAGGAACCATAACCAAAAGCATCGAAAATAAGGAGAAACTAGCACTTGCTTTTTGTGCTATATTAGTCTTATAATAGCAATCTGTAGTTGATTTGTGGTGCTTGTCTTGAAGCAATCTGAAGGTAAAACTGTTGTGTTTTAAAACATGTGAATGAAAAATAAAGAGTTGCAACTTTTATGAAAAGTTGCGGCTTTTATGAAAAGTTGGACTTTTATGAAAAGTTGTGAATTTTATGGAAAGTTGTGACTTTTATTAAAGGCGATGACCTTTCCAAAAGATTATGACTTTTCCAAAGGTTTGTGTTCTTTCCGGTAAGGCACAATAAGAACATTTTCACACTACCCTTTGTTTTCTATAAATTGAGCAATTTCCTCTCATTTTAAAATTAGAGTTTCTGGACTTCTTCTACTACTTCTAAATCTAGTATTCTAAGTGCACTTTACTGCCGTTGAGTGGCTCGCTGACACCAGCGTTTTGGGTATCAATACACTGGTGATTGAGATCATTCTATCCTGGGAGGACATATTCCAAATCAAACCTCGGATACCAGAGGGGAATAATTTTTTAAGGGGACACTTGGCATTCATTGGGCTTGATCTTCTTTCTATTTTTCCAGATTCTGGTATGTGTTATAAATTTTAGATTTGTGAATTAATTTTTATTCTTTTGTTCTCACTGGTTCATTAAAACTTTGGTAACTTCGAGTTTCTGCAAAGTTTGTTGGAATCAGTAAGATTCTTTAAACACAGACTGACAACAATTCTTCTTTAAGAAAAATATTTCGTATATTTTTTCTAATATGTTTCTGATCTAGATTCTCTACTACTTTTAATTTTCTAGTTATGCAAATGTTCTTAAACTTTGTTGTGTATTATAAAGTTCTTCAAAGTTTTGTTCTGAATATCTTAGAAATATAAAATGAACAAAAATTGCTAGGTAGATTCTCTAGAATACGGGGGACGAATTATGTTGTGTGCCTCCTTTAATGTATAATTATAATGACAACAAAGACTCTTTAGATCAACACTGGGTAGTAGTTATTACTTATGAAGGTAACCATGATATGTGAAAATTATAAACTAAGTGTTGTAAAAAGACATTCTTTTTAAAGGGACCAAAAAAAAAGTAAGAGAACGCAATTCGAACGAATGAAGTACCAAAAGAAAAGCTTATTCCATTCCATGATGAACATTCTGTAAGATAAAATTAAGATCAAAACTTAATCATCGATCCGACAAACTTAACTCTATAAATATCAAATTGAGTTATTGTACTTTAAATAAAGCAAGAAAAATCTATTCACCAGATCCAGATGACCCTTCGCCGGAATCAGATAAAGTGCTTTCCCTAGCTCTTAAAGGAGTGAGGTCACTTCCAATGGTTTGATATGGGAATTCAATACCACACTCCATAAGTTTGTTTGCTAGTTTTTCAACTTTTTGATCCACAACCTCCAAGGACTCACACAAGATCTTAAGGTAAAAAAAGCTAAGTTTTTCATTTGGAGGTTTTGTCCTCAATGCTTGAAGTGCTTGCCCATGTTTTCTTTCTCTTTCAAGTGATATTTCCAACATGTTCAGATTCTTATTAATCTCATCAATATTGGCATTTTTATGAGCTACAATGATGGGGTTAGGATCATCAGTGTCGGGTGGAGGATTCTCTTCGACAAATTTATCCACAATTGACTCGACGGAAGGGTGTCCACATGCGTATACTTTGTTGCTGGGAGAAAAAGCTACAATAACAACATTAGCACCGCATAAAGTCGAGAGTTCACTTGCATTTTTAAATAGTCCAGCACGTCTTTTTGAGAATGTTATTTGTAAGTTGGTTTGATTTTGCATCTTCGCAATTTCAATTTTTTTGCGGCCATTAAGTTTTCTCATGGCTAAGCTTTTGATTTGATAATGTAAAAAAATGTGATGTTGAGTCTTTGTATAAAGATATATTTATAGATATGGAACCACTATATTATTTGATGAAAAATGGACTACAAAAAAAACTAAAAATATTTATGATTATATCCGTTATTTGGTATTGACCAAAATTATAATATTAATTAAATTCTTTTTTTTTGTTCATTGATCTTTGTCAAAATCCGTGACAAAAGTATATGTTTTAGCAAAGTTAATATGTAAATTGATGATAGTTTCTGGGAATTTATTTATTTTTATTGTATTTGTATATTTTCTAAATTTTCTCTTATTGAACTATGTATATTTCCTAATATAGACATGCTTAATAAACAACTTTTCACTATTAGCTTTAACAATACGAACATATTTATTTTCTTACTCATATTAATGTATTAAAAAATTCAAACATTCCCCCAAGGCCTTGAGGATTTGGGCTTAGGTAGCAGGTTCAAGCCCCACACCATGCAAAACGAAACCCGGTTTTAAGCAGAGAAGAGTAGAGGGGCGGGCCCGTTATCCACCGAGCTTAGATGGCTGTGATTGATCCAAAGGGAGCCGGGTCACGTGCGGATTTCTCGGTTATTAAAAAAAGGAAAAAGGGTCTGATATACCCCTCAACTTTGCCATTTGGATCTGATATGTCCCTCGTTATGAAAGTGGTCCATCTATACCCTTACCTTTATACAAACAACTCAAATTTGCTAACTCATAAAATATACTTGCACCTTATGACAAGTTAAAGAATATCGTAATAGTAAATCCAAATACTAACACAATTTAAACATGTATAAACCACTTTAGAATATTCTCAGCAAGAATCAAAACACGAACAAGATTGATTTGGACACCCAGATCCTTAGGCTATCCACCTTTGATGTTCCTTGAGTAATCACTGTTTAGGGGAGATTCTGTTTTAGGATTAATTACCCCAACCTTTTTTGATAACAAGAAATCAATTAAGGCATAATATTAATTAGATAATCAAGGATTCGATTCATAATAAGATAATATTCAACTAAATAAAAAAACACAAGGCATAAATAAAAAATTAAAAGGTGTTGAAACTCAATTTGAAAATTTACGTCCTACATAAATCACAAGTAAAAGGAATTAGGGGTTTTGACTGATTAGTGGTGTGATATGTGAAGAGGGGAAAGAAGAACACTAGAGAAAGAGGAACCTACAATAGAATTTTGCCACTAAAAATGGATGAAAGCAAAAGGAGTGTTATGAGTTCCCGTAAAAATGGATGAAAAATATAAAGGAGGATCTTTCTGCTTACTTGATGAAAACTTTAAGCACATTTCATGTTAAGTGAAATATTATAAGAATGTAACTAGAGTTGAAGTGAAATGATAAGGATGCTCTTGGTAAAAGTAAATAAATACTCGAATGCCAATAAAGCCAAATTGATACTGTACTATTTGATGTTTGCACAAGAATAAATTTGCTTCCGTGGATACGTTCTATTGCTTCTATTGAAAGAAATGTTGTGCTTGTGCAGAGGCCTGAATCTCTATGTATTTTAATACCAAGGGTGTTACTCCTTCATTATGATGTTATAAAGCTGTTAAGATTTCAAATCTGAAGAAAGATCATCATGATAGGAAAGTTTTCGAGCAAGAAGACTTGCATTCTATGTTTCAGGTTATCACTGTCTTATTCTCTTATTTCTGTTGCTGGCTGGAAAATGTTACAGACCACTGCAGCTACTAGAACAGGGCTGATCAACTAAAGGTGTTACAATTGTACGAGTTAAAAATTAACCTACAATTGGCTACCTTGAATCTTGTCTAGTAAATGCCGAGGGCTAGCATTTTAGTTGCAATAAATGATGGAATGATAACTCCGAATAATGTATTATATCTTGCTACAGGAAAAGAAAGAGCCATTGCTGTGCATGACAGATGGAATGATAACTCCGAATAATCTTCGTTTCATTTACTGGATGATGTTAGCCGTGCGCGCACTTACTGGCCAAATTTTTTGATGAAGTATTAGTGCAAAATAGTATTTGAATGTAGTCTTTTGAGTTATTATTACTTATGTGGTTATTTAGTAATCCTGAGACTACTTTTTCCACAGTAAAAAAAAACACCTAAAGGTGAATCTCCTTCACCCTAATTCTTAATTGATGATAACCAGACTTCAACTCAATCTTAGAGAACACCATAACACCCTGAAGTTGATCAAACAAGTCAATCATAAAAGGCATATAATACGTATTCTTCACCTCACCCTGTTGAGCCGACTATAATTGATTCACAGACACATAGACCCATCCTTCTTCACAAACATTATGGGATCACCCTAAGGTGAGACAATTGGTCTAATAAAGCCCTTACTCAAAAGATATTGAAGTTGAATATTGAGATCTTTAAACTAAGCAGGTTCTATACAATTGGGTGGAATACAAATATAACTAGTGCTCGAGTCAAGGTCAATAGATAAATCAATATCACGCTCAGGGTGAAGGCCAAGTAGGTCAGTAGGAAATCATCGACAAACTCTAGCACAACAGGAACAAAATCAGCTATAGGGCCCTCCTTGCTAAAATCACCAATAAAACCCAAATAGGTCGAACACCAACTAGATACTAACCTCTGATCCCGAAGACAAAAAGTAATCTCAGTTAATGTGCGGCTATGAGGACCCTACCACACAACCGGGGGAAACTAGGCATGACAAAGATAAATATCTTGGCAAAGCAATCCAGGACCGCACATAAGGACTAGGATAACCGATTTATCCGCAGAATAACATCAAAATCAAGCATATAAAGCAAATAAGTCCATCTTGCGTGTTGCACTCCTGAACTGTCACAACACAGGCTCTACAAACCTGATCCACTCCTAAAGAATCAACCACGAGAGTCGATACAGGCAACAACATTTACAAGGTCTCAAAATGCAACTCTAATCGAGGAGAGAAATAAACATATACATACGAATAAGTAGATAATGAATCAAATAAAGAAAAGGTCAATCAATAAAGAATTGAGATCGTACTTGCAATCACTTAAACAAAAGCCTTACACTCCGACCTAGCAGGAACCACATAAAAATGCCCACATCCTCCCACGGACTGGAGTCCAAATCTTCCACCTGTTCTACCTACATGAGTACTTTCCAAGCCCTTGGGGGACCACGCCTCGGCCCTGAGCACCACCTCTACTTGTAGGTGCTACGACCCTACACTTGAGGCAATCTCTAACGTAGTGGCCAACCTCGCCACAATCAAAACAACCTCTATCACCCCACGTGTAATACCTTGGATGTGCATAACTTACAAAAAAATTAGAAATTGCAGAAAACCAGTTGAAGTTTATAGCTTTTTGGTATTTATGAACTCATGTTACGAAACGTAGAATGTATTACAGCTCGTGGAAACCATCGGTGGTTGAGGCTTTAGAAGTCAGGCAAAGTATCTCAGGGAATACAAGCAACTTGACGGGTCATACATGGGTTTACAGGGTGTAGATGTGTCTTGATTAGTTGGGAAGGAATTACAGATTGTAGATTTTTATATGGGTCATGAATAGGCTCATGGAAACAAGCCCTGAAAATTCAGAACTTCAGGATGTCATATACGGAGCCAATAACACGGCTCGTGAAAGGAACCACGAGTCGTAGTTGGGTCTTGTATAGTCAAACTTCATAATTGGAAAATTTTAGCTTCTACGAGAAGGTAGTATGAGTTATACAAAGGACTACATTTCATAAAATGCTTTCTTAGTTCATCTTTAGAGACTTCTTGATTTTTGAGTAAATTAATTCAACGAGTGGACATTACGGTTCGTAAAAGGGGTTTGTGGTTTAGAGTTCTGAAACATAGGATTTTAAGTTGATTACTACAGACGAATTCTACGGTCTGTGAAAGGAACTACAGTCTGTAGATGGTCTTGTTAATCCTATTCAACAGTTTTATTTCAGGGTTAATTGGGTCTTTTCTCACTCTACACCATTTAGGATTATTTTGAAGACTATAACTGATTTGAAAAACCCCTAACTAACCCATTTACTCTCATATATTCTCCCAAATTCCAATTTCATCTCCCTCAAGTCTTCTCCCTCAAGCAATCTAGGGCTTCATGATCTCAAGTCTCTGATCCATTGAAGGATTTTACCTAGGATTTCTATCATGGTATGTGGAACTTCATCAATGAGTCCTTTTTCACCAATTGAGTCCCAAAGAAACCTTAATTTTTTAATTTTTGATCCTATTAAATTCGAAAGGTTTCATGATTTCTTATTAATTCTTATTGAATTTTAGTTTCTTCTTGAGGATTGATCTTATAATGCATGAATTTGTTACAAGTTAATTATCTCTATGGTATTAATATGAATTCATGACATGCTAGTATTTTCATGATCACAATTATGCTATTTTCACATACAAGATTTTTAAACTCAGATTTTCATGAATTAAGGATGCTTTCAGGTAAAATATGATTTTAATGATATTGTATTGATATGACATCTTAACTATATAAATACCAAACTAAGTCATTGAACTTAAATAAAGCAAGAAAAATCTATTTACCGGATCCAGATGACACCTTTGTCGGAATCGAACGAAGTGCTTTCTCTAACTCTTAAAGGAGCGAGCGCACTTCCAATGGTTTGATATGGAAATTCAATACCACACTCCATAAGTTGTCTTGCTACTCTTTCAACTTCTTCATTCACATCGTCCAAGGACTCGCACAAGATTTTAAAGTGAAAAATGCTAAGTTTTTCATGTGAAGGTTCTGTGCTTAATGCTTGAAGTGCTTGTCCATGTTTTCTTTCTCTTTCGAGTTGTCTCTCCAACTTTTTCAACTTTCTTTTGATCTCATCAACATTGACATTTTGATGAGCTACAATGATGGGGTTAGGATCATCAATGTTGGGTGTAGGATTCTCTATGAGAAATGTATCCACAGTTGAGAATGTTAGTTGTAAGTTTGTTTGATTTTGATTTCTTGCAATTTCAATTCTTCTGTGGCCATTAGGTCTTCTCATGGCTAAGCTTTTAATTTGAGACTTTAAGAAAATGTGATGTTGAGTCTTTGTTTGAAAGATATATTTATAGCGATAAAAACATCATATTATTTTATGAAAATGAACTGAAATAACAAAAAAGTAATAATATTTATGATGATTCCTTATTCGGTAGGATTTGACCCAAATCATAATATTAATGAAATTCATTTTTTGTTTCATTCTATCTTTGTCAGTCCGAGCTATAGTATTTACAAATACCATAATTATTTTAGCTAAATTTATTTTACTTAATTATTTGATAAGTTTTTATTGTGTCATTCTTCCGTGATTTATGTTTTAGTAAGTTACTATGTAAATTGATGATAGTTTCTGATGTTTTATTGAATTGTATTTGTATATTTTATAAATTTTCTCTTGTTCAACTATGTATATTTCCTAATGTAGACATGTTTAATAAAATACCTTCCAATATTAGTTTCATAGTATAAAAATATTTATTTTCTAACTTATATTGACGTACAATTATGTGTAAGAACTTCAGTTTAAAATTTTAAGTTATTTTTATGTGTTCGAGACCTTTCAACTAGTAAAATATACTTGTAGCTTATGACAAGTTGAAGAATACCGTAATAAGAAAATCCAAATCCTAACACAATTTAACATGTATAAACCACTGTAGAGTATTCTCATACACTTCACAGTTTATCATAATATTTTAAAACGATGCAACAAATTTCTGTCGCTTTTATTATCAAACAAACAAATAAATATTTGATTATGATATGATGCATTATGAAACAATATGTAACAACAATCAAAATAACGTGTAAATTGTAAATATTGTGGCACGCCATTCTAGCAATTACCCATAGCTACAGCCCCAGAACAAAGGCTTATAGCCACTCATAATATTCAAAAAAGCAAATAAAATTGTTTTCATGAACTTCGAAATCAAAGAAAGAGTAGAAGATCGAAACCTAAGATGAATTATTTATCCCTTGCTCTTGCACACTAAAATAAGCCGACTTCTAGAATAAACCTAGGATCCTATTTATAAAGTTTAGGAAAATTAATCCCGACTCCTAATTAAATTTGGAATCCTTCAGGGACAGCCTAGGGAGGTGAGCCACTATCTCCACAATATAATCAAATAAATAATCCCAATAAGAAATCATAAACAACAACACCCATAAAACTGATTTTAGAAATCAGGTCCAAATTGACCCAAATAGTCATTCCCGAGGGTTGTGGTTAAATATGGAATTTTCTATAAAATTATGATACCCAAAGGTTTAGAAACTCTTTAGTTTAAACCGTATTGAAAATTGAGTTGAAATCAAGCTTTACTATATTTTCTTAAACATCAAGTTCTTGTGAAAACCACAAAGTATAAATTCAAAATTAGTGATTTAATAGTTACAATCATGAAATAGTTGGTGGGTAATGAATACGGGGAGAAAATTATCACTACCCAATCAACGAATCTCAAAGAACCACTTTAAAATCGCCTCTACCGAGCTCTCAAGGTTAGAAATAGTGAAATGGGGATGAAACCCCAACTTTTGGAAATGAATTCTGTCCACGTCACTTTACTTTTCGCAGTCGCGACCCCAAACCTTGTGATCACAATGATTAATACTTTTCAACTCATTGATTGACCAATAAAATCGTGATCAAGGAGTAAGACATTTCGGACCAATGACGCAACAGAAACATAGTGTGATCGACATACCTCCAGCCATTGTTAGCGATATAGTCGGAGTCGACAATTATTCTTTTCTTCAAAGATCTTCTAAGCACTCAAAACCTCACTCTTAGATGGTATGGAGTTTTTAGAAGTAATGTGCATAGGGACCTTTGAACCAAATGACATATTTATAACCATTCTTCCATCAAGAACGGTTAAGAGGTTATGGAAAGTTACCAACCACTAGAGTAGTAGGATAGTGGATCCATGTAGTGGGATAATGGGTAGTTAACCATTATCCCAGTAGTGGAATAATGGGTAATTAACCACTTTTCCATTAGTGGTATAATGGATAGTTAACCACATTCCCTTTAATGGGATAATGGGTAGCTAACTACCTTTCCATTACTGGGATATGGGTCCATGAAGTGGGATTATGGACCCATGTAATATGGACCATATCAGCATTAACAAAAATGCTAACATTCTCCCACTTGGTCCGTATCCTAATACCATTAATGAATTATAATATACGAATCATGGCGATAGTTTCTCTTGCGGTGAGTAGTATCTTCCATGTATTAACAATGCACGATATCTCTAAACTTTAGCCCATATAATTAATGAATAAACTCAATATTTATTCAAGGTCCATACTTTAGCGACATTTCTTAAAATAAAACTTAATGTGCACACAGTTAAAGAGAAATATCATATAAAATAGAGTTTAGTAAACATTCATTGTTACAACGAAATTTTACATAGTGGGACTAAGTCCCATTGTGACTACATGATCCTTAAATTTTTGTGGTGGCATGCCTTTTGTTAAAGGATCATCTAAGATTACTTCAGTGCTAACATGTTCAATGACTACTTCCTTGTCTTTAACACATTCTCTTATGGCTAGATATTTGATGTCGATATGCTTGATTCGACTACCACTCTTATTATTCTTAGCCATAAAGACAACAGCTGAAATTGAGACAATATAACCTTAATGGCTTAGAAATAGAGTCAACAATTCCAAGTCTAGAAATAAAACTCTTTAACCATACACTATGTGAGGTAGCCTCGAAACAATAAACGAACTCAGCCTCCATAGTGGAAGTAGTAACTAGAGTCTGTTTGGCACTTCTCCAAGATATAGCTCCACCGGCTAACGTAAATATGTATCCTGAAGTTGATTTACGTGAATCAACATAACCATCAAAGTTTGAATTAGAGTTGCCAAATGACTTCGAAGTCATCTGATCGTTTATACATAAGCATGTAGTATTTCGTTCCTTGAAGATATCTTAAGACTTTCTTTGCATCTCTCCAGTGGTCAAGACCTGGATTACTCTAATATTTTCCTAAAATTCCAATAACAAATGATATATCAGGTCTTGTACAAACCTGAGCATACATCAAGCTTCCGACAACAAAAGCGTAAGTAATGTACTTTATTTGTTCCCTCTCAAGATCGTTCTTCGGGCACTGATTCAAATTGAACTTGTCACCCTTAACGATAGGAGCTACACTTGATGAACAATATTTCATTCGGAACCTCTCTAAAATTTTATTGATATAGGATTCTTGAGATAAACCTAAGGTACCTTGATGCCTATCTCGGTGAATCTTCCAATAACATAAGATGCATCATCCATGTCTTTCATATCAAAACTTTTAGAGAGAAATTGTTTCACCTCATGTAATTCATTCCCTTATCATTGGATGCTAGTAAGATATCATCCACATATAGAACTAAGAAACATATTTTACTCCCACTGATCTAATGGTATATACATTGATCCATAATGTTCTCAACAAAGTGGAATGAAGAGATAACATTAATACTATTGACGGGAAGCTTGTTTTAGTCCATATGTGGATTTCTTAACTTGCATACCAAGTACTCACCATTACTAGAGGAGAATCCTTGTGGTTGTTTCATATAAACCTCTTCCTCTAGATCACCATTGAGAAATGCGGTTTTCACATCCATATGTTGCAATTCTAAGTCAAAGTGTGCTACTAATACCAGTATTATGCGCAAGGAATCCTTTTAAGACACAGGAGAAAATGTCTCTGTGTAATCAATTCCTTTCTTTTGAGTGAATCCTTTAGCAATGAGTCTTGATTTATATCTTTCTATGTTACCTGATGAGTCCTTTTTAGTCTTAAAAACCCATTTACATCCAATGGTTTTAACACCACTAGGCAAATCGACAAGATCCCAAACCTCGTTACTTTTCATAGAATTCATCTCTTCTTTCATGACATTGTACCACAATTCATACTCTTTAGAATTCATGGCTTGTGAAAAAAACTCAGTATCATTTTCAACTCCACTGTCAGATTCTTGCAAATATACAACAAAGTCACTAGGAATTTCTTATTTTCTTTCTCTAGTAGATCTTCTCAATGTTGCACCAATATTTTCTTGTGGATTATGTTGTTCAATTGGTTGTTCAATAGTTTCAGGAATTATTTGAACAACTTGATCTATATACATGTTTCAGCAGCTTATGGAATCTCATTGATTGGTTGCTTAACACCCAATTGAACTTGAGGGGTATTATGTACAATAATCAATTTTTGACTTGAAGTGGAAGGTTGATCTCTTATAAAAATTGTGTTCTGAAATTGATCACTCCCACTAATTAAGTCATTTTCAAGAAATTTTCCATTTCTTGATTCCACAATCCTAGTACTGTAAGATGGACAGTAGAATCTGTATCCTTTAGACCTTTTGGCATATCCAATGAAATATCCACTAATGGTCCTAGGATACAGTTTATTTTCTTGTGGGTTGTAAATGGGCATCCCTATACACATATATGCGTCAAGCTAGGTTTCCAACCTTTGAATAACTCAAAAGGCATCTTTGGAACAGCCTTGGTTGGAACTCGGTTTAATATATACGCTGCTGTCTTAAGAGATTCAATCCACAAGGACTTAGGTAGCTTATAACTACTTAACATGCTACACACCATGTCCAATAATGTTCAATTTCTTCTTTCTGCTACACCATTTTGATCCGTAGAACCAGGCATAATATATTGGGCAACAATCCCATTTTGTTGAAGAAACTTTGCAAACGGACCTTGTGCTTGTCCATATTCTGTATATCTACCATAATACTCACCACCTCTATCAGTTCTCACAATCTTAATTTGTTTTTCGCATTGTTTCTCTACTTCAGCCTTGAAAACTTTAAAGGATTCTAATGCTTCACTCTTATTATGAAGCATGTAGAGATACATATATCGTGAATAATCATCTATAAAAGTGATAAAGTATTTCTGACCATATGTGTCTATGTCTGGACAACATATATCTGAATGTATGATTTCTAAAAGGGTTGAACTCCTCTTGGCACCTTTATTTGACTTGTTGGTCTGCTTGCCTTTAATACAATCCGTACAAGTATCAAAATCAGTAAAATTTAAAGTACTAAGTACTCTATCATTTACTAATCTCTTAATTCTATCTATGGAGATATGTCCCAATCTCCGATGCCATAAGATAGAGGAATTTTCATTTATAACACATCTTATAGTGCTAGTTTGTGCATGCATAATTGTATGAGTGGAATCATTTTGTAAATTCAGAGAGAAAAGACCATCGGACAATGTACCATATCTAATAAGTTTAGATTTATAAAATAGTTTGGAATCACCTTCTAGAAAGAAGGAATATCCCAAAGGTACAAGTCTTGATACTTAAATTAAATTCCTAGAAAAATTAGAAACATAAAAAGTCTTTTCTAACTCTAAAATAAAACCACTACTAAGAACTAAATTGCATGTCCCAATAGCTTCCACATGAGACTGCATCTTGTTTCCAGAATAGATGCTTCGCTCAACTCTCACTGGCTTTTGCAGGTTTCTTAAATCCTGCAAGAAATTCATAATATGGATTGTAGGAGCAGAATCTATCCACCACGTGTTATGATTAAAATCAATCGTATTAGCTTCATAACAAACAAGAGAGATAGAAGTACCTTTCTTAACAAGCCATTTTTGAAAATTGACACAATCCTGCCTTTTGTGCCCCTTCTTTCTACAGAAGCGACAGTTGGCTTTCTTTTTGATGTCAGTTTCAAGTGGTGCCTTTCCTTTAGACCTCTTGTTGGCTGGATTGGTCTTCTTTCATTGAGTAGTCATAAATGCACTTTCTCCTGTTTCCATCAGTAGTCGACCTTCCTCTTGAACACACATGGCCATGAGTTCATTAATAGACCATTTATCTTTATGTGTGTTATAAGAGATCTTAAAGGGACAATATTGTGCAGGCAGAGTATTCAAGATATAGTGCACATGAAAAGTTTCAGACATTTCAACTTCAAGAATCTTTAGTTGAGCCGCTAAGTGTCACATTTTCATAATGTGATCACGCACATTTCTCACACTAGTGAGCCTCATTGATGAGATTTTCATAATAAAGGTGCTGGCAAGTGCCTTATCTGAAGTCTCAAACTGTTCATCTATAGCCTTCAGTAATTCCTTGACATTATTATATTGTTCGACAGAACCACGAATACCAGCAGAGATTTTGGTATTAATGAACATAACACTCAAACGGTTAGAGCGTTCCCATTGTTCATGAAGAAAAATCTCATCTTGAGTGCTAATTTCATTAATAGGTGGCTCGTCTTTCTTGATAGCATAATCAATATCCATACACCCTAAGTGAAGGAGAATTCTCTCCTTCTAAATCTTATAGTTCTCACTATTCAGTTCGGGAATATCACAAATATCAGAGAAATTTGCATGTTGCATAACTGCAAAAATATACATACATACTTAACATAAATTTGAGGCAAGTAATATAAAGTTGAATCTACTAACATAAAAATTGCCTGTGGGCTAAATTTTTAATTCAATTAGATTCATATTTTTGATAAAATTATCGATTTAATAGCATGATATTCTAACTTTATGACAAAACTATTACACTCTCATTCATAATTCCTGTGGGTAATTATGAAAAATATTTAATATTTTATCTTAATTAATTATGCAACTTAATAATAAAGAAATTAAGTTATTATATCATGCATAATTAATTAAAATTCTAATGTCTAAAAATTTCTTTATGTGATCCTTAAATTTTTAAATTTTATTCAATTAAAGATGTTGTGGCTAAACTTTAATCAAATAAATTCTAGATCACCTAGACATTTATTTCTTTATGTGATCCAAAATATAATATATAATATCATTTCATTAAGATTGTTGTGGCTAAATCTCGATCAAATAAAATTATATGAATCACTAAATATTAACTCAAAATCATATACAAGATTTATTGTTGAACATTATGCAACAAAACAACAATCTCTTTGCTTTTTATTATTAGAAAATGTTTTCAAAAATTTCAAAACAAGATCTGAATTTTTAAGAACCATTTTGAGCGATTTTAGAGAATTCCGACAATTAACAAAGCAGATGAAATTCAACGGCTCTGATACCAAATGTAAGAAATTTCGGAGCAATGACGCAGTGGAAATATAGTGTGATTGACATACCCCCAGCCATTGTTAGTGATATAGTCGGAGTCTACAATTCTTCGTTTCTTCAAAGATCTTCTAAGCACTCAAAACCTCACTCTTAGATGGTATGGAGTTTTTAGAAGTAATGTGCTTAGGGACCTTTGAACCAAATGACATATTTATAATTGTTCTTCCATCAAGAACAATTAAGAGGTTGTGGAAAGTTACCAACCCCTAGAGTAGTAGGATAGTGGATCCATGTAGTGGGATAATGGGTTGTTAACCATTATCCCATTAGTGGGATAATGAGTAACTAACCACTTCCCCATTAGTGGGATAATGAATAGTTAACTACCTTCCCATTAATGGGATAATGGAAAGTAACTATCTTTCCATTACTGGGATAATGGGTCCATGAAGTAGGATAATGGACCCATGTAATACGGACCATATCAGCATTAACAAAAATGCTAACACAAGGCCCATGTGGTCATGATGCACACAACCTACAAATCCTTTGAGATCGCGGAACCCATCTCACGGTTGCGAGACACACCACCTCTGACCCTTCACTATTGCGGAACCCACCTCGCGATTGTGAAGCACATAAATATCCTCATCTTGATCGTGAAGGACAAGTTGTGATTACCAAGGAGAGGTTCAGCATGCAACAAACATCAACAACCCAACAAGACACATAAGTTCATCGAACGGACCCTCGAGATTCGTTCAGAATCCTATATATACAAACAAAATTTGCTACCCAATTACATTTGATGTTCCACACTCAATGGAATTTTTGGAACACGGATTTGGGGTCTCCTTGACCCAAAACCCATTTAAGTCAACGTTCGCTCAAATATACCAAATTTCCCTCCAAAGCTCTGGAAATTCAAATAAGACCTCACTTAGACCTAAATCATCCTCCGAATCCAATGAAAATTTTGAAAATCTAATTCGATCATCCGAACTCCAAATATTGACCAAAGTCAAATCTTGTTTAAATGCACTTAAACTTACAACTCAAGTGTTCAATTTTGTCGTAAGGACTACGAATCTGAAAAGAACACCATTACTACACCAAATCCCGCTAATGAAAATGATGAAATTCTATTCGGAGACTTGTAGATCTAGTTGTTGAGAAAAAACACTTTTAACAACTTAAAGTGTCAAAAATATTCCTAAAACTTCCAATAATCAGAACTTTATGATCCGATTTTATAACCAACTCCGTAAATTGACAAATAGAACATGGGGAAATTATCAAAAGGGGTAAGATGATAATTTTTCAAAAAATTTCAAAGATAACCTTTAGGGTCATTACAACATGAACAACTCAATACTTAGCTTTGGTGGATGATCGAGTGGTGGACCACTGCTTTTTGGACGACCACAATAATGGCGTACATCCAAGATTTATTATATAACCAGTTGTGGAAGGTGACCGACTCAATTAGAGTCAGAATAAACCATACTTCGATCTTTCTCACGGTTTATATAAAGCACAAATGAAGAGGCTTGATTGAGCTATCAAAGCAATCACTTAACAGTCTTCAAATGATAAGCTTGATGGTGTGCATTAACTTAAATAATTCATCTATTTTGAATGCAATGTAAGGTATGGTGAACGACAAATATTGTAGCTTGCCAACAATTGTCCATAAAAAAGAGCCATGAACAATAAGATCAACTTGTCTACACTGAGAACATTAGCAACAGACATAGGAGTAAAAACTCCATTGTTGTCTTGCATATTGGCCTCCTAGAGAAAGTCTTCTATATAATTCAATTGACAATATCAGGCCACCTTGATATGACAGAACCTTAACACGCCAAAAATTGTTCAGTGTCATAGGTTCTTGAGAGAGAAACATTAATTAAGGACATAGATAATTTGTCTAACACCGTGGTCTTGATTTTCGGTAAATATAATGTCATCAAATATAAAAGGATATAAATAGTCAATTGTAACACCTTAGAAGTGCATAACTCAGATAAAGTTGGAAGGTGCAAAATAAGTTGTTGAAGTATGCAATATTTGAATTTCAAGGGAGGTGGTCTGTACAAGATTTCATTGTCTGTAAGCAACCATCGATGAAGCCTCAGAGAATGGAATTTCACCAAGCTAGGGACTATAGATGGTTGTACATTCCGTAAATGGATTCACGAGTCGTAGACCCAAATACCTTCAGAAAGTGATATGTTTGGAATTGATATGACGATTGAGATTCATGGACTGTGGATGGTTCTATATAATGTGGATGGGTCCGTAGACCATACCCTTGGACCTCAAGAAAGATGATTTTAAAGGAAGTTTGTACGAGCCCGTGTAAGGATCCACAAACCATTGACCTTGTCGTTGAATTAAGGGTTAGGACAAGATGACTTTAGGGTCCAAGTCATTGGACTTTAAATAAAGTAAGAAAAATATATTCACTTGATTGAGATGTCCCTTCATTAGAATCAAACGAAGTGCTTACCCTAACTATTAAAGTAGAGAACGCTGTTCCAATAGTTTAATATGGTAATACCTTATTAGCCTCAAAACGTTGGCTCTCTACTCTTTCAACTTCTTCATCCGCAACTTCCAAGGCCTCACACAAGATTTTAAGGTTAGAAAAGCTAAGTTTTTCATGTGAAGGTTTTGTCCTCAATTCTTGAAGTGATTTTCCATATTTTATTTCTTTCTCAAGTTCTCTCTCCAACTTGTTCAAATTTCTATTGATCTCATCAACATTGGCATTTTGTTGAGCTATAGTGATGGGGTTAGGATCATTACTGCCAGGTGTAGGATCCGCTCTGAGAAATCTTTCACAATTGACTCGACGGAAGGATGCCCACATGCATATACTTTGTTTCTGGGAGAATATTCTACAATGGCAACATCAGTACCACACAAAGTAGAGAGCTCACTTGCCTTTCTAAATAGGCTAGCACATCGTTTTGAGAATGTAGCTTGTCTGTTGGTTTGATTTTGCATACTTGATCACAATTTGGATTCTTCTGCGGTGATTAGGTATTCTCATGGCTTGACTTTTGATTTGAGAATGTATGAAAATGTGATGTTGAGTCTTCTTTAAAAGATGTATTTATAGAGATAGAATCATCATATTATTTGATAAAAATTAACTCAAATAACAAAAATGTAAAAATATTTATGATGATTCCTTATTTGGCAGGATTTGACCCAAATCATAATATTAATGAATTCCTTTTTTATTTCATTGTATCTTTGTCAATCCGTAACAATAGTAATTACAAATGACATATTTCTTAATTAAATTCATTTTACTAAATTATTGAAGAATAATTATCATGACATTCTTTGTAATTACTGGGGTATAACAAATCAAGGTCGCCCAGTAAAATAATAAACTGTCAGGGGCGTTAGTCGCCCAACTAGCAAGAGTAAACCTAGGGGCGTAAGTATAATAAATCATGCAAGAAAGGGCGTCGACACCCCGGGTAGTAAAGTGGAACTAAGACAAGTCATCTTCCGGAACCAAGCCTTCACACATTCCAGATTCCTTTAATATTTCAAGTAGGAAAACAGTATGTCCCTAACGCCTCGTAATCTCAAAAACTAGTAAATCAAGTGATCCACGTAATATGACTCACTCCCATTAAAACCAATTTAAAATAAAAGGTGCGTAAACAGTAGCTCATTATGAACGGTAACTATGCACAAGCACGAGCCAAGACCGTACTAAAAAATATGTGAATGAACAAACAATGCAATGCATGTCATCAACAACATTCTAATAATGCACTCAAGTCAAATATGTCACGCCTCGAGCCTACACCCTGGACGTGGACGACACTCGAGAACTATTATTGGTACAAGTGAACCCTTTATTAGCGTAAGACTTATTCGACATAGGATAAACTCAAAAGCACTACTTTAACTTAAATGTCTCAAACAATAAACTCAGAATATAATAGAATATTCAACTAGCTCGAAATAGGCAACTTAAGTCTTTTAAGCATTTAACAAAGAAATGGAAAAGACTTATGAACTATATATGAAGCCTCTAACATTTATGTTGGAAGTCGATAAAACACCCACAATATCTTAACTTAACTAAAAAGTAAACGGGAATCCTTCGGAAGAAAAGAGGATCACTAAGAAAAATCTAGAACTTGATTGGATCAACAAAACACTGGATGATGATCCTGGTTACCCGTATCTACATAATGAAACATGCAGGTAAAATGACGTCAGTACATGGAATGAATGAGTATGTAAGGGGAACATTGAACATAACCTGCAAGCTACAACTGATTAAAAGGAAACCAAACTCACCTCACCTCAACTCAAATCATTTCAGTATAAAAGCAACAATAAAGATGCATTATAAAGAGAGTTTTCAAAACAATAAATAACAACTCAATGTATTTAAAAATATAATATTAACTTAGTATGTATGTAAAGATATAAAAATAAATCTATCTAGGAGATGTAACGCGGAGTATGTTGAGGACCTATTTTCACGTGATCTAAATGTTGAGAACCTAAACCTACATCATGAAATATGTAGCGCTGAGTATGCGTCTGTAATTGGAAGGTACCTACCATGCAGGATAGAATAAAAATTGAACAAACATATAAGCTGGAAAAAGCATAACTATGTAATGACGCAATCTGAACATAATGGAAATACTGATAAATACTAAATAGAACTAACTGAATGCAATGACCAAGTATAAAACATGTTGATACTGAAGATTGAAGTATAACTAAAAACCTAGTTGAATGCACTAGAGTCTTACTGTGGGATTTACTATTAACCTACATAACCACCACACGAGCTAACCATGGTGTCCGATGTATACGTCTCATCGAGAGGACCCAATATACCTTGCCAGAGGTATAAAGGCATGACTAGCGTGATCACTAAATCTGATGCCCATTGAGGGGACTTATACTCCTAAGGGGCACATAGTTTTGGGACTATGAGGAAACGCTGAACCCTAGTCCAACTCGGTGTTAAGCTAACTCCCAACTGGAAATGTGTATAACACGACATAATTGAAATACTAGATAGCTCAATATTCTAACATACAAATTTGAGAATGCAACATTAATATACTGATAATGAAACATTTGAAACCTGAGGCATGTATATCTTTTTGACTGACCTAGCTAGTGTAATTCATGAACTAACGAATCTACAAAACTACGGTTCAAGTAAAAAATAAATAAGCAATGATTCCATAAAAAAATGATAATTCGATTAGGAATACTATAATATCTAATTCACAACCAATCTCTAAGGTTTTAGATACCCTAGGTCTAAACAGGATATAGGAATCAAGAATTTGATTGAATTCTAGGGACCTAGTGGATGAAAGGAACCCACTAGTGAAATTTGACAAACCTGATGACAAAATGTACGGAGAAATCTTTTGATTTCGTGGTTGGTACTGAAGAAAACCTGTTGCATTCTTAGAAGGGTTTGGGTCACCTCTTTTCTCCTCTTTTGCTCTAAGTTTGATGAATTGTTATTGAATAAATCACTTAGGGAAAGATTATTTGAGTTAGTTATTAGACTTAAGCTGACCAAAACTACGTAGTTTAGGCATCAAATGGTGTAGTTTAAGTGTCCAACACATAGGGGAAAGGACCAAAATGACCCTGACTTAATTTTGATGAAGTTCACCCATGGAGGGACCTACTGTCCGTGGGTTGAATTACCAACCATAGGTAGGGGTTGTCAGTCAAGTCTACCTAACAAGGCTTCACTAAAACGAGCATAAATTTTTACTCAGAGATGGGATTTCAGAAAACACAGTGGCGTTTGAAAGAGGATTCAATTATCTTTCATTTGATAGGTCATGGTCCATCTAAATTCTTTTGTGATAAGAATTATGATAGTTTGAAGTTGACCCAATAATAATTTTCCTATAAATGGTTGTTGACCCTCATCGACGGCCATACCTACGGTCCAACCATGGATCGTACTGGTCGTCCGTGGGTGAGATCAGAGACTTTAAGGATTTGGGCCTTAATGAAGGAACCCCACCTACAATCCGTGGTTCTACCTATGGTCTGTGGGTGGTTCCAATTGTAATGGCACCAGATTTTATGAAAACTAGGATTTTTTTAGTTTGGAGATCCGAAGTGTTACAATTTAGTCATCCGATCTACAATTAATCAAATTGAATCATGCTTCCTGCGAGACCGTAGTAAACCAATAATAAAATCTATATTGATCACCTCCCACCTCCATTCCGTAAGATCTATATTCTGAGCCATACCACCGGGCCTCTTGTGCTCTACCTTGACTTCTAGGCAATTCGGGCACGTAGCAACGAAATCTGAAATAGCCCCCTTCAAAGTACTCTACCAATAGACTTCTCTCAAGTCACGTTACATCTTTGTGGAACCAAGATGGATGGAAAATCTGGAGCTATGAGCTTCCTCCATGATCCTATCTTGGAGTTCATCCACCTTTGGTACATATAATCTACCTTGATACCTCAACACTTCATTTCCCCCTTTTTCAAAAGCCATCACTTTGTGCTTATAAACATTTGCCTTCAATTCAAGCAAAACTGGGTCTTGGTCTTATTTCTCTTTCTTACTTTCCTCAAAATGGGTGGTACTACCCATAGACAATATGATTAAGGCATAAATGACAACATTGCCTTACCTGGGTGATATAGAATACTCATGTCGTAATGCTTGAGTAACTCCAACCACCTCATATCTATGAGATTAAGCTCTTTCTGACTAAATACATAATGAAGGCTCTTGTGATCGGTGAACACATTTACATAAACATCGTTAAGATAGTGACACCATATTTTCAAAATGAACACTACAACAACCAATTCTAGATCATGTGTTGGGTAGTTTTTCCTGTGAATCGTATGTTGTCTGGAGGAATAAGTTATAACTTTTCCATTTTGCATTAATACACAAATAGTTCCAACTCTGGACGGATCACAATACACAACAAAACCCTGCGTACCTTTTGGTAAGGTTAACACTGGCAGTAGTCAACCTAGTCTTCAATTCTTAAAAGATTTTCTCACCAGCTTCATTGTTTTCTGAGTCATGTTAGTCAGCAGGGATGAAATAGATGAAAACCCCCAGACAAACCTCTTATAGTAACCAACTAATTCTAAGAAACTATTAATATCAACTTGAGATGTGGGTCTAGGCCAGTTCTACACTGTCTCAATCTTGTGAGTGCCAACTTGAATCCCATCACCAAAAACAATGTGGCCTAAAATGCCATTGACTCATGGCAAAACTCATACTTAGAAAATTTGGCATACAACTCACTATCTCTGAGAGTCTAGAGAACTACTCTGAGATGACTAGCATGATCCTCCTCATTCCTCCAATAATCTGAATGTCATAAACGAAAATGATAACAAACATATTAAGATAGGGCTTAAACACTATGTTCATAAGATCCATGAATGGTGCAAGAACATTCATTAAACCAAATGACATAACTAGAAATTCAACATGACCATAGTGGGTCCTGAAAGTTGTCTTTGGAATATCATTCTCTCTTACTCTCAACTGATGATAAACTGATTTAATGTCTATCTTAAAAAAACAAGTGGCACCTTGAAGCTAATAGAAATGATCATCAATTCTATAAAAAGGATGTTTATTCTTTATAGTAACATTGTTCTATTGGCGGTAATCAATACACATTCTAAGAGAATCATCCTTCTTCCTCACAAATAAAACCAGAGTTCCTTAAGGTATACATTTGGTCAAACAAAACCTTTCTCAAGATGGTCTTTTAACTGCTCTTCTAACTCTTTAAACTCATTGGAGCCATTTGATATGGCAGAATAGAGATACAATGAGTATGAGAAAGAATATCTATACCAAAGTTTATTTCTCCCTTAGGAGGGACTTCGGAAAGATCATTTGGAAAGGCCTCTGGAAAAAATCAGTCACAACTGAAACAGAATGATATGTGGTGTATTAATACTAGAGTCATTAACTCAGACTAAGTGAAAGATGCACCCATTAGAAATTAACTTTCTCGCGTTAAGGTATAAAATAAAACGACACTTAGGCACTGTTGAACTACTCCTCCACTCTATAACTGACTCATTTGGAAAATGGAAACTAACTACTTGAGTTCTACAATAAACTGAGGCATAACAAACATGAAGTCAGTCCATACCTAGAATAATATTGAAATCTACCATGTCTAACTCAACTAAGTCATCCATAGTGTCCTTGTGATTAATAAAAATGGTGAAATCATGATAAACTCTCTTTGCTAGAATAGACTTACCAATAGGTGTAGAAACACGAAAAGCTCAAGAAGTTGTTGGGGAACAATATCGAACATCATCATAACATAAAGAGTCACAAAACATAAAATCAAACCTGGATCTGGTAGTGCATATACATCAAAAGTAAAGACTTTAATCATACCAACGACAACATTTGGTGAATTCGCTTGCTCTTGGAGACTGGTGATAGCATATATACGGTTTGGTCCTTCACATGTCTCTAAAATAGCTCTTCTAGGTGCAACTCTTTTTGGCGGAGCCGCCAAAGAAGATTGGTCTTTATTGCACCCATTACCGCATGTGTGACAATTATGTCTAATGTTATAAATGAGGAGGAAGAAGAAAATGAGTTTATACTATGAGAAATAGTTATATGAGAGCCCTTATTTGGTTACGAACAATAATGTGGGAAAACTCTAGCTGGTATTGAAGAGACGATAAGAGTAACCCCATTCCATACCGAGTCCAGCCATCATTCGAGGATGAATGATCAAGGGGGAGATATTATAACACCTTAGAAAATTTTTGAACTAAGATTCAAACTATCCTTCGTTGTGTGTAGGATTTTACCAAATAATTTAAGATTTCTTAAATATTATGGTCAAGTCACTAGATATAGCATCTTGAGTTCCAAAAAGAATTAAGGAGAATTCATTCCTTAGTTCTTTTAAGTTTTGGGTCAACTTCAAACAACAATAACTTTAAGTACAGTGTGGGTTAGGAGACCCACAAGATATCAAATGAATGATATCTAAGTTATCTTTCCAACACCACTGAGTATGCTAATTTTTGAGCTCGTATGAGGGATATATGTGCGTTTGAAGCCACACTATCTATTTAAGGAAAGTTACCCAGATTTAAAAGGGGTATTTTGGTCTTTTCCTTAGCCTATAAAATTTAATTCATTTTTAGTAATTCAATAGGGATCTAAACTGATTTGATTCAGTTTATGTAAGACCCCCAAAATGAGTTAGGGTGCATAGAGACTCACATGTGTCTATAAGCTTGTCAACATGTTAATTAAGTGTTTTTAAGTATGCATGATTGATTTGAGGTGATTAGGAAGTAAAACATCAAAGGACGACTAAGACATTCAACGACTAGTCACCAATGTACCTCATGTGTCTATACGTGATTATATGTGTATGTCACGAGCTTATGAAGTACTTATATGAGCTATAATGATGTTTATAAGCAGTATGTTAAGGTTCATGAAGTTTGGAGATCAAATGTCTAAGACGTTCGAAAGTTAGCCCTTGAGACGTTCATGTGTGTCTTGAATGTGCCTAGCATGTTTGAAGGTGTTGCGAGTGGTTGTTTTGGGTGAAACTTATGTGGAAGGTCCTTGACATGCTAAGATTTATATTTACATTGGAAACATCCGGGTACGACTCCCCAAGGGTTCCACAAGAATACCTCAAGGAGGACCCAAAGGTTGTCGAGACACTTCCTTGGCAATGTCAATCGACGAGCTCAAATGACGCCTTGTCAGTCCATCGATGCCCCGTCGATGAGCAGCGTAGGTTGACACTTAGACACAGGATTTTAAGCCACCAATATTCAGCCTCAGACACCATCGACGGAGCACCAGGACGGGCCGTTGGTCCATCAACGCCCCGTCGACTGGTGTCCGTAGGTGTTGTCTGCAAATTGCAGCATGCACGCTGCATGCAAGGGGTGACATAAATTACAATAGGCAGTTATTTTAGGTGTTTTTGGGTAATTTAAGTTGGTTTATAACATGAAAACCCTATACCCAATCCTCAATTCAAAATTAGACTTCCCTCTCCCAAAATATTCTCTGTAGAAACCTCCATTGGAGGTGAAGCTCAAGAAAAACTTGGAGCTTTGATTCCCATGGATTATTCATGAATATTTCGTGGGTTCTTCATCTAACAAAGGTATGATGATCCTTCATCTCTAGTTAATCTACCATCTAGAGAGTCCCTTTCAATGTTTTTAATGCAAGTTCATGATCAAACTTCTTCTTCTGCAATCTAGCCATGGGTTCAATCTCAAATCAATTTCAAAAGCATTATTATGTTGATTTATTGACTAACTTCGGTTTATAATGATATTTTCAATCCAATTACACGATGAACCCTTGGTCTCTTCCAAACTGTCGATTTAGCCTAACTGTGGGCTTTGTGATCATGAATTTATGTTGATTGAATTATGATTCTGGCATGTTGAATTGCTTATATCTACTGCCCTACATGTATAATATGAATGAAATATGATTGATGGTCAATTCAAGGGAAATTGGTTAATGATCTATGTCTCTCTACTTTCCAATGTATTTGTGATGTAGTGTATTCACTGTAATCTCGACTCTATAGCATATAAATATAGGATTTCGTTTATTAAAAGGTACTTGTAGCTACTACCCTATATTGTATTTTGATGAATTAAGGAGGTTGATCGTTGATGATCAAAGTAAGGAAGAATTGGTAAGTTGTCAACTTTCCTTCACATTCTATAGATTGATGATGTAGTGTACTTGTTTTGATCTTGATCTTGTTATGATTAATGCATGATTCCGATTATATTAGTATACCTTTAGATACTACCCTAGATATGAATTGTTGATGAAATATGGTTATTTATCAATGATGATGAAAGGTTGAGAAATTGGTAAGATTGCCTACTCCTCTTTACTTTCTTATAGAATTGGTAGGTGATGAAGCTTTGTATGGCATTGTGTGGTATGGTCCACTTATGGTGGCGCTGCTTACGTTTTTGTCAATATATATGTGATGTGATCATGGCCTTGAAGGAAATTATGTTATGAATGTGTGTTGGTGATGATCACCCTAAGTGAAGCTCTTGCCTAGTCATCTATTCTAGTTATGATCTAGGTTATGTTGCTAGTGTTATGAGCATGTGACTGATTATGTTAGAGTTATGTATAGGTGCTTCCATTGATGAAGTAATAAGGATTAATTTCCCTTACCTATGTACCCCTATGTGAATGTACCTATGTACCCCTATGTGAATGTGTGAATAACTGAGGTTAGGAGTCTTAAGTGTAATATGAAGCTAGCTTGTCTCCTATGCTAAGTTGTGTTGTGTGGTCTATGCTTTAAGGTGCATTGTGGTCCTAAGAGGGTGGCTGCTTCAATGTGTTGTTGATAGCCATTATGTGATCATGTTGACCAATGTACACACACTCACACATTATGCATGCCTACAAGTAGTATGGGATCATGGTGTCTAATGAAAGGTATTGTCATATGCACTAATGTCTACTACTATGCATATAAAGCTTATGTTTATGAAAGTATGTGATGTATCATTAACTAAGATGACTTGATAGGTGTACTAGTATGGACAAGGGTATGGGACCTTGTCTATGCATTGCACATGTGTGTATTGATAGGATAGTTCCTAGGTTTGGTTTCCTATGTACATGAATATAAATGAATGAGTATGTTATGACCATGTCTTATATGCTATAATGTGAAAGTATATGGTATGATGAAGTATGATTATACCTAGTGTCAAATGTGTTTATATGAAAGGATTGCTCATATAGTTACACTTGTACACTTCTGCATGAATGAAATGAAGTATGAATATGTGTGGTCTAAAGGTGTTATGTAAAAGGGTTGATCACATGTATATACACACACACATGAATGTTGATCTAGTCAATAGAGGGGCACTGTAAAGGTGTTCTCAAGAATATCCTAAACTAGATAGGGCTTGAATATGCTCTGTCCATGTGAATGGGTTTCTCACAGGATATAGGTTGATGAACTCTCATCTATAACCTATGAGCTAAGCATATGGGGAAGTCAATCTCCTAAGGCCTATGTTTTGTATAGTAAGTTTAATAAAGGCTTTTCATTAAAGAGAACAAAGTCTAGCACCGAGTGAACTTGAAGATGAGGGGTGTCCCTTCCCATTGTAAGAAGGTAGGTCATAATAATCCTCATGAGGTGGATAACTACAATACCTCAATATGCATAAAGAGGGTTCCCATAAGTGAATTACTATAATGCCCCATTTGGCATAAAGAGGGTGTTCACATGTTCGTCCAAGTTCCATAAACTATGCTTGCCATAAAGTATCTAGCAAGTGATCTTACTTAGTATGCTAGCATGTGTCAATGTTCTACCTTGGATAGGTAAGAGCACTTTTCTTTTGTGTAAGGCTCTACAACACCAAATTCCATGTTTAGCACCCATGGTCTTAGTATCGGTTAAGGCTATAGTTACCCTAAAGTAAAATGGACAATGGAAGTAAATGACTATGACTCTAACTAGGATGATCTAAGGGAAGTTGCTTAGGATAGGTGAGAGTAATGAACTTACCTATGCATTGCACAAGTATCTCTTTAGGAAGTTCTAGGAAGATGTTATAATGTGTATGATTATGTTTATGTCTTTTTGCATGACATTGTAGTGTTGTCTACCTGTTGTGATGATATGAATGGTATGAACCTTATGAAGTGGTCTTATTCTTATGTGCATAATGTTGGTCTTAATGACTATATGATGAAGGTCTTGCTTGGCATGAATGAAGTTGTCTATGTTTATTATGTTTATGAATGAAGTGAATGTTAAGGCTTGTGGTCTCATGATAGGTTTACTAAGTATGTGTGAGGTTATGGGGCTTCACATGTACATTGCATTAGTAGACTTAGATTGGGATTGTGAGTAAGGTCTTATAATGTTCTATGTGAAGTAAAGTTGGTATGTGCATCATGATTAAAGTTCACTGTAATGCCTTGACTTGAATGTGTGTTGTTATGTACTATACGTCTATGATGGTATGTTATGGCTTATGTAGGATGTATGTATGATTCCTTGTGGCCTTAAGGTGATGCATTGCGCCAATTATCACTAGAGGGTTACTTGGGAGGTTAAGATGTTAAAAGAAAGGAAGCTTACTGTAAAGAGAAAATTGGTTATTGTAATGTGACTCTTAAATGCCTTAAATGCAATGTATGATTTTATATGATTGATGACCATTGAATATAACTATATGAAGTATGTGAATTGTATAAATGCTATTGTATCAAAGTTTTATAAATATAACACAAAAAGGCATGATGCATGATTTCAAGTAAAATGTCCCTTTTAAATGCATGTTTGTGCATGGTTGTCATACTTAGTGCATTCTTGTACTAACTCCATTCTTCTCTACTTTTTACACAAAGTGTAGATTATGAATGCTTAAAGGATGTCTTTAAATGATGAGGATCTTGATATGTGATTCCCAAGCTCAAGGAAAGGAATCCTTAAGTTCAAGGATTTCCTAAGTTGTGTCTTTACTGTAAAGTCTCTCAATATTGTACTTATGATTTATGTTGTAAGGGCCGTGTCCCTAATGAACTCTAATGATGTTGAGTCTAGTATGGCAAAAGGAGACTAGAGATTTTAACTATGTATTATGATATTTCTTATATAAATGAAGTGATGTTCCTAGCGTATAATGTGCGATGAAAGTTTTAAATTTTCCGCTAAATTTACCTATGATAATGCGATGAATGATGTCTATGGGCTTGTATAAGACCTCCAATAGGCCAAGTATGCCATGTTACTTCTAAGGGGTGCTCCCCGGATGTGACTAACGTGGTATCAAGCATGAGGTTTATAAAAGTGGTTTTAGGTTCCAAGAGTCTCATATTGCCATGTTTAGTAGAGTCTCGTTCATTGGTGGTGATTCGCGACACATCCATGGGCGAGAGGCTATATGATGATAGATTTTCCCTTCTTCATCATTCTCATGTCATTCCATAGAACTTAACTCTATAAGATCTCTCTCTTATGTTTTCTTGCCCGGTGGTCTTTTGGATGTGATTGCTTGGATGAGATGGTATCTTATGCTTGAGGGAGAAAAGGTTAGTTTTGATGTTTATCTTGGTTTTATGGTCTGATGAGTATGTGTGAAGGTGAACTTTGGTTATGTTGATATGATGCCCTTTGGCTATATATATATATATATATATATATATATATATATATATATATATATATATATATATATATATATATATATATATATATATATATATATATATATATATATATATATATGAGATCTATGTGAAATAGCATGTTATGTTGAGAAATGTATGTCATGATATGGTTAAAGCATGTTAGAAGTTTTTATAGTTGAATTGAGTTTCATTCTGGAATAATGAGTAGCCTTATGAGTATGCATGATCATAGTCTTATGATATGGTTTAGACTTGAAATGCTTTGAAGAATGTGTTAAATGGTAAATATGCATGTTGCCTGTATATGTATGTTTAATAGTTCAATGTTGCCTTATATATGTGTAATGGTTCCATGTTGCCCTTTGTATATAAGTGGTTCTTAATAGTTACCTTGCTTGGATTGAAGTCTTTTGTATAGGCTTGATACTAGAAGTGACGGTAGCATGCTTATCTTAGTAGGGTGATAATGTGGGTTTTGTTTGACCTAGAAGTTACCTAAATATAAGGTAGAAAGAAATGAAAGAGTCCTTATGGCTAATTCTCCTCTATTGTTTCCCCTAAATGTTTTATGACCTTGGTGTCTATTGTATTATTGAAAACTTTATGTGGTTGAGTAGTATGACCTAACTTGTTATTAAGGATAATTTGCCTAGATGATAAGGTTTAGAATAACATTTGGTCTTCCTATGTGGAGTTACTATAATTCCTTTTAGATGGTAATAACTTTTAAGTGATGAAAATGGAGATGGATAAGTTAAGATCCTCTTGACGTTGGGTTAAGTTGCGCTTAATTGGGTTTAACCTAAGTGGGGGATGGGGATGTGAGTAGTAAGGTTGTAGATATTTCTATCTTGTCCTTCTATTCTTACTTGAGCTTGAAACTAGTGATGTTCTTATAAGCTTGTCCATGGTAGGATTCTTGCATTCAAGTATGAATTGCATGTTCTCCATATGTTAAGTATGTTTTGATTGACATTATGTTAGGCATGTTTTGAAGATTCTAAAGTGCATGAAAAATATTTTTGATCAAATTATGGTTTTCTCATGTTGATTGTGCATCTTGATATGATAGTTATGCATCTAACTTCTTGAGATAAGGTAAGAAGCATGTTTGAAGTCACTTTGATGTGTAAGGTTTAGCCTTATAATGAGAAATTGAGCCTCTTTAAAATGAAAAATGTGGAGTCTCTTGAAAATTATGTGACTTTTATGGTTTGGATAGCATGATTGTAGGCTTGCTCTTGAAAAGTGAAGGCATGTTTAGCCATTGTCCTTGTGTGTGCCTATAAATTGTGAGACTTTTCCTGAATTGATGCATGTTTATGAAAGCTAGTGTTAGGATATAAATTGAAACTTTGTGAAATGGCTTCCTATTGTTGTGATGTGTGTGGTACGAATTTCCATTTTGACTCATTAGGAAGAATGTTGGAGCATGCTATGGTTAAAAGTTGAGAAATTCTCATTATACAGTAAAGTTGACTTTTGTGCCTTGCTTGAGAATAAGGACTCATGAGACATGTAAGTGTGTTGAGGAGAAGGACATTCCTCCATGGACACAACTAAGCATGGTATGGTTGAGTATGACCCTCATGTCACTATGTCTAACTAATAAAGATCCTTGTTGATTCAATTGACTCAAGTCTATGTGCATTGAAGTATGAGTGCCGATGTGCGTCTTGAGTGTTGTTGGAATCTGCCTATGTGTGATCTTAAATGATGATCTCTTAATGAAATAAAGTGTAATGACCATGTTATGATTAGGAGAAGGATGTTCCTCCTATGAATGAACATGAGAAGTGCCTAAGTGTTTGATGCATTAAGCATGAGTGAGTGAAAGTGTGGCTTGCTTGTGTTGAATTGAGTGCTAAGTAGTGTGAAGTTTGTGTTCCTTGTAACTTTGGTGCATTTACTTCTATGTGATGATATTATGAATATTTTGAGCTTCCCTATGATTCATTGAAGTCCTTGTTGTGATTAAAGTGTCCCGAGTGTCATTTGAGGACGAATGTCCCCAAGTGGGGGATATTGTAAGACCCCCAAAATGAGCTAGGGTGTCTAGAGCCTCACATGTGTCTATAAGCTTTTCAACATGTTAATTATGTGGTTTTAAGTATGAGTGACTGATTTGAGGTGATTTGGAAGTCAAACGTCAAGGGACGATTAAGACGTTCGACGACTAGTCACCTATGTGTCTCATGTGTCTATACGTGCTTATATGTGTATGTCACGAGCTTATGAGGTTCTTATATGAGCTATAATGATGTTTATTGGGAGTATGTTAAGTTTCATGAAGTTTGGAGGTCAAACGTCCAAGACGTTTGAAAGTTAGCCCTTGAGACGTTCATGCGTGTCTTGAGTGTGCCTAGCATGTTTGAAGGTGTTGCGAGTGGTTGTTTTGGGTGAAACTGATGTGGAAGTTCCCTGAAATTTTAAGTTTTATATTTACTTTGGAAATTTCCGGATACGACTCCCCAAGGGCCCCGCAAGAAGCCCTCAAGGAGGACCCAAAGGCTGTCGAGACACTGCCTTGGCAGTGTCAATCAACGAGCTCAAATGATGCCTCGTCAGTACATCGACTCCTCGTAGATGAGGGTATTAGGTTGACAATTAGAAATAGGATCTGAACCCACCAAGATGCAGCCTCAGACACCATCGACGGAGCACCAGGATGGGCTATTGGTCCATCAACGCCTCGTCGACTAGTGCCCGTAGGTGCTGTCTGCAAATTGCAGCATGCACGCTGCATGCAAGGGGTGGATTGGGAAATTCACCCCACGTCCCTAAATTAATATAGGCAGTTATTTTAAGTGTTTCTGGGTATTTTAAGTTGGTTTATAACATGAAAAACCCATACCCATTCCTCAATTCAAAATTAGACTTCCCTCTTCCAAAATATACTATCTAGAAACCTCCAATGGAGGTGAAGCTCAAGAACGGCTTGGAGCTTGGATTCCCATGGATTCTTCATGAAGATTTCATGGGTTCTTCATATAACAAAGGTATGGTGATCCTTCATCTCTAGTTAATATCCCATCTAGAGAGTCCCTTTCAATGTTTTCAATGCAAGTTCATGATCAAACTTCTTCTTCTTCAATCTAGCCACGGGTTCTTTCTCAAATCTATTTCAAAAGCATTATTATGGTGAAATATGAATTAGCTTATGTTTATAATGATGTTTTCAATCCAATTACATGATAAACCCTTGGTCTCTTCCAAACTCTCGATTTAGCCTAAGTGTGGGCTTTGTGATCTTGAATTTATGTTGATTGAGTTATGATTCAGGCATGTTGAATTGCTTATATATACTTCCCTACATGTATAATATGTATGAAATATGATTGATGGTCAATGCAAGGGAAATTGGTTAATGATCTATGTCTCTCTACTTTCTAGTGTATTGGTGATGTAGTGTATTCACTGTGATCTCAACTCTATAGCATATAAATGTAGGATTTCGTTTATGAAAAGGTACTTGTAGATACTGCCCTATATTGTATTTTGATGAATTAAGGAGGTTGATCATTGATGATCGAAGTAAGGAAGAATTGGTAAGTGATCAATTTTCCTTCACATTCTATAGATTGATGATGTAGTGTACTTGTTATGATCTTGATCTTGTTATGATTAAAGCATGATTTAGATTATGTTAGTATACTCTTATATACTGCCCTAGCTATGAATTTTTGATGAAATATGGTTATTGATCAATGATGATCAAAGGTTGAGAAATTGGTAAGATTGCCTGCTCCTCTTTACTTTCGTATAGAATTGGTAGTTGATGAAGTCTTGTATGGCATTGTGTGGTATGGTCCACTTATGGTGGCCGTGTTTAATTTATTGTCAATATATATATGTGATGTGATCATGGCCTTGAAGGAAATTATGTTATAAATGTGTGTTGGAGATGATCACCGTAAGTGAAGCTCTTGCCCAGTCATCTATTCTAGTTAAGATCTAGTTTATGTTGCTAGTGTTATGAGCATGTGAATGATTATGTTAGGGTTATGTATAGGTGATACCATTGATGAAGTAATAAGTATTAAGATCCCTTACCTATGTACCCTTATGTAAATGTGTGAATAGCTAAGGTTAGGAGTCTTAAGTGTAATATGAAGCTAGCTTGTCTCCTATGCTAAGTTGTGTTGTGTGGCCTATGCTTTAAGGTGAATTTTGGTCCTAAGAGAGTGGATGCCTCAATGTGTTGATATCCATTATGTGATCATGTCGACCAATGTACACACACTCACACATTATGCATGCCTACAAGTAGTAAAGGATCATAATGTCTAATGAAAGGTATTCTCATATGCACTAATGTCTACTACTATGCATGTAAAGCTTATGTCTATGAAAGTATGTGATGTTTTATTAACTAATATGACTTGATAGGTGTACTAGTATGGGCAAGGGTATGAGACCTTGTCTATGCATTGCACATGTGTGCGTTGATAGGATAGTTCCTAGGTTTGGTTTCTTATGTACATGAATATAAATGCATGAGTATATTATGAACATGTCTTATATACTATAATGTGAAAGTATATGGTATGATGAAGTATGATTATACCTAGTATCTAAATGTGTTTATATGAAAGGATTGCTCATATAGTTACACTTGTACACTTATGCATGAATGAAATGATGTATGAATATGTGTGGTCTAAAGGTGTAATGTGACAGGGTCGCTCACATGTATATACACACACACACATGAATGTTGATATAGTCAATAGAGGGGCACTTGAAAGGTGTTCTCTAGAGTACCTAAAACTAGATAGGTGCTTGAATATGCTAGGTCCATGTGAAAGGGTTTCTCACATGATATAGGTTGATGAACTCTCATCTATAACCTATGAGTTAATAATATGAGGATTAAATCTCCTAAGGCCTATGTTTTATAACGTAAGGTTAATAAAAGCTTTTCAATAAAGGGAACTTAGCTTATCACCGAGTGAACTTGAAGATGAGGGGTGTCCCTTCCCATTTTAGGAAGGTAGGTCACCATAATCTTCATGAGGTGGATAACTACAATGCCTCAATATGCATAAAGAGGGTTTCCATAAGTGAATAACTATAATACCCCATTTGGTATAAAGAGGGTTTTCACATGTACCTCCAAGTTCCATAAACTATGCTTGCCACATACGATCTCGCAAGTGATCTAACTTAGTATTCTAGCATGTGTTATGTTCTACCTTGGCTAGGTAAGAGCACCTTTCTTTAGTGTAAGGCTCTACAACATCAAATTTCATGTTTAGCACCCATGGTCTTAGTGTCGGTTAAGGCTATGGTTTCCCTAAAGTAAAATGGACAATGGAAGTAAATGACTAGGACCTTAACTAGGATCATCTAAGGGAAGTTGCTTAGGATAGGTTAGAGTAATGAACTTACCTATGCATTGCACAAGTAGCTCTTTAGGAAGTTATAAGAAGATGTTCTAATGTGTATGATTATGTTTATGTCTTTATGCATAACATTGTATTGTTGTCTACTTGTTGTGATGATATGCATGGTATAAGTCTACATGAAGTGTCCTTATTCTTATGTGCATAATGTTGGTCTTAATGACTATATGATAAAGGTCTTGCTTGGTATGAATGAAGTTGTCTATGTTTATTATGTTAATGAATGAAGTGAATGTAAAGGTTTGTGATCTCATGATAGGTTTACTAAGTATCTGTGAGGTTATGTTGCTTCACATGTACATTGCACTAGTAGACTTGGATTGGGATTGTGAGTAAGGTCTTATAATGTTCTATGTGAAGTAAAATTGGTATATGTGCATAATGGTTAAAGTTCACTGTAATGCCTTTATGGTCTTGACTTGATGTGTCTTGTGATGTACTTTACTTCTATGATGGTATGTGATGGCTTATGTAGTATGTTTGTATGATTCCTTGTGGCCTTAAGGTGATGCATTGCACCAAGTATCACAATAGGGTTACTTAAGATGTTAAAAGAAAGGAAGCTTACTGTAAAGAGAAAATAGATCACTGTAATGTGACTCTAAAATGCCTTAAATGCAATGTATGAATTTATATGATTGATGACCATTTAATATACTTATATTAAGTATGTGAATTGTATAAATGTTATTGTATCAAAGTTTTATGAAGATTTCACAAAAAGGAATGATGCATGATTTCAAGTAAAATGTCCCTTTGAAATGCATGTTATTGCATGGTTGACATACTTAGTGCATTCTTATACTAACTCCATGTTTCTCTACTTTTTTACACAAAGTGTAGGTTATGAAAACTTAAAGTATGTATTTAAATGATGAGGAGCTTGATATGTGATTCACAAGTTCAAGGAAAGGAATCCTTAAGTTCAAGAATTTCCTAAGTTGTGTCTACTGTAAAGTCTCTTAATATTGTACTTATGATTTATGTTGTAAGGGTCGTATCCCTAATGTACTCTAATGAGGTTGAGTCTAGGATGGGAAAAAGACACTAGAGTCATTAACTATGTATTATGATATTTCTTATATAAATAAAGTGATGTTCCTAGCATATGATGTGCTATGAAAGTTTTAAAGTTTCTGCTAAATTTACCTATGACAATGTGATGAATGATGATAATGGGCTTGTATAAGACCTCCGAGAGGTCAAGTACACCATGTTACTTCTAGGGGGTGCTCCCCGGATGTGACTGTTTACGCAATCATAGTTCATGCTAGGGTTTTAGAAAAGAGTTCAAGAAGAGAAAAGATGAGAAAAGTCAAGGTTTCATCAAGTTCTTGAGGTTTCGTTGCAAACTTTGCCAAGGGTTTGACCCCTAAGAGGTATTTAAGCTTCCTAAGTGTTGGATTTGTTCACCCACACGCAAATCATGAGATTCTTTTATGAATCTTTCATAAATATTGAGCAATTTAATTTCTTGATGAGTTCTTGATAAGTGTTCTTTAGTTTCCTTATCGATTAAGTTTTGTTGTAAGATTCTACATGGGTCAACTGAAACAATCATATCTCTTAGAATATAAAGAGTCGTGTGACCCATAACCTATTGAATTAAAGGTATTTGAATCTACTTTCTAATACCACCAATTTCGCGTCAATCCACTTTCTTAGTAAAACTTTATGACCATTTAGTAACCTGATACAGTGATGTTACGAAATAACCGATGGGAAAATGATAAAAAGGGTCAGTTTTGTCTATTTACCTCCAAGAAAACCCTAAACGAATTTCATGAATAATAAAAGACTCATACAAATCATATTTTCATATTTTAATCCACCATTCTCTTCTCTCTCAAACCCTTGGAAAAAACTCTTAGGAAAAATCAAAGTAGAAGACTCTATTCAAGATTCTTTCAATCTTTTTCAAGATTTTTTCCATCTTTTACAAAATTCTTCTTCAAGGTAAGTTTTTCTTCAATAATTCCATTCTTTACAAATCAAAATTCCTCCTTACAATTATGAATCACCAATGAAAATCATAAATCTTGGCCATAGAAATTTTAAGAAACTAATTCAAGAATCTCATGAAATTTTATTTTTTTTTTATTTTTCTCCTTCAAGGTAGGGTATCAAGGCTTTTAATCAAGTTCTTCTTCAATATTCTTCAAAAAAATTGTTCTTCAAGGTATGTAAGGCTATCATAGTGTGGAATAGTTCTTCCTCACGCCCCACATCTTCTTTCAAAATAGTAAAAGAGAAAACTAGGATTTTACCCTTAGATTTGACTATTCTTGAGATAAGTTGATTTGAGTTCTCGAGTTCATGTTTCTTTTAAAAATTCTAGTCCTAATTATTGAGTTATTATATTTTTATTGAGTTTCTTGAGTTGATTTTTTCATGTCTATAATTCAGCATGAACCCTATTTTGAGATATAAATCTTGAGAAGTTTCTCAAAGTCAACACTTGAGTTTTAAAATGTGTTTTAAGGAAGTGAGTATGATAATGAGAAGAGTCGTATATAAGGATTTTTAATGATTGTGAAAACATAAATAATCTAACATTTAGAAATCCTATCAATTATTCAGGATTGTAGAATTATATGATTTTCACATATAATTAATACTATAATATTTCAGTCAATAATACATACCTGAATCTGCCATATAATTCTTGACTTGATTGAGTGGAAGTCTTTTCTTTTGGTTCTTTAGAAGTTTTTTCTCTCTCTTGTCTTATACTTTATGTATAGTTTTGATGGATAAGACTATATCTTTATGGCAGAGAGAGGACCCTTTAAATAGAGTGTGTTTTAACATCATTCCCACCTTTCCATCATGGTGAGTAGTGGAGATAATTGATAGTTGGAAGAGGTAATGGGTAAAGTGGAAGATTAATGGGTAGTTGAAGTAACTTCTCTACTTCCCCACTTCTCCACTTCTCTACTTATCCAATTAGAATTAGAATTTAGTTAGTAATTAAATATTAAACCAAAATAATGTTAATGTCAGTGTGTCATAAAACTAACATTCTCCCACTTGACACACGTAACATCATTCACTTAATAATTTAATAAACATTTCAATTACAATGTGCACATATACTAAATTCCACATTATTTGTTGTTATTAAGTAAATCAACTAATATGAGTCATGGCGGTTGTACACACTTCATTTGGCATAGTCCCTTCCATGCACTACCATATTAGTCTATTGCCTAACACAACATTTCAAATACATAATGGGTCCACCATAATGCTTAAAATATCTTTATCTAAAACAAAACCTGTCATCATCATTCTCAACATAACGTAAACAAGAGAAAACACGTAATAGCAGAAACATATATATAGTTGAGCTCCAAGTGTCAATTGCATAAGCATAATATAATCTTTACATAAAGTCATTCATTGTTATTAATAAGACCCATTCTTTTAACATGTTCAACAAATGTTTTGGGCGGTAATCCTTTCGTCAAAGGATCAACAATCATCAGTTTGGTGCTAGTATGTTCAATTGTCACTTTATGTTTATGGACTTCTTCCTTAACTGAAAAGTATTTCAATTCCATATGTTTGGCACCCTTAGAATACTTATCATTTTTAGAGAAGAAGACTGCTGCAGTATTATCACAATAAATTTTCAATGGCTTGGAAATATTGTCGACTAGTCCAATTCCTGAAATTAAGTTTTGCAGCCAATTAGCCTGAACTGTGGCCTCAAAGCATGCCACAAACTCAGCTTCCATAGTGGATGCAGCTATAACAGACTGCTTCACACTCTTCCATGATATTGCTCCTCCAACTAATAGGAACAAATACCCAAATGTGGATTTTCGTGTATCCACACAACCAACATAATCTGAATCTTAATATTCAATCACATCAAGATGATCAAATCTTCTATAAGTGAGCATATGATCTTTAGTTCCTTGCAAGTATGGCAACACTTTCTTCGCAGCTTTCTAGTGATCCATTCCTAGATTACTTTGATAACGGACCAACATTCCAACAACGAAATTGATGTCTGGTCTAGTACATGTTTGGGCATACATTAGACTCCCAACTATTGATGCATAAGGAATATCATTCATTTGATTACGTTCCAATTCATTCTTTGGACATTAATTGAGAATAACTTTATCTCCTTTCTGAATTGGAACGGGACCTGATGAGCATTTTTCCATTCTAAACCTCTCTAACACTTTATTAATATAGGCTTTCTGAGACAAGCCTAATAATCCTTTTGATCTATTTTGAAATATTTCTATTCCAATCACATAGGATGCCTCTCCCATATCTTTCATTTCAAAATTGTTAGATAAATATCACTTGGTATCATGCAACAAACTAAGATCATTAGTAGCAAGCAATATGCCATCAACATACAGGACTAACATAATAAACTTACTCCCACTAACCTTCAAATATATACTCCGATCAAAAGTGTTTTCCTTAAATCCAAAAGTGAGAATAGTTTCATCAAACTTAAGATATCATTGTCGAGAAGCTTGTTTAAGTTCGTATAATGACTTCTTAAGTTTACACACCATGTGTTCATTTCCTATACAAGAGAACCCTTCAGGTTGATTCATATAAACTTCTTCCTCCAAATTTCCATTTAGAAAGTCTGTTTTCACATTCATTTGATGCAGCTCTAAGTCATAATGAGCTACTAAAGCCATTATAATTTTTAGTGAATCTTTTCCAGAGATAGGTGAAAATGTTTCTTTATAGTCTATGCCATCTTTTTGAGTGAAACCTTTTTCAAAAAGTCTGGCCTTTTGATGTTTGATGTTGCCAGTTGAGTCACGTTTGGTCTTAAAGTTCCATTTACATCCAACTATTTTGCAACCTTCTGGTAATTCAACAAGGTCCCATACTTCATTTTGTTCCATAGATTTCACATCACCTTTCATAGAATTTATCCATATATCAGAATTATTACTTTCAATAGCTTGTGAAAATGAAACTGGATCATTATCAGTCAATTTCTGACTCGTGTAAATATACCAAATAGTCATCAGAATAGCAGGTCTCTTTTGTCTTTGAGATTTTCTTAATGCTACTTCTTGTGGTACATTTACTGCGGGTTCATTAATTATTGCTTCATTGAGACTAACAGGAGCATCAATTTGTTGTTCTTGTTGATTGTTAGGTTGTGCAACAACTTTAGGACCAACATCTTTAAAACAAGTAAAAGGTAGAGAAACCCTCACCCTAACTTCTTTAATTTCCACTTTACGTGGTTCTTCAATCCCACTAACTTAACTATTCTCAATGAACCTAGCATTTCCAGTTTCAACTATTCTTGTATTATGATTAGGACAGCAAAATCTATACCCTTTAGATTTTTCTGGATAACCAATGAAGAAACCACTGATTGTTCTTGAATCCAGTTTCTTTTCTTGTGGGTTATAAACTCTAACTTCTGCCGGGCAAGCCCAAACATGCAGGTGCCTTAAACTAGGTTTCCTACCAGTCCATAGTTCAAAAGGAGTCTTTGGGATTTCTTTACTAGGAACCCTATAAAGTAACTAAACGACAGTCCTTAAAGCATACATCCACAATGAAATAGGAATAGATGAATTACTTAACATACTCCTAACCATGTCCATTAATGTACGATTACACCTTTCTGCTACACGATTTTGTTGTGGTGTTTCAGGCATTGTGTATTGAGCACATATGTCATGTTTTTCGAGGAGTTTAGCAAATGGACCTGGGTGTTGTCCATTTTCAGCATATCTTCCATAATATTCACCACCTCTATCTGACCTGATTATTTTCACCTGTCTTTTAACCTCAGTAATAAAGACCTCTAAGGCATTTATCGCTTGAGAGTTTTCATGCAACAAATAAACATACCCATAACGTAAAAAATCATCAATAAAAGTGATAAAGTATCTTTCTTTATCGAAAGATGTAATATCAAAAGGACCATATATATCAGTGTGTATAATTTCAAGAAGTTGTGTGCTTCTTGTGGCTCCTTTCTTTGCGTGTCTTGTTTGTTTTCCTTTAATACAATCTACACAAATGTTAAGGTCTGTAAAATCCAAATTTGGAAGAATTTCATTCTGAACTAATCTTTCCAATCTTTCTTTGGATATGTGACCTAAACGTTTGTGCCACAAGAAAGCAGATTGGTCATTCACCAAACATCGTTTGGTTCCAATATTATGATGCAGTGTTAAGAGTGTTTCAGCAAATAGATTATCAAGATTCAGTTTGTATAAGTTATCATAAAGAGTATCAGTACCAAAGATAATTATGTTTAAACAAACTAAAACATCCATTAGCGAAATTAAAAGAGTATCCAGTCTTATCCAACTTAGACAAAGAAACTAAATTTTTCGAAAGAAAAAGGTACATAACAAGTTTCAAGTAAATCTAAGTGGCTCCCAGTATCAAGGATCAAACGGCAAGTTCCTATAGCTTTAATTGGAGCCTTCACTCTATTCTCCATATACACATATCTTTTATTCTGGTTTATGGTTTGTGTTGTAAGGAATCCCTGCATCGTATTAGAAACATGAACAGTAGAACCAGATTTAATCGACCAAGTATTTTAAGGAACTTCAGTTAAATTTTGATTCGAGACATGTAAAAGCACTACGCTTACCTTTCTTCAAGAGCCATGCCTTAAATTTTATGAAATCTTTCTGAAAGTGTCTAGATTTTCCAAAGAAATGACACTTATCATTCTTATGTTACTTCTTATGTACTTGAGAGGAAGACTCATTAAAATTATGGTGCCTCTGTTTTCCTTTAGCATGTTTCTTTCCCTTCTTTCCAACTCCTTGATGACTACAAGGTTAATGGAGTGGGTTCCTTGATTCTTGAGCATTACTTCCTCCTGAACCAACATTCCATGCAGTTCATGCACGTTCTATTTGTCTTTCATGGTGTTGTAGTTCATTTGGAAAGAGTCATACTCAGACGGTAATGAGTTGATAATGAATTATACAAGGAAATTTTGTTCCACTTCCATTCCCAAAGACTTAAGTCTTGCTGCTACGTTTGTCATTTCGATGACATGCTCATGCATGATACGTGAATCATCAAACTTCATGGTGGTCAAAGTACCCATTAGTGTCCCAGCAAGAGACTTATCAGTAGTTTGAGAGGATTCTTCCACGAATTTCAGAAAATCTTTTGCATTTTCAATTTTGGGAAGAGTAGTCTTAATGATGCTCGCAATATTCATTCGCATAAACATTATGCATAATCTGTTAGATCGATCCCAATTCTTATAATGATACCTTTCTTCAGTACTGCTAGTTTCAGTAATAGCGGTTGGCTTCTAAGTGTTAAGTGCAACATCAAGATGTAAAACTCCGAGATGGAATTTGATCTGTTCACACCAATATGAGAAGTTACGACCGTTAAAGGTCGTAACAAAGACAGAGTGCAAATGAAGACCAAATGCTGTAAATATAATATACTCATTTGTTAATACTTTGAGTTATGAGTTTTAACTTACTATCAAATTCATAAATGGTTTATAAATTCTTAAAATTATATTGATGTCCTCCTTTGGGCGAAACATCAAAATACAACTTTAGACATAATGATGCATAGATCTAAATTTAACATAATTCAATAATTTTAAATGTGTCAATCAATAATATTTATTATCTTTGGATAAATAAATAAAACTAACGACACATCTAAATTATCTCATTAATGTTCAATGGTTATAAAATGAAATAATCAATCTTTGGGTGATCCCTAAATATCTTACAACCAAAAACTTCAATATATTCATAAGTTATATCAGGTATAAGCATCAAAATAATGGATAATTGAATATACATTTAGTCATTATTATTTTGAATTAATTCTTCAAAGATTAGACCACTTTGGTGATTAATTAATCTCATATGCATAATTTCAAAATAAAATACATCATGATAGAGAATAATTATTTCACTTAATACTACCTATTACCGTTTTCAAATAAGGAAAACATTAATTTTATAAAAAAACACTAGTTCTTATACCATGCTCTTGATACCACATATAATAATTTTTAATGATTGTGAAAACCTAAATAATCTAACATTTAAAAATCCTATCAATTATTCAGGATCGTAGAACTATATGATTTTCACATTTATTTAATATTATAATATTTCAGTCAAGAATACATACCCAAATCTGCCATATAATTCTTGACTTGATTGAGTGGAAGTCTTTTCTTTTGGTTCTTTAGAAGTTGTTTCTCTCTCTTACCTTATAATTTATGTATAGGTTTGATGGATAAGACTATATCTTTATGGCAGAGAGAGGACCCTTTAAATAGAGTGTGTTTTAACATCATTCTCACCTTTCCATCATGGTGAGTAGTGGAGATAATGGATAGTTGGAAGAGGTAATGGGTAAAGTGGAAGACTGAATGGGTAGTTGAAGTAACTTCTCCACTTCCCCACTTCCCCACTTCTCCACTTCTCTACTTATCCAATTAGAATTAGAATTTAGTTAGTAATTAAATATTAAACCAAAGTAATATTAATGTGAGTGTGTCATAAAACTAACATCGGATACATGAGTTCCACATTGATTTTAGACCCTTGAGTCAAGTCGTTCATGCCCATAAATTCCACATAAAGTCCATCGGTTGAGTATCTTTGAGAGGAGTAGTTTTGTCAAGTTTTAAGTCTTGAGTATTGAGTTCCTAATCATTTTAGGATTATATTCCTAATTATCATGCTACTACATGTTACCCATTAAGGTCCCTGAGTTGAGTATATCATGCCCATAATTCCGCATGAACCATATGAGTTGTGCAATTTTGAGATGAGAGGTATCATTGAGTCATTGAGTTGTGTACTTCATGCTTACAATTACGAATGAACCCTCCAGGTCGAGCATTCTTGAGAAGAGTAGTATCATTGAATACTAGAGTTCTAGAGTTTTTGAATTTCAAGTATTGAGTTTTATGCATGGTTATTGAAAACCTTGAATTGAGTTGTTCATGTCTATAATTGGGCATGAAACCTATTTTAAGAAGTCCTTTTTTACAAATTATTTTAAACCTTGTTTTTATATTTCAGCATATGAGTTTGAAGGTAGAGCTGAGTTAATTTTCGTCAAAATGATATTTATGATTTAAGGTATTCTCAAGAGTAAATGTTTTCACATTCAAGATGAGTGGGAACACTGATTTTTGAAAGAGTTCTCATGAGCACTTTTAGTACCATCTCTTTTAAGAGAAAGATTTTCAGTATTAATCTCAAATGAGAGAAAGAGTTATATTTTTAAACATATGAGCTAGTTATATTTTGGGAGTAGTATTGAGCACCGATATGGGGAAAAGTTCAGATAACTTAAGTCTCCATAAACCATATCGCCAACGTGGATAGAAAGGGTCATACTTTTTAGATGATTCCATAATGATTTTTTAGCATATGACTAGTGGATCCACTTAGTAGTAGGTTCTATACCTTGACAAAGAGTAGGACAGTTCTGGAAGTGTGGGCGCGATGACGTAATATCATCACATAACTCATATTGATGGTTGTCGATTAGAGAATCTCCCACAGAGCTATATGGTATTTTACATACAAATTTTGTTTTTATTGTATTGAGTTGTTATCTACTGTTTTAAAAGCCTTCCATATATTGCATCTTTTATTGTATCTTTATCTTGAGTTGGGTATCCAGAGTTGAGTCTTTTATTATTGAGTTGAACTTTGTTTCATTGAGTTAAGAAGAGGTAAGTATGTTTTTTTCCATCAGTTCAAGCTTATGTTTATGCTTTAGAATTTCCGTTACATGCTCGTACATTCCATGTTATCTAAGTCATTTGTCTGCACCTGTATTTAGGATCATCAAGAGGTGCTTCGTTGAGGTCATGTGATATTCTAGTCAGCTTTGGTGAGCCTTTTCATATTTCGGAGGACTTCGCCTTTATCTTATAATTAGTAGTTTTGAGATGTCGTAGGTGGTCCTGATATCCTTCTGTAACAGTAGAGGTTTTATAGATAGGCAGAATTGAGGAGTTTCTGTATTTTCTTTTACTAGTAAATGGTCCCGCGCTTCGCGCGGTTAGAATATTCTTTTTTAAAGTTTATTAGAATAAACAAGTTCTTGTATTTTGATGTTTTTAAGAGTATAGAGGCTATTCAATTCTAGTTTACCATTTGTTATATTAAAAGAAAAGGCAAAATTAAAAATTATAACAATGTTTTTGTTAGTATAACCCTATAAATTACATTCAAAATATTAAATATTTTTTTAAATATCTATATAACTAATGTGTTTATCAAGAGCAAAGGCTCCATAATCATATGATATACCAACAGGTAATATGTAGTCATTATGTATTTGAAAATTAAAATGCAATCTTCTAAAATCAAAATTTGATATGTAATATAGTTATGATAGTGTTTTGGAATTGAATTGTCCACAAACAAAACATTAAGGATCCTTAAAAAGTATGAAAGAGACGTAATGGATAATGAGGAGAAATTTCAAAAATTACTTTGGTGTGAAAGAATAGTCATCATTGTGTATCATATAATTATAATTAATTGCTAGTTTTAATTATATCTTTTGACTTTCTATTGTTATACTCCTATTTATATTAACATTATTATGACAACAATTCTTTTTTTATAAATCTTTAGGCTTGATCTCTTGGAGAAGAAAAGATTTCTTGGAGAATATTATAAATAAATGTATTTTGTAAAAAGTTATTTGTGAAGCTGCATAGTTGGATTTACATATAGTTTGTACTAACAAATACTTATAACAATAATTTTACAAAAACATAAACAACAAAGTTTAAAACATGTAGTTAATATTGTAACCATAAATTAATGACTGTATAAAAAATGTACCAGTATCTGTAACAATAGAATAAAACAAAAAAAGAAAAATATTGAGCCTAATGAATGCAGAGTGTGTCCTTGTTAGTGAGCCACTCAACAGGAGAAAATACATAAATATTTATTTGTGCAGAAGAAGAAGTTCTGGATCAAATATTTAACTGTGCAAAAGAAGAATTTCCAAGTTTTCGTTATTTTAAAATGAGAGAAAACCCCTCTATTTATAGCCAACAAAGGGTAGTGTGAACAAATGTTAATTATGCCTTAAGGTCGCAACTCTTCGAAAAAGTCACAACTCTTCAAAAAAAGTCACAACTTTTCAGAAATGTCACAACCTTTCTTAATGTTACAACCTTTCATAAAATTCGCAACTCTTCATCAAAGTCACAACTTTTCGTAAAAGTCAGAATTTTTCAATAGAAGTCACAACTTTTCATGAAAGTTTATTCAATTCGAGTTTTCCATTTGTTATATTAAAAGAAAAGATAAAATTATAAATCATAACATTGTTTTGTCCAAGTTTACATAATTTCATTTTACCATGGTTACATAGTGACTTTTATTAGAGAGTCAAATAAATATTTTCTCAATTTTCTTCTTTGTAAATTTTGTTTGTATAACACTATCAATTACTTTCAAAATATTAAATATGTTTTAAAAATATATGTATAACAAATATTTTTATCAAGAACAAAGGTTGCATAATCATACGATTTACAAATAAGTAATATGTAGTCATTTTGTGTTTTAAAATTAAAATGCAATCTTCCAAAATTCGAATTCGATATGTAATATAGTTATAATAGTGTTTTGGAATTGAAATTGTGCACAAAGAAAACATTAAGGATTCTGGAAAAGGATGAAAGAGATGTAAGGTAAAATGGAAAAAGAGTTTAAAAAAAGTACTTTGGTGTGAGAGAATAATCATTATTGTATATCATATAATTATAATTAATTGCTAGTTTTAATTCTATCATTTGACTTTCTATTTTTTTGCTCCTTTTAATATTGACATTATTATGACAATAACAAAAAATCATATAAACTTTTAGTCTTGATCTCTTGGAGAAGAAAAGATTTCATTAGAGAATGTTGTAAATAAATGTATTCTATAAAAAGTTATTTGTTAATCTGTATAGTTAGATTTTTCATACAATTTATACCAACAAATACTTATAACAATAACTTTACAGAAATATAAACAACCAAGTTAAAAATATGTAGTAAAAACAACAATTAATATCATAAGCATAAATTAATGATTCTAAAACAACATACCAGGATATGTGATAGTAGAATGAAACAAAAAGGAAAAATTGAGCCCACTGAATGCAGAGTGTCTCCTTGTTACTAACCCACTCAAAAGGAGCAAAGTACACAAATATTTAACTGTGCAAAAGAAGAAGAAGTGATGAATCAAATATTTAACTTAAATGTGCAGAAGAAGAAGAAGAAGTTCAGAGTTTCCAGTATTTTAAAATGAGAGGAAACCCCTCTATTTATAAACAACAAAGGACAGCGTGAACAAATTATAATTATGCCTTACTGCAAAGGTCATAACTCTTTGAAAAAGTCACAACTTTTTGGAAAGGTCACAACCTTTTATAAAAGTCGCAACTCTTCATAAAAGTCACATATTTTCATAAAAGTCACAACTTTTCAATAAAAGTCACAACTTATCATAAAAGTCACAACTTTTCATTAGAGGGAAAGACTAACTTTGGAAATAAATAAATTAAAAGGGAATGCTTGTTTTTGGTGGCGCCACGTAGGCAGACCCATTGGTCTCTTATATATATATATATATATATATATATATTGTAAAAACTTTCTAAAAGTTGAGTATTCGAGTTTATTGAATTTATTTCAGTTTTAAGCTATTGTATGCTTGAGTTAGTCTTTCATTCGTAACCAGCCAGAACGAGGATTCGGTTGGGGACCAACTGTAACGATCCTTTTGGTCGTTCGAATGGCTAAAGCCTTGTATTTCATAAAATATTTTTCGATGAATTATAATTGGATATTTTTGAACTATTCGTAACTACAATATGTAATTAGTGGGGTTGTTTTAATAATTTCTAGAGTTGGAGGTTAAAGAAAATAATATTAAAATTGGTAGTGGATAACTTTTCCTATTTTTATAATGAGTCATATAATAATTAGGGTAAAAATAATCTGTAGAAGAAAAGAAAAAGAGGAGAAGAGGAGAACGAAGTGAAAGCGGCGACACCAAATCAAACGTGAGTCCTGTTGCTGGTACATTTTTTTGTGTAAATTACTATCTCATTCAGAAAGAATATAGTACTGCTATGGCATAAAATAGATAGAATGAAGAAGTCGTATAATTGGTAGTTCTAAAAGAATAGGAAGTATATAATATATATTATAAAAATTAAATAAGAATTAAATATGGAGATAAAGCCTGACATTACTAATTACCTAATGATTGCCTAAGAGTTACTACGAAAATCTAATGCTAAATGTTAGTGGAAAATTTGGATACAGTAATGTGATATTTTTCTGCATATTTAATGCATGCATGTGTTATAGTTCACGTGCAGTTGGGTCGCTGTTAGTCCGTAGCCACTGGTTTGTGACCAGTGGCTTCCATTTTTATATATTAATATTGTGTTCTCACATTATAAACTATATTTTAATATATTGAGATAGGTAGTTAAGTATTAGGTGTATTGAATTATTTAAATTCCACTAAAGTTATGCTAAATGGGGGAAATTAGACTTACCTTTAGATTTGCACTTTAAGAAATTAATTATAGATTTAGGTGGATGTGTATAGGATAGACATAGAATAATCTGGGTGTTTACGGGTTTGTTAATTTATACATTATGTGTATATATATATATATATATATACTTGATAGATTGGAATGATTCTAAGGAATTGAGGAAAGGAAAAGCATTGGAGAAGTAGGTTGCTTGACTTCGGTTCTTCGGTGGAGGTAGGTTATGGTTTATTTCTATTTGATAGATAAACTCTCAATAGCGATTGATATGTATTGAGTGATATTGTGAAGTTTCCTAGGTACATGATTGTGTGGTTGTATGTCTTGGTTGTGTGGTTTGTGGTTGGCCTAAAATTCTCAGACTGTTGAATTTATAATCTTGAACCCTCTCTATTAAAATAACGCCTTGAATAAATAAGGCTTGATTAAATAAATTAATGAGATAATTGAATCGGAGTGTCATGTTCCGACACAGTATTATTGGATCAGAGTATCACGTTCTGACACGGTATTATGGGATCGGAGTGTCACGTTCCGACACGATATTATGGGATCGGAGTGTCATGAACCGACACGGTATACAGGATCGAAGTTTCACGTTCTGACATGATAACATTTAAGAAAAGGAATCTTGAATTAACTTAATATACTCAATCTCAAAGAACCCATTTTCCAAATGAGTATGATGTCGAGGCATGAGTCCTCATAGGTGTGTTTGATATTGTTATTGCTTGTGTACCTGTTGTGGTGTTGTTGTCACTGGTTCGTGTTGTTTGTTGCTTGCAACCTGCCAAGTATTGTAGTTGATTTTATATTGTTATTCAATATATATTGATTTCTATTTTGAGTTGGACGATGATATCTACTCAGTACGTGTTCCTTGTACTGTCCCCTACTTCTATTTTCTTTGACGTTCTTTTGTGGAGTGCAGCAAGTGTACCATTGACTTCGACTCGCCCTCACCTCTAGCTAGTCTCCAGCACATCAGAGTTTAGGGTGAGCTATTATTTCTAGCTCGTGCTGGATTTTCTCATTTATGTCATGATGTCCTTAAATTTCGGAGATGGACCATCTCATTTACTTATTTCGGTATTTTTAATATTCTTAGACTTAGTATTTGGGGATTAGACGTTCTTGATGTGATGACTTTCAGGTTTTGGGAAATGATACATTAATAAGTTTTGGAGCTTCCACATTATTTTTGTTATCCATAGTTAAATTATTGATGTATGTTGGGATTTGGATTCCTTGGTTCACCCATCTAGGAGGTTAAGTGTGGGTGCCGCTCACGACTCGGTTTGGGTCGTGACGAACTTGGTATCAGAGTATTAGGTTAGATGATCTCATCACACAAGGACAGGTCTAGTAGAGTCTTTCGGAACAGTACGGGGACGCCTTTACCTTTCTTCGAAAGGCTACATGACTTTAGGAAAACTCATATTTTCTTTCTTTCGTTCTATTACTTGGATCCAATTGGTATCTAGGTTATACAAATTGATATCTGACCTTCTTAACTATATTTCGCAGATGGTCAGAACTAGAGCAACAAATGTGCCAACACCAGCAAGACATGGTGCGTCTGATCCAACCATTGGGGTTGCTACTCGAGAGGGAGCAGTGGCGAGAGGTCGTGGTAGAGGTCACGGGAGAAGGCCCACTAGAGGCAGAGGACAAGCACCTGGTCTAACTAGGGATAGAGTGGTGACTCCTCCACCGCCTGAAGAGGTAGTGACAGAGGGTGATGAAGGGGAAGATGAGAAGATTCAGGAGAAGGAAGTACCACCCCAGCCTACTCCGGAAATGATTAATCAGGTTCTCAATTATCTCAGAGGGTTATCTGATCAAGGCCAAACACCCCAGTGTTTTCTGCACCAGCACCTCAAATTCAAGGAGTACAACATGCAGCTGTTGTGGCTCCCTGCATGGATGCATCCTTGGAAATAGGTACGTTTCCTCGATTGACTACAGGGTCTATCATAACAGGTGACCATCATGACCTTGTCATTAAGTTCTTAAATTTGAAACCTTCAGTCTTCAAGGGTGCTGAAATCTGAAGATGCCTATGATTTCCTGGTTGATTGTCATGAGCTGCTACTTAAGATGGACGTAGTTGAACGATTCGTTGTTGAGTTTGTGACCTACCAGTTTCAGGGGGATGCCAAAATGTGGTGGCGGTCGTATGTTGAGTGTCGACCAGCAAAAGCATCACCTATGACTTGGGCATCATTTTCTAGCTTATTCATGGAGAAGTATATACCCCGGACTTTGAGGGACAGGAGGAGAGATGAGTTCTTGAGCCTAGAGCAAGGAAAGATGTTTGTTGCTGCTTATGAGGCCAAATTTCGTGCACTATACAGGTATGCCACTCAGTTTTGCTTCAGTCCACAAGAGCGGATTCTCCGCTTTGTGAAAGGATTGAGGTCAGATTTGCAGATTACAGCCTTACAGGTAGCTACTGCAGTAAAATCCTTTTAGGAAGTAGTTGATTTTGTGATAGAGGTAGAGGGGGTGAAGCCGGATGACTTCACCAAGGCATCGGCATTTAAGAAGTTCCGTAAGGGGGGTGATTTTAGTGGTTCTTACTGCAGAGGGAAGAGTTCAGTGGGTTATCCATCCCGTCCTATTCATTCTTCATTGCAGGCTTCAACAGAGGGTCCGTCGCAGACCATTCAACCTTTTTCTGAGTTTGGAGGTTATCTCCTGACTTTTTCCTCTTCACAGAGACCTACATTTGACTCCAGGACTTGTTATGGATGTGGAGAGGCTGGACATATTAGGAAATATTGTCCAAGGCAGAGTTACAGATCCTTAGTAGTAAGAGGTAGAGGTGGTCATGGTAGAGGCCTTCATTCTGGAGGATGTGGTGGCCAAGGTAATGGTGGTCACCAGTTCAGTCGGGGTGGCGGGCAGGTTAGAACTACTGTAGCGCATCCTGGTAGGGGCAATGGACAGATAGGCGATAGAGCCCATTGTTATGCTTTCTCCGGGAGGTCAAAAGCAGAGACATCTGATGCTGTTATCACAGGTACTCTTCTGGTTTGTGATTGCATGGCTTCTGTATTGTTTGATCCTTGATCGACATTTTAATATATATCTTCCTCATTCGCTTTTGGTCATGATTTACATTATGATTTGCTTGACATGCCTATTTGTGTCTCTACTCCTGTGGGTGAATCTTTGGTAGTTGAGACGGTGTATAGGTCTTTCCTTGTGACTTTTATAGGGAGCAACACTTATGTAGATTTGATTATTCTAGAGATGGTTGATTTTGATGTAATTCTGGGTATGACTTGGTTTTCTCCAAATTTTGCTATCTTAGATTGTAATGATAAGACTGTGACCTTGGCCAAGCCTAGGACAGATCCGCTAGTGTGAGAGGGTGACTATATTTCCACCCCAATTCGTACTATCTCTTTTCTTCGTGCTAAAAAGTTGGTGAGTAAGGGTTGTTTAGCTTTCTTGGCACATCTCAGGGATGATACTTCCAAAGTGCCTTCGATTGGGTCTGTTTCGATAGTCCATGAGTTTCTGGATGTGTTTTCTGCAGACCTGCCTGGTATGCCTCCAGATAGAGATATTGATTTTTGTATTTTCCTTGAGTCGGGTACTCTCACCATTTCCATTCCACCTTATAGAATGGCCCCAGCTGAGTTAAGGGAGTTAAAGGCCCAACTTCAGGAGTTGTTAGGTAAAGGTTTTATTAAACTGAGTGCATCCCCTTGGGGTGCTCCTGTTTTATTTATGAAGAAGAAAGATGGTAGTTTTCGATGTGCATAGACTACATGCAGCTGAATAAGGTAACTATTAAGGAAAAGTACCACATTCCTCGCATTGATGATTTGTTCGATCAGTTACAGGGTGCTTGTGTCTTCTCTAAAATTGATTTGAGGTCCGATTATCATCAATTGAAAATACGAGCAACAGATGTGCCAAAGACTGCTTTCGAACCAGGTATGGGCATTATGAATTCTTAGTAATGTCTTTTGGGCTTACGAATGCCCCTGCTGCTTTCATGAGCCTGATGAATGGGATTTTTAAGCCATATCTGAATCTCTTTATTATTGTATTTATTGATGATATACTAATATACTCAAAGAGCAGGAAGAAACATGAGGAACATTTGAGAGTTGTGTTGGGGTTACTAAGGGAGAAAAGGCTTTATGCCAAATTCTCCAAGTGTGAGTTTTGGCTTGATTAAGAATCCTTCTTAGGGCACGTAATTTCTAAAGATGGGGTGATGGTGGATCCCACTAACATTGAAGTAGTGAAGAATTCGTTAACGCCTACTAATATTTCCGAGGTAAGGAGATTTGTTGGTTTAGCTAGATACTACCGGCGATACGTCAAGGGATTCTCTTTTATTGCTTCCCAGCTGACCAATTTGACTAAGCAGAATGTTCAATTTCTATGGTCGGACGAATGTGAAGAAAGCTTCCTGAAACTCAAGACCTTGTTGACTACTGCACCGATTCTTGCCTTGCCAGTGGAAGGTAAGAATTTCATTGTTTATTTTGATGCATCTTATTCTTGTTTAGGTGCAGTGCTAATGCAGGAGAGGAATGTAATTGCTTATGCTTCGAGGCAACTGAAAGTGCATGAACGTAACTATCCGACGCATGATTTAGAGTTGGCTGCAGTTGTATTTGCATTAAAGCAGTGGAGGCATTATCTATATGGAGTCAAGTGTGAAGTTTATACAAATCATCGCAGTTTACAATATGTGTTTACTCAGAAAGATTTGAATTTGACGCTGAGGTGGATGGAGTTATTAAAAGACTATGATATTACTATTTTATATCACCCTGGAAAAGCTAATGTTGTGGTAGATGCCTTAAGTAGAAAAGCAGGGAGCATGGGTAGTTTAGCCCACTTACAGGTTTCTAGACGCCCATTGGCTAGAGAGGTTCAAACTCTAGCTAATGAATTTATAAGGCTGGAAGTACTTGAGAAGAGAGGATTTTTGGCTCGTGTAGAGGCAAGATCTTCTTTTCTTGACAAGATTAAAAGGAGGTAGTTTGTTGATGAGAAGTTTAGGAGAATTCGAGATATGGTATTGCGGGGAGAGGCTAAAGAGGCAGTGATTGAGGAGAAGGTGTCTTGAGAATTAAGGGAAGGGTATGTGTACCGTGTGTTGATGATTTGACTCACACTATTCTTGCAGAGGCTCATAGTTTGAAGTATTCTATCCATCCTAGTGCAACCAAGATGTATGGTGATCTGAGACAACATTATTGGTGGAGAAGAATGAAACGTCACATTTTTGATTTTGTTGCCCAATGCCCAAATTGTCAGCAGGTAAAGTATGAACACCAGAGTCCTGGAGGGACACTTCGAAGAATGCGCATTCCTGAATGGAAGGGGGAAAGAATTGCAATGGATTTCGTAGTTGGTCTTCCAAAGACATTGGGTAAGTTTGATTCTATTTAGGTAATTGTTGACAGGTTAACTAAGTCTACTCACTTCATTCCGGTCAAGATGACTTATAATGCAAAAAAGTTAGCCAAACTCTATATCTCCGAGATTGTTCGATTGCATAGAGTTTCACTTTCCATCATATCAGATAGAGGTACGCAATTTACTTCTATGTATTGGATGACCTTATATGCAGAATTAAGTACTAGATTGGATCTTAGTACCGCATTTCACCCTCAGAACGATGTGCAGTCTGAGCGAATAATTAAGTGCTGGAGGATATGCTTCGTGTGTGTATGATAGATTTTGGTGGTCATTGGGATCAATTCTTACCCTTATCAGAGATTTCGTACAACAATAGCTACCACTCGAGTATTGATATGGCCCCATTTGAGGCATTGTATGGGAGGAGATGTAGGTCTCCCATTGGTTGGTTTGATGCATTCGAGGTGAGACCTTGGGGTACCGATCTTTTGAGGTAATCATTAGAGAAAGTGAAATTCATCCAGGATAAGCTTTTAGCATCTCAGATCAAGCAGAAGGAGTATGCAGATCTAAAGGTTAGGGACTTGGAGTTTATGGAGGGTGAACAAGTCCTGCTGAAGGTTTCACCCATGAAGGGTGTGATGCATTTTGGTAAGCGAGGTAAGCTTAGTCCGAGGTATATTGGACTATTTGAAGTTCTTAAGCGCGTGAGGGAGGTGGCCTATGAATTTTCCTTGCCTCTAGGGTTGTCAGGAGTGCACCCGATATTTCATGTGTCTATGCTGAAAAAATATCATGGTGATGGAAACTACATTATTCGTTAGAATTCAGTTTTGCTTGATGAGAATTTGTCTTATGAGGAGGATCCTGCAGCTATTCTAGATAGGGAGGTCCGCAAGTTAAGGTCAAAGGAGATTGCATCTATCAAGGTTCAATGGAAGAATCGACCGGTAGAAGAGTCCACTTCGGAGAGTGAGGTTGATATGCAAGAAAGATATCCACATCTTTTTATCGATTCAAGTACTCTTTCTTGACCTTTCCTTCCTTTGATCGTTCGAGGACGAAATATGGGTAAATTGGTATCTATTGTAACGATCATTATGGTCGTTTCAAGTGCTAAAGCCTTGTATTTCATAAAATATTTTTCGATGGATTTGAATTGGATATTTTTGGACTATTCGTAACTACAATATGTAATTAGTGTGGTTGTTTTAATTATTTATAGAGTTGGAGGTTAAAGAAAATAATATTAAAATTGGTAGTGGGTCACTTTCCCTATTTTTATAATGAGTCATATAATAATTAGGGTAAAAATAGTCTATAGAAGAAAAGAAAAAGAGGAGAAGAGGAGAAGAGGAGAACGAAGTGAAAGCGGCGACACCAAATCAAACGTGAGTCCTCTTGCTGGTACGTTTTTTTTTTTTGTAAATTACTATCTCATTCAGAAAGAATATAGTACTGCTAAGGCATAAAATAGATAGAATGAAGTGGTATAGTTGGTCGTTCTAGAAGAATAGGAAGTATACAATATATATTATAATAATTAAATAAGAATTAAATATGGAGATAAAGCCTGACAGTACTAATTAGCTAATGATTGCCTAAGAGTTACTACAAAAATATAATGCTAAATGTTAGTGGACAATTTGGATACAGTAATGTGATAATTTTCTGCATATTTAATGTATGCATGTGTTATAGTTCACATGCAGTTGGGTCGCTGTTAGTCCGTAGCCACTGGTTTGTGACCAGTGGCTTCCATTTTTATATATTAATATTGCGTTCTCACATTATAAACTATATTTTAATATATTGAGATAGGTAGTTAACTATTAGGTGTATTGAATTATTTAAATTTTATTAAAGTTATGCAAAATGAGGGAAACTAGACTTATCTTTAGATTTGAACTTTAAGAAATTAATTATAGAATTAGGTGGATGGGTATAGGATAGACATAGAATAATCTGGGTGTTTATGGATTTGTTAACTTATATATTATGCATATATATATATATATATATATATATATATATATATATATATATATATATATATATATATATATATATATATATATATATATATATACTTGATAGATTGGAAGGATTCTAAGGAATTGAGGAAAGCATTGGAGAAGTAGGTTGCTTGACTTCGGTTCTTCGGTGGAGGTAGGTTATGGTTTAATTCTATATGATAGATAAACTCTCAATAGCGATATGTATTGAGTGATATTGTGAAGTTTCCTAGGTACTTGATTGTGTGGTTGTATGTCTTGATTGTGTGGTTTGTGGTTGACCTAAAATTATGACACTGTTGAATTTATAATCTTGAACCCTCTCTATTAAAATGATGCCTTGAATAAAGAAGGCTTGATGAAATAAATTAATGAGATAATTGAATCGGAGTGTCACGTTCCGACACGGTATTATTGGATCGGAGTGTCATTTTTTGACACGATACTATCGGATCGGAGTGTCACATTCCGACACGGTATTCTGGGATCGGAGTGTCACATTCTGACAAGGTATATGGGATCGGAGTGTCACGTTCCGACACGATAACATTTAAGGAAAGAAATCTTGAATTAACTTAATATACTCAATATCAAAGAACCCATTTTCCAAATGAGTATGGTGTGGAAGCATGAGTCCTCATAAGTGTGCTTGATACTGTGATTGCTTGTGTACCTACTATGGTGTTGTTGTCACTGGTTCGTGTTGTTTGTTGCTTGCCACCTGTCAAGTATTGTAGTTGATTTTATATTGTTATTCAATATATATTTCTATTTTGGGTTAGCCGATGATATCTACTCAGTACGTGTTTCTTGTACTGACCCCTACTTCTATTTTCTTTGTTGTTCTTTTGTGGAGTGCAACAAGTGTACCATCGACTTCGACTCGCCCTCATCTCTAGCCAGTCTCCAGCACATCAGAGTTCAGGGTGAGCTATTTTTTCTAGCTTGTGCTGGGATTTCTCATTTATGTCATGATGTCCTTAAATTTCGGACGTGGACCATCTCATTTACTTATTTCGGTATTTTTAATATTCTTAGACTTAGTATTTGGAGATTAGATGTCCTTGATGTGATGAGTTTCAGGTTTTGGAAATGATACAATATTTTTGTTATCCATAGTTGAGTTATTTATATACGTTGGGATTTGGATTCCTTCGATCGCCCATCTAGGAGGTTAAGTGTGGGTGCCACTCACGACTCAGTTTGGTTCGTGACACCAACAATGATTCTAGAGTGTCGGAAATGTATGAGGTGTAGGCTCGGGTTTGTGACAACCCTACTAACTCAAACTCGACATTTTTAACACGATGAAACTAACGAAATTTCCATCCGATGCTCGTAACTCAAAATGATGATCGAGGTAAACCCTATCAACTCAAGAGGGGGCAAAACACCAAAAAAACACTTGATCGAATCGATAACCACATCAATCATTCCTGAAATACAAACTAAGCATGACAACGCTACAAGAAAGGGCAAAATGTTAATTTCAGAATTAAAAGTCAAATCACAAAAAATGGGATATTACAAGAGAAGTTGGCTCCACTTCCACTTAAAAGTAGTTTTATTGATTTGTCAAACATCTTATTTTCCAAAAGAAGAGTTATTGGCCTTCCAACAACAATATTAAACAAACTCAAAATATTTTTACTCATTAGGAGTGGCAAAAGGACGTGGGTGCAAGGGAAATAAATGATATTTTTATGAAGGAAATGAATAATTAATTCTCTTAATAAGGAAATAAATGATATTCTTAATAATAAGGAATAAAATAAATAGGGTGAATTTAAATTTTTTAACAAGTTTTCTAGACATTATATAAGGAAAAGAAATCATAAAAATGTAAAAGTGAGAAAAAAATAAATAACAATGATGGTTATAAAGAGGTGTCACACCGTCCTCTGTTTCTCAATACACCCGTATATTGATACTCATCGAGAGTGGAGAAAGATCGCGGGTGTAAAGGAAATAAATAAAAATTTTAATAAGGAAATGAGTAGATGATACTCTTAATAATAAAATAAATGATATTCTTGATAATAAGGTGTATTACAAGTTTTAAATAGATTTCTAGATATCATATAAGGAATGAAGTCAAGAAAGTGAGAAAATAAATAAATAGAAATGTTGACTATAGAGATGTGCCACACCACCTTGTATAATAAGGAATGGAATAAATAAGGAATATTTAAAATAAAAATATAACAAATTTTCTAGACATCATATTAATAAAAAATTAAAAGATGATAAAAAAAAAAGATAAATAATAATATTGGTCATATGAAAGTGTCACACCATCTTGTATATGTTTAGATTTATATTATATATAGATATAGATTGTTGGAACAAAAATATCAAACAAATCCACTCTACATTAGTTCATCTGATACTTTTTGTATGTCAAGAAAAGGAAAGAGAGAGAGATATCAAATTTAACAAAAGGATATAAACAACTTTTGCAAACATCAAGAATTAGCACGACTCCAGGTATATGACATTCTCTCTTCTTCCTCTTTTGGGCTTTTGGGCATGAATTTGATGATATTTGAAAAGAAAAAAAAAGTTAGAGTTGAAAAAGGGTATTTGATAATTAATATAAAAGAAAAATAATTGATGAAAATTTGCTTGCTGTTATATGAATCCAATGCATTTGGTGAATGTCTATTCAATGAATGTCAACTTATATATATATATATATATATATATATATATATATATATATATATATATATATATATATATATATATATATATATATATATATAAATCTTGGGGTGATTTATCATCCTATAAACTAGGATTTTCTTGATTTTATAATATGTTATCAGCATGATTCTCTAATAAACAACTGAATTATATACATCTACAAATTTGTTTCATATTAAAATAGTAGGGTTTTCATTTTTGACTACGAACATCAACCAAGAAATAAAAATCATAAATGAGGAACGACATAAAGTCTTGGAAAAATTGAATACTTTGGCCAAAGTTGCAACTTATGGAAGTCAATATAGGCAAGTGGTGACACCAACATGAAATAATTTCTGGTATTGATGTTCTTTCGATTGCATTAAGGTATAGTTTCTAATTAAAATGATACCTTTCTTTTTATCGAGATCCATGATGGTAAAAAGATATTTATTTGATGCCTTTGTATCTATTTTATGTTGTATTTTAATTGATTCAGGAAAAATATTGTGTTAGTTTTTTAAAGAAAATTCATACAAATAGAAACTAAAATAAGTTTTTAGCGGATTTACAAATAATAACTATACAAGTGTTAGTTTATAAAGAAAAGTACATGTTTGAGACAATATTTATGTGACTTGGTTTTTCATAAAAGTCTTTACATTATTGTATGTAGATGTGGTCTCCTGTGGTGGATGCAATGCGATTTTATTTTATTCGACAATATATGAAAAACTTGAATCCATTTAGAAAAATTATTGTCATGTTAAATATGTTATCCATGTATAACTAAATTTTCCAATAAATGTACTCTCTAGTACTGTGATTATTTTTCCAATACATTTAACCAAACATGCCATAAAATTATTCAGTTTCTCCTCGCAGATGCTAAAAGAGTTGGTGGTGGAGGGGAAAGAAAAGATAGGATCAGTAAACTGCCAGAAAATGTTATGAATCGTATCGTAGAGCTTCTTCCTGTTGAAGACGCAGCAAAAATCAATATTTTATCCAAAAAATGGAGAAACAATTAGGCCAGGCTTCCGAATCTGTAGTTGAGTAGGGCTTCTTGGATATATTGCACAACTCAACAAATGTTCAGAGAAAGAGTAAATACAATTTTGTTACAACATCTTGGAGATATTGAGAAGTTTCATCTTGTAGAATCAGTACGTTCGTCTTCATATGCACATACTGATGGATGGTTTGTTTATGTCACTAGAAAAGGTGTCCAGGAGTTATGCCTTAACATGCCAGATAATTGCACTTATAAAGTGCCATCCTGTTTACTTAACTGTCCAACCCTGACACATTTGGAACTCTTCAAGTGTTTGTTCAAACCACCAAAGCCCTTTGTTGCTTTCTAGCATCTAATAAACTGTCGTCTGCAAAGTATAACCTTTGTACCAACCACTGAGTCTTAGGTTATCGATTGGCCCCTTCTTGTCAATTTAGACTTGGTGGACTGGCGTGTCACTCAATACTTGCACATTATTGTCTCATAATAATTGGAACACTTGGTTGTTCATGGTTGTCCCTATCTCGATCTAAATCTATTTATGAACTGCAAAGGATTGAAAAAGTTACAACTTGAAATAGACGAAGTGCTGGATTGCGATCCAAATCCAAAACAGGACGAAAAATCAACTTTGAAAAAGCTTCTTTTAAATGTTGCAGCTACACTTGACTTTCTCCTAATTGGTTTAAGTTGCCCTGAGGTAAGCATTTGACATGTTGTTATAATTGTATATCTTATAGAATTTGCATTCATGTAATTATATTTTTTGTTGCTCTGAAGCTTTTGACGGCTGACACAATTTCTAAGTGGGGTCCTTTTGCGAGCTTGCAAAAGCTGTCATTAGGAATAGACTTGAGAAAACTGCATCAGACTACTTGCGCTCTACAGTTGATTAAGTGTTTCCCCAATTTGAGCATACTTCAGATTTTGGTAAGTAATGGAAAATTATAATGTAATCGTAACTTGATATGTGTACTTATTTGTAGTTGTGACTGCCAATTTGAATACGATGTTCTGCTCCTCTCTAAGTTTTTTATCCTGGAATGCATCCACTTAGTAAGATAGGTTTATGTGGTATGTTTATGTAAGCACGAGAAGTATTAACTGATTCAATATTTTTCTTATGCCATCAGGTATATGCTTCGGACGACAATGTGCTGAAGCGGTTTCAAAATACCTTGACAGACCAATTACTTGCTTGGGCCTACGACTCAACAATCTCAAGTATGTCGCGATCAATTGCTATGAGTGCTCAAAAACTGAATTGCTTTTTAAAAGGCAATTGTTCTCTTGTGTCTCATCTTAGGTAAGAGTGTGCATTGAGCAGAAAATAGCCATTGATTCCAGAAAGGAGAGAAAAAAACCACTTTATTGACACTCTTGGATGCTGGGAAGTTGCTGCTAAATACCTGCACCTGCGTATAGTCGATGTTAATTTTCATGAAAGTTGAATTGGCATTGCTATTAGTAGTTGGCAGGAATTGTTTTTCCCTCTTTCATCGCTTGTAATATGGTGTAGTGTTGTGTGTGATTATATCTGTGGTTTTTTATTTGTCATATTTAGATTGCAATAAAATGCATGCTTCCTTGATTGAAATGAACTTGATGAAGATAGTTGAGTTTGAGGAAGGATTGTATTTTATACATGAGGGAATCAAAAAAGCGAAGAAAATTCTGGAAGGATTGACAGAATCATTGAGGAGTGAAGAATGCATGATGTTATACACGTATCCTTAACATTTGTTGTAATGATAAAATAATGAGTTCAAATCTGATAGTTTTTGAGATTTTAGTAGCTTTTTACATATATATAAAATCAGTGTTGAAAGTCTTGCACACGAAAGGTTACATTTTCCCCCAAGATGAAGTGACTGGAGGCTCTCCTCAAGATGTTTTGATGATTCCTCACAAGTGTAGATACCCGGTCCTCTGCAGAGTATGAAAAACCAGTCTCATCTACAAAAAGTACAGACAGATGTAAAAAGTTGTCTGCGTCAGAAAAGTTGGTGAGGAGCAGAGTACTTCTCCAATCAAAACTGACTAGGTTGTTTTGTTTGATGGACAACAAATGTTGATGAGATATATCAAACAAAATACAACATATCATTCATTCATTCAAAAAGGGCAAGAATACCATCAAGCATCAAAACAGCAAGATATTGATCAAAAGGCTTTCAATTCTTCTTGTTATTTGTTGTTTTCATATTTGCTTGTAATTGTTCTGAAATTGTAAGATTCGTTTCGAACTTTATTAAAACGTATCAAACCTTGGGTGGTTCATTGTAAGGGCTTTAGTTACGGGTAACTTAGGTTCTTACTGAGCAGTATTGTATCTGCTCGTGCTCAACTAAGTAATAGAATGTATTGCTTAGTGAAGAGACTATAGGGGTAGTCTCTTGTTTTGTAGTCGACTTTTACTTTTGCTTGGTTAAAGATTAGTGAAAGTGGTTGTTGAAAAGATTTGTTGAGAACAGGTCGTGGTTTACTCCCTTTAGCAAGGAGGTTTCCACATAAAAGTGATTGTCTCTTTTAATTTCTGTCTTTGTTCTTTATTTACTGTACATTAATGTTACGGGGACCAGGTCCCATCTAAGATAAGTGGACACATACATTCCAACAAGTGGTATCAGAGCCTGACTTTTCGTTTTGATTAACACCAAGAAAAGAAAGATACTGAAGGAATGGTTTCTCCACCGAAATTGGAGGAAGGACAATAATCTACATGGCCACCTCGCTTCAATGCTCACTACTATTGGTGGTGGAAGAATCGAATGCACGACTACATTAATGCAGAAGATACTGAGTTGTGGGATGTTATCCTGGATGGTCCTTATGTTCCTTTGAAGGAGGTGAAGCATGGAAGCCTTACCACCTTTGAGGTTAAGACCGAAAGGAGTATACTGAGGTTGACAGGAAAAAGATTGAAAAGAACTATAAGGCGAAAAAGATCCTAGTCTGTGGTATTGGTGCCGACGAATATAACAGGATCTCAGCTTGTGAATTTGCAAAGAAATTTGGGATTGTCTTCAAACTGCACATGAAGGAACCAAGAAGGTGAGGAAATCAAAGGTGGACATGCTTACTACTCAATATGAGAACTTTATGATAAAGGATGGTGAAACCATATTTGAAATTAACTCTCCTTTCACTGCCATCACAAATGAGCTCAGAGGATTAGGTCAACCTATACCTGTGTGCAAAAAAGTTTGAAAAATTCTCAAGGTTCTTCCAAAATCTTGGGAAAGTAAGGTGGATGCAATCACTGAGGCAAAAGATCTAATGACTTTGCCTATGGACGAGCTTATAGGAAATCTGCATACTTATGAGCTAAATAGAAAGCAAGGAGCAATAGGTAAGGAGTCAAAAAAAGAAAAGAATATTGCGTTAAAATCTTCACAAAGCGAAATGACTGAAGAGGAGGCTGAGATTGCATACGTGACAAAGAGGTTCCAAAAGATTATCAAGAAACATGGAGGCTTCCAAAAGAAAGGATCAACCAACAGAGTGGCAACATCTAATGACTTATGCCACAAATGTGGTAAGCTTGGTCACTTTATGAGAGACTGTCCAAGTCAAAAGCAAGACTCTCATGAAGTGAGATATCGTAAGAAGGACCTGGTCCCAGACAACTTTTGAAGGAAGGCACATGCTGATGAGATGGTAAAAAGAGCCTTTGATGTATGGGGTGATGATTCTAGTGAGTCCGGGTAAGAAGTTGAAGATTCCGAAGATGTCTCTATGATGGCCATTGAAGATGATGAAATCTTCTTCAACTCAATCTTCTCCTTGATGGCAAGATCAGATGATGTGAACGATGCACCTGAGGTAACTCTCTTTGAATTGAAAGATGATCAGGGAAACATGTCTACTGAAAGCTTGAGAAAACTTGTTGCTCTACTAATTGATTCTGTAGATGAGCGGTCTACTGAAAACTTAATGCTGACTGAAAAATAAAGTTTATTTGATAATGAAAATGCAACTTTTCTAACACAGGTTTCTGAAATGAGTAGAAGAATAGGGATATTGGAGTCTAACAACAAAGTTGTTGAAAAAAGCCTAGTACCTCTAAAATGATTAAAGAAAACTTAGCATTTATGAGGAAGAATTAGAGGATAAGATTAAAATCTCTGAATCTAAGTTAGGTGCTTCTCTTGAAACTAATTTTCAGCTAAGAAAAGATCTTAATAAAATCAAAGAATAGTTAAGTCATTCTCTAAAATGCACAGACTCTTCCAAGATTCTCTTTAATCTCTCTCAACAAAGTTTCAATGAAAAAAGAGGTCTGGAGAGCAAACAAATAGAACAACAATATAATCCTCATAGCAAATATGTGTCTGTGGCTGATAATTTCATGTGTACCCATTTTGGAAGAAATGGACATTTGAAGGAAATGTGTGACAAACTAAAAGAGGCTAAGAAGAGGTATGTGAAGTTTGTGAAATCAGAAAGTTATCAGACTAACAGGGAACGAGGACGTAGTTCCTGTTATGAATCTGTCAGACATGACAGACCTGTGAAAATAATGAAAAGAGTACCTGGTTCTCGTCACTATTTTAGTAAAAAATTCTTTCCTCCTTGGATTGGAAGATTTCTTGTTAAGACTTTTGATAGATACTGGGAATTCCGTATGAAGTGGGTTCCTAAAACTAACAAGTAATTCTTGTGTAGAAGAGAGGAAGGATTCAGTGCTGGTACATGGATAGTGGATGCTCCATGCACATGACAAGAGATACCTCAAACTTCCTCTCTTTGCAGCCACACAAGGGTGGTGGTGTGTCTTTTAGTGCTGGAAATAAAGGTTCTATTCTTGGAATTGGAAACATAGGAAAGTCTGACAGTAACTCAATTAACAATGTACACTATATGGATGGGCTCAAGTACAATCTTTTGAGTATATCTCAGATGTGTGATAGAGGAAATGAGTCAAGTTCATGGCTAATAATTGCTTGCTTACAAACTGCATAACCGGGAAGGTGGTGATGTCTGCTACAAGAGTAAAGAATATGTACGTAGCAGATATAGAGTACATTGAAGGAGACGATCTTTCGTGTCTAAGTGCTCAAATTGATGAATCTGATCTATGGCACAAACCTCTTGGTCACATAAGTTCTACTCTTCTTAACAAACTTGTTGCAGGGGACCTGGTCCGCGGACTTCCCGAGGTGAAGTTTACAAATGATAAAGTTTGTAATACTTGTGCAAAGGGCAAACAAGCAAAGTCTTCATTCAAAGCAAAGAAAGGAGTTAGCACATCAAGACCTCTTGAACTGCTTCACATGGACTTGTGTGGACCAATTAAAGTGCTGAGCAGAGGAGGTAAGAAATTTATTCTTGTGGTGGTTGATGAATTTTCCAGGTATACATGGGTTATGTTTCTGAGAACAAAGAATGAGATAGATAGACAATTGATTGTGTTCTTCAAGGCTGTTCAATCAAAGTTAAATTTCAAGATTGGAAGCATCAGATCTGACCATGGCACAGAATTTGAAAACTCCAAGATCGAAAGCTTCTGTGGTGAACATGGAATAAATCACAACTTCTCGACACCTAGAACTCCTCATCAAAATGGAGTAATGGTGAGAAAGAACCGAAAGTTGGTGGAGATTGCAAGAACTATGTTGATTGACTCTCAACTTGCAATGAATTTATGGGCTAAGACAAATAACACAGCGTGCTATGTGACCAACAAATGTCTTATCAGGTCTCTAATCAATAAAACTCCTTATGAGTTGTTAAATGATAAGAAACCTTCGATATCTCATCTCAAACAATTTGGTTGCGAATGTTTTGTTCTGAACAATGGAAAGAATGATCTTGGAAAGTTTGATGCCAAAAGTGATGAAGATGGTTTGTGGGATATTCCTCTACCAGCAAGGCATATCGAGTGTTCAATAAAAGAACTCACTGTGTGGAGGAAAGCATGCATGTCAAATTTGATGAGTTCAGAATAAAGGATGACAATATTGGTGATCGTGAAGTGGAAGAGTTGACTGAAGATTGAGAGATCACAAAAGAAGTGGAAAAACTCATGCTGAACCTGTTGAAGTACCTGGTCCTCTGGACATTCCTCAAGATACTGGGTCCCGTACTCCAAATGAAAGTGAAGTTAATTCTGATGCTGATAGAGAAGAAGAGATTACTAGAAAGTCTGGGTAGAAACATCAATCTTCACATCCACTAGACAATCTAATCTCTCCGCTGGATTCAGGAATTCAAACTAGGTCAAAGGCACGTAACTTGGTGGCATTTTAAGCGTTGATATCCCTAAATGAACCAATGAGTATCGAAGAAGCTTTAAAAGATCCTGACTGGGTGGTGTCTATGCAAGAGGATCTTCATCAGTTTGAATGAAGTAAAGTGTGGCACCTGGTCCCTCGACTAGTTGACATAACTATTATAGGAACTCGTTTGGTGTTCAGAAACAAATTGGATGAGCATGGAACTATTGTCAGAAATAAGTCAATATTGGTGGTGCAAGGTTACAATCAAGAGGAATGAATTTATTACGAAGAAACCTTTGCACCTGTTGCACGAATGGAGGCAATCAGAATTCTAATTCCTTTTGTTGTACACAAAGAGTTCAAATTATTTTTGATGGATGTGAACACTGCCTTTCTGAATGGAAATTTGAAGGAGAAAGTGTATGTTAAGCAGCCTCCAGGCTTTGAAGACTCTAAGTTGCCTGATCAAGTACTAAAATTGGACAAAGCTTTGTATGGGTTGAAGCAAACGCCTCAAGCCTGGTATGAGAGGCTATCAAAGTTCTTCTTAGCAAATGAGTTCAAAAGAGGCAAGGTAGATAATACTCTATTTCTGAAAACTAAAGGAAAAGAACTGTTGATTGTGCAAGTTTATGTTGATGATATAATCTTCGGAGCAACATCAGATGGTCTATGCAAGAAGTTTGCTGAGCTGATGAGCAGCGAGTTTGAGATGAGCATGATGGGCGAACTTACATTCTTTCTAGGACTGCAGATTAAACAATCCTTTCAAGGAACTTTAATATGCCAAGAGAAATACATCAAAGAGATGCTCAACAAGTTCAAGATGCTGGATGCAAAAGTTCTAGACATGCCCATGAGAACAAGTGAAAGAATTGATAAAGATGAAGCAGACAAAGAGGTTAACCAAACCATGTATAGAGGGATCATTGGATCACATCTATATTTGACAGCCAGCATACCAGATATAGTTTTCAGCATGGAGATGTGCGCAAAATTTCAAGTTGCACCAAAATAATCACACTTGAAAGCTGTCAAAAGGGTTTTGCGATATCTGAAGGGAACGCAGGACCTGAAACTATTATATCCAACAGGTGACTCTTTTGAACTTATTGGTTATGCTGATGCAGACTATGCAGGCTTCATGGAGGACATAAAAAGTACCTCAGGAATGGTACATTTCTTGGGATCAGCTCCAGTTTCATGGGGAATGAAGAAACAGAACTTGGTGGCTTTATCTACTACTGAAGCCTAGTATGTTATTGTTGATGCATGTTGTGCTCAACTCTTATGGATCAAGCAACAATTGAAGGATTTTAGGGTGTTTACAGAGACAAATTCTCTCTTGTGCGACAACATGAGTGCAATGAATATGGCTAACAATCCATTCCAACACAAAATAAAAAAACACATCGATGTGAGGCATCACTTCCTGCGAGACAATGTACAGAAGATGAATGTGTTAATGAGGTTCTGCAGCACTGAGGATCAATTGGTTGATATCTTCACGAAGCCATTGGGAAAGGAAAGCTTCTTCATAAACCGACTGAGACTCGGAATGGTTAAGCTCATGTGACTCTCAAACAAGGCTACTCAAGGAGCTCCTAATTGACTATGTTTAGGAGGATATGTATCTATGTTCAAATTAACATTGACTACTTGAGAATTCTTGATTTGTACCTTATTGCAGGTATACACTCATAGTATGAATAGCTGAAGAGTTGATTTAATCACACAAAATTGGGAAGACAAAACATAAGAAGGACCTGGTCCTTCATAAGGTTAGTATCATTTAATACTACGCTGACAACTATCTGCATCATCGCCACGTGTCTTCATCTCATTCGTCGCGTCAGTTTCAAAGTTCCATTCTATTTCAAATTAAGAGTTGGCATTGTTTGAGGACCGATACCTTTTTGTTTTAATATTCCATTCTTTCCTTAACAATTCACAATTTTTTCTAAGATTTCGCTTCCTGATCGATTTTCTTTCTTGTCTTCTGTTTCTCAAAATGTCTAAGTCTAATTCTTCATCACAAGCACATATCTCCCCAGAAATCAAAAAACACAGTTCATTCGATTTCTCAACACCCATTTTAGAAGAGTCATTGTTAACCCCCGTATGTGGAGATAGAACACAGGTTGGGCCTGCATTACCTGTAAATCTAGTTGAAGGTGGGTCTGCTCCACCTAGAATGGACGGAGTACCGTCTTCTCCTACACTGGTTTTGTCTGAGGAAAATGCTCATACATCTGAGGCGCAATCAGTGGCCAAACCTAGTTCCAAATCAGGGTCTGATAAAATCGATAGTGCTTCTATGGTTGTGTCATCCTTAATGTCAGAAAGGTTGTTCGAAGGAGATCTACCTGAGGGAAAGGGGCCAGAATCCTATATTCTCACAGCAGGGGAGGAATTGGTGGCAATACAAAGTTTGGCTTCACTTAGGGGTAATTCTCATCCCTCACTATTGAATGAGGCGTTCAGATCCCCAGAACAGGTCCTCACTAAAAGTCAACCAATATTTGACCACACTCCCAAGTCATTTGATGTGGATATGAAGGGGAGAAACAGGAGGAAGAAGTTCCTTTCAGATGGAAAAGGCAAGGAACAAGAGGTAGTAATCCTTCTCTTGCTAGTGGCCCTGAACAACAGACTGTGGTGGGAAACACTGACCATGTTGTTCATACTCGCGCTGACAGTGATGAGGAAGGAAGTTGATTAAATCTGTTGTGAAGGAAGGTAAAAGACAATATGGAACTCGAAGTGCCACACAAAAGGTGTTGGGTAGTGCCATGGTGGCAAATGCAGTACAGACACAGAGAAGAAGACAACAAAGAATTCAAGGGTTAGTTCAACAGGACCCAGTTATTGACCCAGACCCTATTGAGGATAGAGACTCAAAATCTGAGGAGGTTGCCAAGTCTGTGCAAAGCGAAGAAGGGAGTCAGGAGGTGCAAAGGAGAAAATTAATGACAGTCAAAAGATCTTAAAGAAACCTCCAGTGAAGAAGGTTAAAAAGGTGGTATCCCATAAGAAGAGAAAATTTGAAGTTTCACCCGTGAAGGGACCTGGTCCCAGGGTAAATTCTGATGGAACCGACATGACAAGAGAAGAAGAAGTTGAGAGGATGAAATTGCAAAAAGTTATGAATGGTCGAGTGTTTGCTCAAGATATTCTGACAAAGCATGACATGAGAGCTCTTGTTGACAGTGTTACTATCCAGGAATGGGGACATTTATTCGAGCCTCCAGTCCCATATCTCCATAAACCAGAAGTGCGCGAGTTCTATTACAAAATGGACTTGCTTGATGATAAGAGTATTTTTACCTCTTTTAAAGGGGAAGAGATAAGTTTGAATGAGGAAACATTGGGGATTATCATGAGTGTGCCTACTCCTGGAATTCATTTTATTAAAGGGAGTAGGCTTTCGACAGCGTTCACAGAACTAGCCTCAAAGAAGGGAGAACCTAAGCAGGCATGGGTACCCAAAAAGTATCTCAATGGCGAGTATCAGTTGACCTTTGAGTTTGTTAACAAGGTCATGGTTCCTAGGTCAGAGAAACGTACAGTCGCATCTGTTGCAGATCTTTTTCTGATGGAAAAGTTGAGTGAACTTGAAGAGATAAATCTCCCAGCAATCATGCTTGAGCACATACCTCGTGACATGGAAAAAGGGGAATCACAAAATTCCATATGGGTATCTTCTCAACTGGGTGTTCAATCACTTTGAGATGCCCTTAGGGATAGGCGTACCAGGTAGCATCAAACAGTTGTTTTCCAAATCTACTCTTCGAGATTGCGAGTGCATTGAAGGGGAAGCACCAGGTCGCTCACAGGTTGGAGCAGTACTTGAGCAACAAGTTGTTATTAAGAGAGAAGTGGATGATCTAACTGTTCTTTTGGATGCTAAGGAAGTTGAGGTGGTCACTCTTAATTCAGAACTTCATAAAGTGATCTCAAGAGGACCTGGTCCTAGTCAGGATAATGTGTAGAGTTAAGCAAGTTGAAGGTTGATAATGATCACCTAAAAGCTATGAATGCCTTAATCAATGAGGAAATTCAAGCTCTCAACAAGCAACTCATTAAAGCTCATGAGCATGCCAATGAGCGAGTGCTTTTGCTTCTGTGAACTCTTCATCCCTCTCCCCCTCCGTCCTAAATGTTTCCTGTGTCGTCCATTCTAATTGTACTCCTTTCTCTTCCAGTGGCGTGATGTAGTTTTAATGTTAAGTGGCCAGTATTAATTTGATCAAATCTTAATTATGTGTTTATGCACTGTTTTTGCGTATTATTATCATCTCTTTTTGCTTACATTCACATGTTCTGTGTGGCAATAGCCCTGGATTCTCTTGTTCCCATTTGATGGTTTTTATGTTAGTTTACTGTCCCTCCTTTTCAATGATGTCAAAAGGGGGAAGATTTGTAGTAGTCGTTCAAGGGGGGATTGGGATCATGGTGTAAGAAGGAATCATGCTTTAAGGGAGAATCTATGTAAGGGGGGAATCATGCTTTAAGAGGGAATCTATGTAAGGAGGAATCCTGGTTTAAGGGGGAATGATGTCTGGAAATAATGCTTTATGTATTTTTGAATGAATGTGTGTGAGGAACAAATGCAGGTTGGTCTGTCATCATCAAAAAAGGGGAAATTGACAGGAGGCTCTCCTCAAGATGTTCTGATGATTCCTCATAAGTGCATGGACCCGGTCCTCTGCAGAGTTTGAAGAACCAGTCTCATATGCGAAAAGTACAAACAATTGTAAAAAGTTGTCTACGTCAGGGAAGTTGGTGAGGAGTAGAGTACTTCTCCAATCAAAACTGACTAGGTTGTTTTGTTTGATGGACAACAAATCTTGATGAAATATATCAAACAAAATGCAACATATCATCCATTCATTCAAAAAGGGAAAGAATACCATCAAGCATCAAAACAACAAGATATTGATCAAAAGGCTTTCAGTTCTTCTTATTATTTGTTGTTTTCATATTTGCTTGTAATTGTTCTCAAATTGTAGGATTCATTTCGAACTTGATATAAACGTATCAAACCTTGGGTGTTTCATTGTAAGGGATTTTGTTACGGGTAACATAGGTTCTTACTGAGCAGTATTGTATCTGCTCGTGCTCAGCTAAGTAATAGGGTGTATTTCTTAGTTAGGAGACTATAGGGTTATTATCTTATTTTGTAACCGACTTTTACTTTTGCTTGACTGAAGATTAGTGTAAGTGGTTGTTGAAAAGTCATGTTGAGAATAGGTCGAGGTTTTACTCCCTTGAGCAAGGAGGTTTCCACGTAAAAGTGATTGTATCTTTTACTTTCAGTCTTTGTGCTTTATTTACTGCACATTAGTGTTACAGGGACCAGGTCCCATCTAAGATAAGTGGACGCATACATTCCAACATGAAGCTTCTCCTTAATTTGAAGAGTAGACTTATATATAATATGTTTTATACAGATGATCAATGCATGATGTTAAAAACGAATGCATGATGTTATACATGTATCCTTAACATTTGTTGTAATGATAAAATAATGAGTTCAAATCTGATAGTTTTTGAGATCTTAGTAGCTTTTTACATATATTTAAAATCAGTGTTGAAAGTCTTGCAGATGAAAGGTTACATTTTCCCCCAAGATGAAGCTTCTCCTTAATCTGAAGAGTAGACTTATATATAATATGTGTTCAGGGAAACATCCTTAAAGTTGCGCTTCGCAGCATTCATGTGGAATGCACAAGATGATGTTGTATACAGGTATTACTGGATCATATCCTTTAGATTATTCAAAAGCCTCTGTATTTTCTTGTCTAGGATATCTTTGCTTGCAATTTCAACAGTAATTTCAAGGATGCCCCTTTAGCTAATTAAGTTGCCTTTTTAACGAGTATTGTTGTTTTTCTTTTTCTCAAGTTTCAATCATGTTAGAGAATATAGTCTATGAACTTGTAGCCTAAAGTGTAAACAACAGCATTTCATGGATTTACATCAGGTTATTGTAATGTCACATACTACTAGATTCGTGCTTGCATAAGAATTAATCTGCTTTAGTTCAAGTTGTTCCTTGTTCATCTTGCACTGCATGGGTTAGCACCCTTTTAGTCTACCAATAGTTTTATGCATGGGAAGTTTAATCAGAAAGTTGATTAAATCAGCAACTATTATTTATGATTTTTAGTTTTCTCTATAGGTTTCCCTGTAGTTGTTTTTCTCAGTAGTAGTTATTAGCAGTAAGGAGATTATTCATCCAGTTTCTCATTTCAGTTGTAGTAGGAAGTTATTTCCTTGTTATTAGGTGGATCGTTAATCCACCAGTGTTGTATTTAAGTTATTTTACTTCAATGGAAAGGGAAGCAGCAAATTATTGAAGTCTTTGAGTACTTCAAACTCAACAGATTGCATATTCTCTCTTAACAAACTAACACCATAGGTCATAGGAAGAAAACATTTGATTTTGCACTGTAGCACCCCCATAACCATATTAGGGGACAATAACAAGTTGGTATCACAGATGGAAGTTATGGGAGATATAATCCAACAACAATTAGCAAAATTATTGACTTTGTTCAAAGAAGAGTGTGCAACCAATTTAGCAAGGCAGGAAGCCATAAATGCTCGCTTAGATGCCCTAACGAAGGATTTAGCAAATTCAAAGGCAGATGTTGAAGATACTGAAAATGGCAGTCACAATCGAGGTTGGAAAGGTAAAGCAGTAGCTACAGTATCTATACCAGAATCGGGTGGAAATTACATGATTCCTAAATATACAAAGTTGGATTTGTCACAATTTTGTGACCACGAAGACCCCTTGGTATGGCTGAATAGGTGTGACCATTTATTCGACACCAAAATACACTAGAAGAAGAAAAAATTGGACTCGCTTCTTTTCATTTGGAAGGAATTGCACAACTCTAGTTTCTTCAACAAGAAAAAACCATGCCTCAATGCACTTGGGATGAGTTCAAACGTCAATGCAATCTTCGTTTTGGACCACCAATTAGATGTCAAAAGTTGGGAGAATAGGCTAAGTTATGCCAAAACGGATCTGTGGCAGATTTACCCAGAAAAGTTTGAGCAATTGGTTTCACGGGCTAGTACTCTTACACAGGCGCTAAAAGTTGAACTTTACATCAGTGGTTTTACATAGCAATTAAGGTAGAGTTGCATAATCCTCCACATTTGGCTTCGGCTACAAGTATTTCCTAACTTTATGAATGCAAGGAACAACCCCTTGATTCACAACTGTAGATGCCTATATATCAAAGACATCAAATTTCTCACCTCAAAAACCCACTAGATTTGTGAAGAAATTGACCATATCTGAAATAGATGAAAGACGACTTAAGGGACATTATTTCAATTGTGACGAACTATTCACTTGGGGCCATCAGTGCGAGAGATTATTCTGGAATGATCTCATTAACGACCACACTTAGCGCTTAAGGACAAGTGCGATTTGAACGGGGAGGGAGAGTAATGTTTGCACCCTTTTAATCTACCAATAGTTTTATGCATGGAAAGTTTAATCAGAAAGTTGATTAAATCAAAAACTATTATTTATGTTTTTTAGTTTTCTCTCTAGGTTTCTTTAAAAGGTATTTTCCCTATAGCAGTTGCTTTTCTCTATTGTAATTATTAGCATTAAGGAAGTTATTCCTCCACTTTCTCATTTCAGTAGTAGTAGGAAGTTATTTCCTTGTTATTAGGTGGGTGGTTAATCCACCAATGTTCTATTTAAGTTATTTTATTTCAATGGAAAGGGAAACAGAAAATTATTCAAGTCTTTGAGTAAAGTCATCCACCAGTTTATCCAGGTATAAATCCTTTAGCATCTTTGCATCTCATACTAGAATGGGTTCAAGACCCATTTTAGATAAAGTTTGGCAAACTAGTTATGATGAGACAAATGCTGAATTCACAGACATGTTGCAAAAAGATTTAATAAAAAGAAAATCCCCACAACATTTGAGGAAAGGTAATACAATATATATAAAAACTCATGAGCTGAAAGGAAGTACCTAACTTGAAAACCTTAGGGACTGTGTTATGAACCAAGCTAACTCTCTAATGATCCAGGCCCAATAACCATTTGTTAATTATATCGAAACTTTGGCGGCCTGTTATCTCTCATCCCCTTTCTCTATTCTAGTATCTCATCTCTTCTAGTTACCTTCTTCTATGTCAATCACTCCCTAGTTAGTATGTTATTATATTGTTGTTCGTATTCTACATTGTAACTTGAATGTAGTGATAAATATATATAATAGTGCTTGTGTTGGAATTGAGTTTGTTTCGTACTGACAAGAACTATAACTAAATTCATAAAAATAGAGGTGAAACTGGCAACTAGCATTAGTCTTATAATAACAATCTGTAGTTGATTTGTGGTGCTTGTCTTGAAGCAATCTGAAGGTAAAACTGCTGGGTAGATTCTCTAAAATACAAGGGACAAATTATGTAGTGTACCTCCTTTAACGTATAATTATCTATGACAACAAAGACTCTTTAGATCGATATTGGGTAGTAGTTATTACGAGTTAATACCTCAGATGGTCACTCAACTATGCACTCTTCTCTCAGAAAGTCACTCAACTTAAAATTTTAACTCAAAAGTCACTGAACTATCTCTCCTTCTCTCAAAAAGTCACTCAACTTTGATTTTTTAACTCAAAAGTCACTCAACTATCTCCTCTTCCATCAGAAAGTCACTCAATCTATTTAATTACTTTTTAAATTAAATTTTGTTGAAATTAATTGTTTATATAACAAATCAAAATTTTAAAAGATAAAAAATACCATTTAGTGACCCATTCACCTAACTCGACCCATTGAAAAATATAAAGTGGATCATATTATTTTTTTAATGGATCGGGTTTGGTGGATGGATTACTAAATAATTTAAAGTATTTTTTATTTTTAAAATTTTTGTTTGTTATATAAACAATTAATATCAACAAATTATAATTAAAAATAATAATTTGAGTGGCTTTCTGAGGGAAAGGAGGGATAGTTGAGTGACTTTTGAATTAAAATTCAAAGTTGAGTGACTTTCTGAGAGAGAAATTCATAGTTGAGTAACTTTTTGAGTTAAAATTGAAAATTGAGTGACATTCTGAGAGAAGAGTGCATAGTTTAGTGTGTTAGACAATTGAAATTTTTTCCAGCTTATTATTATTTTTACTGTTTTTACTTATTTCAGTTTAGTGCTTCCTATTTTATAGCTATACTTAGTCAACTTTAGTTGATCAACTTTCTAAAGTTAGTGGCCCCATTTATTGCTGTTAGTGGCCCCTTTATGATAGTTATTGGCACATGTTCTTATTTAGTTTTAATGTCTATGTTTGTATAAATTCAGACTTTCTACGTATTAATATATAGCTGGAATTTCATAAGTTCACTCTATTTTTATTTTTTCAAATCAGTTTCTTGAGTATTTTGTTTTAACAGTGGCATCAGAGCCTCTAGTTGATCTTAGAGGACAAAAAAAGCTTTAACCTACAACACAAATGGCATCTAACAACCTACCTTTAAATCCACCATTCACTTTCACCGGAGAAAATTACCAAATTTGGTCTGTGAAGATGCAAGCTTTTTTGGAAGCCTATTAACTTTGGGAAACTGTGACGGAAGATAAACCACTTGCTGCTATACCACTAAATCCTACCTTGGCTCAGATCAAATTCAACAACTAAGAGAAGGCAAAGAAATCTAAAGCCAAGTCGCTTATGCAGAATGTTGTGGCACATTCAGTGTTTTACAGAATCATGGCTTGCAAAACTACAAAAGAGGCTTGGGATAGGTTGAAAGAAGAATATCAAGGAAGCGATAGAACACGTCAAATGCAAGTGTTGAACCTAAAAATAGAGTTTGAGTCCTTGAATATGCAGGAGGATGAAACTATCAGTAAGTATGCTTATCGAATCTCCTTAATTATTAATAACATTAGACTTCTTGGTGAAAATTTTACAGACAAACGAATTGTGGAGAAAGTTTTTGTGACTCTTCCAGAGAGGTTTGAATCTAAGATTTCCTCTCTTGAAGAATCTAAGGACCTGGACAAACTTTCATTAGGTGAACTAATGAGTGCTCTTCAAGAATAAGAGCAAAGGAGGACTATGAGACGGGAAAAGTTCAGTGAAGGAGCTTTCTCTGTACAAAAGCAAAAAGGAAAGCAACAATTCCACCAAAATAATAAGGGCATGCATGATGGAGGAAACAATAGTGGAGATACGAAGCAGAAGTTCCCTCCTTGCAAACATTGTAAAAGAAATACACATCTGGAGAAGTATTGTTCGTGGAGAGTCAATGCTATATGCAGCAACTGTAAGCAGACGGGACACGTATCCAAGGTCTACAAATCAAGAGCAAAGGCCTATGGTGCTTTGCAGGCACAAGTAGCAGAAGCTGCCGATGCACATGAGGAACAACTCTTTGTAGTTTCATACTTTTCAATCAGTGAATCCTCTGATTCATGGCTTCTTGACAGTGGTTGCACACATCACTTGTGCAATGATGTTGAACTGTTCAAATTCCTCGATGATACTTACAAATCAAAAGTAAAAGTGGTAAACGGTGAGGCAGTAGAAGTCAAAGGCATAGGTATAGTGTCTATCTCAACAATATCAGGTATCAAAACTATTCTTGATGTTTTGTACACACCAGATATGAGTCAAAATTTGTTGAGATTTGGACAAATGCTTGAAAATAATTATTCTCTGCATTTTAAGAATCATGAATATGTTGTTTCTGACCCTTCTATAGTAGAGTTATTTTATGTAAAGATGAGCAACAAAATGTTTTCAGTTGATTGGGAGAAAATAATTGAGGAGGCTTACACTATTACTTCACAAACATGTACAAACCTATGGCACAAAAGGTTTGGTCACTTCAATCTGAGAAGCATCGCGGACATGAAAAAAAAGGAGCTAGTGAAAAATATGCCTGAATTTCTTTCTAATGCTCAAGTTTGTGAAACTTACCAACATGGAAAGTAAACAAAATTGCCATTTCAAGCAAATCAAGTGCGGAGAGCTAACCAGAAACTTCAGATCATTCATACGGATGTTTGCGGCCCAATGAAAACAGATTTACTGAGTGGTAACAGATACTTTCTACTCTTTATTGATGACTACACCAGAATGTGTTGAGTTTATTTCATAAGACTGAAGAGTGAAGTCTTTGATGTTTTTAAACAATTTAAAGCTTTAGTAGAAAATCAATGTAATCTTAGTATTAAGGCTTTAAGGTCTGACAATGGAGGAGAATATACTTCTTCTCAATTTTTGGAGTTTTGTAATAGCACAGGTATTGAACGCCAATTGACATTACCATACACTCCACAACAAAATGGCGTGTCTGAAAGGAAGAACAGGACAGTAATGGAGATGGCCAGATGTCTTTTGCTCGAAAGAAAGATCCCAAATCAATTTTGGGCTGAGGCAGTAAATACCTCTGTATATTTGCTGAACAGATTGCCTACTAAGGCCTTCGAGGACATGACTCCATATGAAGCTTGGTGTGGGAAGAAACCATCAGTACACCATCTCAGAATCTTTGGGTGTATACGTTATTATCAAGTTCCAGAAACAAAGAGGAGTAAGCTGGACAACAAGGCTCATAAAGGAATATTTATGGGCTATAGTTCATCCAAAGGTTACAGGATTTTCTGTTCGAAATCAGACAAACTAATTCTCAGCCGGGAAGTGAAGTTTGATGAAGCAGCTGGTTGGGATTAAAAAAATCAAAAGAACTCTTATTCTGATTTATTTTCAATAGAGCAGCCTCAACTTTCAGTATATGATAATGTACCAGTGAGGGGAACTCGATCCTTAAAAGATGTCTATCAGCGGTGTAACTTGGTTACCTCTGAACCAACAAGCTATGCTTAAGCACAAGACTCTCAGGCATGGAGGAGATCTATGCAACAAGAATTAGACATGATCGAGAAGAACGGAACCTGGCAGCTTGTTGACAGACCTAGAAATCGCAAGGTGATCAAAATGGATTTTCAAGACAAAACTCAATCCTGATGGAAAACTTTGCAAACAAAAGTATAGATTGGTCGTGAAGGGATACGCACAACAATATGGTGTGGATTACAAGGAAACATTTTCTCTTGTAGCAAGGTATGACACAATCAAGCTTATTCTTGTATTTGCATCTCATAGTTCGTGGAAGATTCATCAACTTGATGTCAAATCGGCTTTCTTGAATGGTTTGCTTGATGAAGAGATCTATGTAGAGAAACTTGATGGTTTCTCAATTCCCAGAAAAGAGGATCAAGTTTATCGCTTAACGAAGGCCTTGTATGGCCTAAAACAAGCCCCAAGGGCATGGTATGAGAGGATGGACAATCATCTCATCCAACTTTTTAGTAAAAGTAAAAGTGAAGCTACATTGTATGTGAAATTCAATGTTGCAGGTGAGTCCTTAATTGTCTCAATTTATGTGAATGAAGCAAAATTGAACTAATCCAAAGGTTCAAGGATGAAATGGAGAAAATCTTTGAAATGACTAATCTTGGAGTCATGAATTACTTTCTTGGCATGGAAGTGTTGCAGTCAAGTGATGGAACTTTCATATGCCAGCAGAAATACATTTCGGATATTCTAAACAGGTTCAAAATGCAAGACTACAAACCTGTGAGTACTCCAATATCTACTGGTGTGAAGCTTGGCAAGGATGAGGATTCCGAAAAAGTGGACGATAGTATGTATAGAAGCTTAATTGGTAGTCTTCTATATCTAACCTCAAGCAGGACTGACATTCTATTTGCTGTTAGTTTTCTCTCTAGGTTCATGCATTCACCTAGAGACACACACCTCACAGCGGCTAAAAGAGTGTTAAGGTATATTAAAGGAACCAGCAAGTTTGGAATTTTTTTCCCAACATCTGCCGAAGTAACTATGAACCTGATTGGGTACTCTGATAGTGATTGGGGTGGTGGAGTTGATGATTCCAGAAGCACCTCTGGATATCTTTTCTGTTTGGGTACAAGTTGTTTTAGTTGGAACTCTAGAAAACAAGAAACTACAGCTCAATCAACAACAGAAGCTGAGTACATAGCTGTTCCATCTGCTGTGAATCAAGCTATCTGGCTAAGGAAGATAATGAAAGACATAGGTCATGAACAAATAGTATCTACCAAGATCATGTGTGACAACAGTTCAGTAATTTAAATCTCAAAAAATCCAGTGTTTCCTGGTCGAACTAAGCATATCAAGTTCAAGTTTCATTTTATTAGAGAAGTCCAACAATCTAATGAAGTGTTGCTTGTTCATTGTTCATCTGAGAACCAGCTAGCTGACATTTTCACCAAGTCATTGCCAAATGAAAGGTTTGAAGATCTGAGGCAAAGAATTGGTGTTTGCCACAAAAATGCCAAGGAGGAGTGTTAGACAATTGACATTTTTTCCAGCTTATTATTATTTTTAGTGTTTTTACTTATTTCAATTTAGTGCTTCCTATTTTCTAGCTAGACTTAGTCAACTTTAGTTGCTCAACTTTCTGAAGTTAGTGGCCCCATTTATGGCTGTTAGTGGCCCCTTTATGATAGTTAGTGGCACATGTTCTTATTTAGTTTTAATGTCTATGTTTTTTCCTTGTATAAATTCAGACTTTCTGCAGATTAATATATAGCTGGAATTTCATAAGTTCACTCTATTTTTATTTTTTCAAATCAGTTTCTTGAGTATTTTGTTCTAACAGAGTGACCATCTAAGGTATTAACTCTAGTTATTACTTAGGAAGGTAACCATAAATAAGAAGTGCAAAACCTGTTGGTTAGCGATTCTTGTGGTTTTAAACATGACATGTGAAAATTATAAACTAAGTTTTGTAAGAAGACATTCTTTTTTAAATGGACCAAAAAAAAGTAATACAAAGTAATTCAAACAACTGAAGTACAAAAATGAAAGCTTATTCCAATCAATGATGAACATACTGGAAGATAAAATTAAGATCAAAACTTAATCATCGATATGACATACTAAACTCAATAAATACCAAATTAAGTTATTGAACTTTAAATAAAGCAAGAAAAAGCTATTCACCGGATCCAGATGACCCTTCGCCGGAATCGGACGAAGTGTTTTCCCTAGCTCTTAAAAGAGTGAGAGCACTTCCAATGGTTTGATATGGGAATTCAATACCACACTCCATAAGTTGGCTTGCTAGTTTTTCCACTTTTTTATCCGCAGCCTCCAAGGACTAGCACAAGATCTTAAGGTCAAAAAAGCTATGTTTTTCATTTGAAGGTTCTGTCCTCAGTGCTTGAAGTGCTTGCCCATGTTTTCTTTCTCTTTCGAGTGATCTCTCTAACTGTTTGAGCTTTTTATTGATCTCATCAATATTGGAATTTTGATGAGCTATAGTGATGGGGTTAGGATCATCAGTTTCGGGTGGAGGATTCTCTCCAACAAATTTATCCACAATTGACTCGACGGAAGGGTGTCCACATGCGTATACTTTGTTGCTGGGAGAAAAAGCTACAATAGCAACATTAGCACCGCACAAAGTCAAGAGCTCACTTGCCTTTTTAAATAGGCCAGTATGTCTGTTTGAGAATGTTACTTGTAAGTTGGTTTGATTTTTTATCTTCGCAATTTCAATTTTTTGCGGCCATTAGGTTTTCTCATGGCTAATCTTTTGATTTGAGAATGTTAAAAAATGTGATGTTTATTCTTTGTTTTAAAGATGTATTTATAGAGATGGAAAGTACAAAAGGTTGCTTTGAACTGTTCGTACAAATGAAATGAAGGAATTTTATGCCCAACTCCCGTGTCTACAGATATTCTCACTTGTATTCTTAATCTTGATCGCAGTATTGATATCACTTACAGACACAACCAGATGGATACACTCGTACTGAAAAGGTACTGAATCCTCACATTATTGCCTCTCTGTTGAAATTTAAGACATAGGACCTCTCTGTTTCTAAGTTTCAATTGAGCCTCATTGTACTGTAGATTTTAGTTTGCCACACAAAAAACAAGGTGTGCCCCATAAAAGCCACTTCTAAATTAATACTCTTCTAATTATGATTACAACTCATAAAATTAGTATTATATTTGATCGCGTTACAATGAGCCTCTCAAGCACATATTGTGAGACGTCTGTTGTGCTGCGAGCACCAGACAATCCACTAATCCATAATGTCTAGCTGATCCAACTACCAGACAATCAACTGTTAGCTAATGAAAATTTAGCCCTTGATGAAGGTCCACTTCACTCTCGGTGGATTGAAGTGGCTAAACTTTATACCCATATACACCTCATAATTCCCCACACTACAACAAAAGAAGCACATAGCAGAGAAATTATTTTTAAAATGAAAAATAACAATTGCAAATCTTGAAAATAACAATTTATTTTTAAAATGAAAAATATAATTATAATATTTGTTTCTGTTTTACATGAAAGACAAATAAAATTTATTTTTTCAAATTTTGTTTGAGGGCCAAACAAAGTGAAAAAAAACTTGGGCAACTTTCACATATAGCAAACAAAAAATTTAAATTTGTATGCTATAACAAAGTTGCAAAGTTGAATATATATATATATATATATATATATGTATGTATAATTCACTATATATATACAATTGAAAGTTATGCCTATTTCGCTATACATATATACAAAAGAAGCAATTGTATAATTCGTTGGCTCTTCTTCAGTTCTCAATTCAATTTTATGTGTTTGTATATCTGTATAAAATTTGATTTTTTATACAATTGAATCGAATTGTATAATATGATAAAGAGAAAAATTATGTACAATTTGAATTTGTATAAAATGAGATTGAGAGAAACGCAAAGGAGAATTAGGCAGGGAATATACAATTGAATGAAATTGTATAAAACGAGAAAGAGAGAAATAATATAAAACTACATTGCATACAATGATCCATTGCGAATGACAACACAGAAGGACTAAGTTTCTCTCTTCTTGTTTTCTTCTCTACTTCTGTAGCCTGCATTGGTGTTTTGGTGTTTAGACGACTCGGTGCTGAGACATTATGAGGGAGAGAGGCGACTGACAATAGTTTGCTATGGAACACAAATAAATCAAACGGTACATTATTAGTTTGTCATTCTATACAATTATCCCAAAAACCTTTTAAGCAAGCGCATGTAATTTCACTAGTGCGCAAATTATTGGGGGAAAAACTGACCCTTTCACGTTCTCCATTTTCTTTGAAATTAGAGGTGGAGCAAATATCCTCCAAAATCCAACAATGACGATGAGTGAACTCATAATTGAAATACTCTACCGCCTCCCTGTAAAGTCCATTGGGCGTTGTAGATTCCTATCAAAGTACTGGCTCAATTTTCTGTCAGACCCACAATTCATCAAACTTCACTTCGACCTCTACGTCCATACACAAGAAGAGAAACTCATTATCGCACCTGGCATAGCGAACTTCATACTATCATGCTTATCCACGAAGATGAATTCATCGATAGCATTTCAACAAAGGTTAATTTTCGGAAGCTCACACATAACTGGATTTCTGTACCTGGGTCTTGTAATGGTTTTTTCTTAGTGATCGATAGGGACAATGTTCAATTGTTTATTAACCCTACTACCTTAGAATACCATAAATTTCCTGGTTTTGATTGGGATCTTCCTCCAAAAACTAGTTGTTACATGTATGATTTAGGGTATGATATTGTTAGTGATGATTATAAGGTGGTTTCTCTTTCCTATCCGAATGATTAATTTATGTCTAAAACTTGTGTGGATTTTTACTCTGAGAGAAAGGATCACTGGGAGCCACTTGGGGTTTCTCCTTATGATTATTCACTTACTTACCGTGCTTCTGGGGTTTTGGTTAATGGGGCTTTGCATTGGTTGGCTTGTAGAACATTTGAATATTCAATTGCAATTGCTTCTTTTGATTTAAGTGTTGATAAATTCTTGGAGATACCAGGACCTATTGATCTTCAGGATAATTGTTTTACGTGTAATCTTGCAACTCTTAAAGGGTGTCTTTGTATATCTACCAGTTTACCCCGCAGTTACATTGTGGATCATGAAAGAGTATGGGATTAAGGATTCTTGAACCAAATTTAAGATTATAGAACTGAGTTTGGATGATTCTCTTAGTACACTATTGTGTTCCATTATTGATGATGATGATGATGTTTTATTGGAAGTCGACGAAGTATGGGTTGTCTACAATCTGAAAGAGAATTGGCATAAGGATCTGTTGTTTGATGTAAATCATATTATGTATGAAGCTCGAACTTTTGTGGATAGCCTTTTTTCTTCATGGTATTGTACTTCATATCATGTTATAGTGTTAGCACCCTTTTAGCCTACCAATGTTCTGCACATGGAATATTTAAGGGAATTCGAAAGTAGAATTTTTCAGCTTATAAGTTATTTATTTTTTTATTTCTGTCCAGCAGTGTTTGTAGTATATTATTACAACTTTTTAGTTATTTATTTTTCCTATTTCTAAGTAGCAGTTGTTGCAGTAAGGAGGTTATTCCTCCACTTTCTCATTCAGATGTAGTAGGCAGTAGACAGTTATCTTCCTTGTTTCAGTGTTGTATTTAATGTATTTGAATTCAGTGAAATGTTAAGCAGAAAGTTAGTCAAGTTTTTGAGTACTTCAAACTCAAGAGATTGCAGAACCAGCACCAAGGTAGAAAATAGAAAACTTTAGATTTTATCTTGTAGCGTCCCATAACGAGATCCATAAAAGGGGACCATAACAACTTGGTATCAGAGTCAGGGGTTATGGGAGACCAAATTCAACATCAACTAGCAGATTTAGTGAATTTGTTCTAAGAAGAATGTGCAGCCAATTTAGCCAGACATGAAGCAACAAATTCTTGCTTGGATGCACTCACACAAGATTTAGTAAATTATAAGGTTGTTTCTGATTCAACATAACATATCAGTAAAAATCGTGGTTGGAAGGGGAAAAATAGAGTCGTTGGAGGGTCAAGATCAGAAGCAGGAGGAAGTTTCATCATTCCTCGACGTACAAAACTCGATTTCCCATTATTTAATGGCCAAGAGGACCCTTTGGGTTGGTTGAACAGATGTGAACACTTCTTTCGATACCAACAAACTCTGGAAGAAGAAAAAGTTTGACTTGCTTCTTTTCATTTGGAGGGAAATGTACAACTTTGGTTTCTGCAATAAGAGACAGATCTACCTCAATTGTCATCAGATGACTTCATACATCATTGTAACCTTCATTTTGGGCCACCAATCAGAAGTCAGAAATTGGGAGAATTGGCTAAGTTACGCCTGATCGGGACTGTGGAATATTACCAAGAATCATTTGAACAGTTAATTTCGCGGGCTGGTACACTTACGCATACACAAAAAAAATTGAACATTATATTAGTGGTCTTGCTGATTGTATAGCAATTGAGGTTGAGTTACATAATCCTCCAGATTTGGCTACAGCGATGAGTTTATCCCGACTTTATGAATGAAGGAACAACCCATTTGTTTTCAAATGTTTGATTTTTACAAATCAAAGACAGTAGAATTCTCACCTCAACATGTCAATTTTGTTAAGAAACTAACCAGATCTGAAATGGAGGAAAGACGACTTAAGGAACTCTGTTTTAAGTGCGATGAAACATTCACTAGAGGTCATCAGTGCAAGAAGTTATGTTAGATTGACTCTATGTACGATGAGGAAGAATTTTTTGGAAAAGGGGGAAGTACTAATACTTTCCACACTTAGCGCTCAAGGGCAAGCGCGATCTGAAGAGGGTAGTAATGTTAGCACCCTTTTAGTCTACCAATGGTCTACACATGCAATATTTAAGGAAATTCGAAAGTAGAATTCTTCAGCTTATAAGTTATTTATTTTTTATTATTGTCCAGCAGTGTTTGTAGTATATTATTACAACTTTTTAGTTATTTATTTTTCCTATTTCTAAGTAGCGGTTGTTGCAGTAAGGAGGTTATTCCTCCACTTTCTCATTTAGTTGTAGTAGGCAGTAGACAGTTATCTTCCTTGTTTCAGTGTTGTATTTAATGTATTTGAATTCAGTGAAATGTTAAGCAGAAAATTAGTCAAGTTTTTGAGTACTTCAAACTCAAGAGATCGCAGGTTCACTCTTAACGAACCAGCACCATAGGTAGAAAAAAGAAAACTCTAAATTTTATCTTGCAGCGTCCTATAACAAAATCCATAACGGGGGACCATAACATATAGATTTGGGCATATTTTTATAATGAAGAATTGAGTCAAGTCATTACTTCTTGGTACTGTCATTAATTAAAGTACTCATACTTTAGCATCTTGGCAGCTCATACTAGAATGGGTTCAAGACAGGGGCGGAGCTACCGCTAACGAAGGGTGCGCAAGTGAACACCCTTCGTCGAAAAGTTATATTGTACCTACGAGACAAATTTACGATATTCTTAATATATGTTTAGGTTTGCACACACTTGATTAATTAGAGGAGCCGGCTCAATGGTAAAATGAGTGTTGGAAGTACGAAGTGAAGGTTGAGGGTTCGATTCTTGGTCCCTTCAAGTGTTTTAAAACATTTTTTATTAGTCAAAATTCACATCAAATCAGTTTCAAAAGTTTTTTGTGGGTCCTTAGTAACTTCCCTTTTTTGTCCTTTCTTGATTTATCAAAGTGGACAAATAATTAAACAAGGAGTACTTTTTAAAATTATGCACACTCTTTATAAAATGGCTGGCTCCGGCACTAGTTCAAGAACCATTTTAGTGAAAATGTGGGAAACTAGTTATGTTGAGACAAATGCTGAATCCACAGACATGTTGCACAAAGATTTAAACAAAAAGGAAATCCCCACAATATTTGAGGACAGATAATACAATATATATTACAACTCGATCATGAGTTGAAAGGAAGTACCTAACTCGAAAACCTGAGGGACTGTGTTATGAACAATACTAACTTTGTAAGGGTCTATGAGTTATTAGAGAATTTTATTTGGGATCTAGGCCCAATAATCAACTGTTAATTCTGTCGAAACTTTGTCCGTGAGTTATCTCTCATCCTCTTTCTCTGTTCTAGTATGCCATCCCCTTCTAGTTACCTTCTTTAATGATATTCTCTCCCTAGTTAGTGTGTTATTATTTTTTGTGCATATTCTACGTTGTAACTTGTATGCAGTGATATATATATATAATTATTCTTGTGCTGGAATCGAGTTTGTTCATACTCACAGCAACCATAACTAAAAGTATCGAAAATACAGGAGAAACTAACACTTGCTTTGTGCTATATTAGTCTTATAATAGCAATCTGTAGTTGATCTATGGTGTTTGTCTTGAAGAAATCTGAAGGTAAAACTGTTGGGTAGATTCTCTAAAATACAGGGGACGAATTATGTTGTGTACCTCCTTTAATGTATAATTATCTATGACAACAAAGACTCTTTAGATCGACATTGGGTAGTAGTTATTACTTAGTAAGGTAACCATGATATGTGAAAATTATAAACTAAGTGTTGTAAAAAGACATTCTTTTTTAAATGGACCAAAAAAAAGTAAGAGAAAGTAATTTGAACGAATGAAGTACTAAAATAAAAGCTTATTCCATTCCATGATGAACATACTGACATTGGGTAGTACTTATTACTTAGGAAGGTAACCATGATATGTGAAAACTATAAACTAAGTATTGTAAAAAGACATTATTTTTTAAATGGACCAAAAAAAAGTAAGACAAAGTAATTTGAACGAATGAAGTACTAAAATAAAAGCTTATTCCATTCCATGATGAACATACTGAAATATAACATTAAGATCAAAACTTAATCATCGATATGACATACTTAACTCTATAAATACCAAATTAACTTATTCAACTTTAAATAAAGTAAGAAAAAGCTATTCACCGGATCCAGATGACCCTTTGCCGGAATCGGACAAATTGCTTTCCCTAGCTCTTAAAGGAGTGAGCCACTTCCAATGGTTTGATACGGGAATTCAATACCACACTCCATAAGTTGGCTTGCTATTTTTTCAACTTTTTTATCCGCAACCTCCAAGGACTCGCACAAGATCTTAAAGTCAAAAGAGCTAAGTTTTTCATTTGGATGTTCTGTCCTCAATGCTTGAAGTGCTTGCCCATGTTTTCTTTCTCTTTTGAGTGATATCTCGAACTTGTTCAGCTTCTTATTGATCTCATCAATATTGACATTTTGATGAGCTACAATGATGGGGTTAGGATCATCAGTGTCGGGTGGAGGATTCTCTCCGACAAATTTATCCACACTTGACTAGACGGAAGGGTGTCCACATGCGTATACTTTGTTGCGGGAGAAAATGCTACAATAGCAACATTAGCACCGCACAAAGTTGAGAAGTTCACTTGCCTTTTTAAATAGTCCAGCACGTCTTTTTGAGAATGTTACTTGTAAGTTGGTTTGATTTTGCATCTTGGCAATTTCAATTTTTTTGCGGCCATTAGGTCTTCTCATCGCTAAGCTTTTGATTTGAGAATGTAAAAAAAAATGTGATGTTGAGTCTTTGTATAAAGATGTATTTATAGAGATGGAACCAGTATACTATTTGATGAAAAATGGACTCAATAACATAAAAGTAAAAATATTTATGATGATATCCCTTATTTGGTAGGATTTGACCCAAATCATAATATTAATTAGATTCTTTTTTTGTTCATTGTATCTTTGTCAAAATCCGTGACAAAAGTATATGTTTTAGCAAAGTTAATATGTAAATTGATGATAGTTTCTGGGAATTTATTTATTTTTATTGTATTTGTATATTTTCTACTCTTATTGAACTATGTATATTTCCTAATGTAGACATGCTTAATAAACAATTTTCACTATTATCTTTAACAATACAAACATATTTATTTTCTTACTCATATTAATGTATTAAAAAGTTCAAACATGCCCCCAAGGCCAAGCTCGAGTGGCAAAAGGTGGAGGATTGGTCTTAGGTCGCAGGTTCAAGCCCCACACCATGCAAAGCGAAGCCCGATTATTATGCATAGAAGAGTAGAGGGCTGGCACATTATCCACCGAGCTTAGAAGGTTGTGATTGTTCCAAAGGGATCCGGGTGACATGCGGATTTCTCGGTTATTAAAAAAAGGAAACAGGTCTGATATACCCCTCAACTTTGTCATTTGGAGTTGATATGCCCCTCGTTATGAAAGTGGTCCATCTATACCCTTACCGTTATACAAACGATTCAAATTTGCTAACTCATAAAATATACTTGTAAGTTATGACAAGTTAAAGAATATCGTAATAGAAAATCCAAATCCTAACACAATTTAAACATGTATAAACCACTTTAGAATACTCCCAGCAAGAAGCAAAACACGAACAAGATTGATCTGGACACCCAGATCCTTAGGCTATTCACCGTTGATGTTCCTTGAGTAATCACTGTTTAGGGGAGATTCTGTTTCAGGATTAATTACCCCAGCCTTTTTTGATAACAAGAAATCAATTAAGGCATGATATTAATTAGATAATCAAGGACTCGATTCATAATTAGATGATATTCAACTAAATAAAAAAACACAAGGCATAAATAAAAAATTAAAAGGCGTTGAATCTCAATTTGAAAATTTACGTACTACAGAAATCACAAGTAAAACGAATTAGGGGTTTTGACTGATTAGTGGTGTGATATATGAAGAGGGGAAAGAAGAACACTAGAGAAAGAGGAACCTACAATAGAATTTTGCCATTAAAAAATGGATGAAAGCAAAAGGAGGATCTTTCTGCTTACTTTAAGAAATCTTTAAGCACATTTCATGTTAAGTGAAATATTATAAGAATGTAACTAGAGTTGAAGTGAAATTATAAGGATGCTCTTGGTAAAAGTAAATAAATAATCGAATGCCAATAAACCCAAATTGATACTGTACTATTTGATGTTTGCACAAGAATAAATCTGCTTCCGTGGATATGTTCTATTGCTTCTATTGAACGGAATGTTGTGCTTGTGCAGAGGCCTGAATCTCTATGTATTTTACTCCCAAGGGTGTTACTCCTTCATTATGATGTTATAAAGCTGTTAAGATTTCAAATCTGAAGAAAGATCATCATGATAGGAAAGTTTTCCAGCAAGAAGACTTGCATTTGTGATTTGTATCTGCTGAAGTAAAGAAAAGCAGTACTGCTGCAATGTCCGGTGAGAAGTCCCCTTTTGAGAAGCCCTCATACTTGATATTAAGTTTGTTGGCTCTGTATATAAACCAATATATCTAACATTCTATGTTTCAGCTTTTCACTGTCTAATTCTCTTCTTTCTGTTGCTGGCTGGAAAATGTTACAGACCACTGCTGCTACTAGAACAGGGCTGATCAACTAAAGGTGGTACAATTGTACGAATTAAAAATTAACCTACAATTGGCTACCTTGAATCTTGTATAGTACTAGATACCGACGGCTAGCATTTTAGTTGCAATAAATGATGGAATGATAACTCCGAATAATGTATTATATCTTGCTACATGGAAAGAAAGAGCCATTGCTGTGCATGACATATGGAATGATAACTCTGAATAATCTTCGTTTCATTTACTGGATGATGCTAGCCGTGCGCGCACTCACTGGCCCAATTTTTTGATGAAGTGTTAGTGCCAAGTAGTATTTGAATGTAGTCTTATGAGTTATGATTACTTATGTGGTTATTAAAAAAACACCTAAAGGTGAATGTCCTTTACCCTAATTCTTAATTGATGATAACCAGACTTCAACTCATTCTTAGAAAACACCATAACACCCTGAAGTTGATCAAACAAATCATTCATACAAGGCATATAATACTTATTCTTCACCGTCACCCTGCTCAGCCGACTATAATTGATTCACAGACGCATAGACCCATCCTTCTTCACAAACAGTATGGGATCACCCTAAGGTGAGACAATTGGTCTAATAAAGCCCTTACTCAAAAGATCTTGAAGTTGAATATTGAGCTCTTTAAGCTAAGCAGGTTCTATACAATTGGGTGGAATAAAAATATAACTAGTGTTCGAGTCAAGGTCAATAGATAAATCAATATCACGCTCAGGGTGAAGGCCAAGTAGGTCAGTAGGAAATCATCGACAAACTCTAGCACAACTGGAACAAAATCAGCTATAGGGCCCTCCTTGCTAAAATCACCAATAAAACCCAAATAGGTTATAGGCCGAACACCCGCTAGATAATAACCTCTGAGCCCGAACATAAAAAGTAATCTCAGTTAATGTGCGGCTACGAGGAACCTACCACACAACCGGGGGAATATTAGGCATGACAAAGATAACTATCTTGGTAAATCAATCCAGGACTGCACATAAGGACTAGGATAACCGATTTATGCTGAGAATAACATCAAAATCAAGCATATAAAGCAAAATAAGGCCAGCTTGCATGTTGCACTCTTGAACTGTCACAACACACTCTCTACAAACCTTAACCACTCCTAAAGAATCAACCACGAGAGTCGATATAGGCAACAACATTTACAAGGTCTCAAAATGCAACTCTAATCGAGGAGAGAAATAAACATATACATACGAATAAGTAGATCCTGAATCAAATAAAGCAAAGGTCAATCAATAAAGAATTGAGATCGTACTTGCAATCACTTAATCTAAAGTCTTACACTCCGACCTAGAAGAAACCACATAAAACTGCCCACATCCTCCCACGGATTGGAGTCCAACTTTTCCACCTGCTCTACCTACATGAGTACTTTCAAAGCTCTCGGGTGACCACGCCTCGGCCCTGAGCACCGCCTCTACTCGTAGGTGCTACACTACACTTGGGGCAATCTCTGACGTAGTGGCCAACCTCTCCACAATCAAAACAACCTCTATCACCCAAGGTGTAACACCTTGGATGTGCATAACTTAAAAAAATTTAGAAAGTGCAGAAAACCAGTTGAAGTTTATAGCTTTTTGGTATTTACGAACTCATGTTATGAATCATAGAATGTATTACAGCTCGTGGAAACCATCGGTGGTTGAGGATTTAGAAGTCAGGCTAAGTATCTCAGGGAATACAAGCAAGTTGACGGGTCATACATGGGTTTACAGGTTGTAGATGTGTCTTGATTAGTTGGGAAGGAATTACAGATTGTAGATTTTTATACGGGTCATGAATAGGCTCATGGAAACAAGCCCTGAAACTTCAGAACTTCAGTATGTCATATACGAGCCAATAGTACGGCTCATGAAAGGAACCACGAGTCGTAGTTGGGTCTTGTAGAGTCAGACTTCAGAATTGGGAAATTTTAGCTTCTACGAGAAGGTAGTATGAGTTATACAAAGGACTACATGTCGTAAAATGCTTTCTTAGTTCATATTTAGAGACTTCGTGATTTTTCAGTAAATTAATTTAACGAGTGGACATTACGGGTCATAAAAGGGGTTTGTGGTTTAGAGTTCTGAAACTTAGGATTTTAAGTTGATTACTACTGACAGATTCTACGGTCTGTGAAAGGAACTACAGTCTGTAGATGGTCTTCTTAAGCCTATTCAACAGCTTTATTTCAGGGTTAATTGGGTCTTTTCTCACTCTACACCATTTAGGATTATTTTGAAGACTATAACTTATTCGTAAAACCCCTAAATACCCCATTTACTCTCATATATTCTCCCAAATTCCAATTTCCTCTGCCTCAAGCAATCCAGGGCTTCATGATCTCAAGTCTCCGATCCATTGAAGGATTTTACCTAGGATTTCTATCATGGTATGTGAAACTTCATCAATGAGTCCTTTTTCACTCATTTAGTCCCAAAGAAACCTTAATTTCTTAATTTATGATCCTATTAAATTCTAAGGTTTCATGATTTCTTATTAATTCTTATTGAATTTTAGTTTCTTCTTCAGGATTGATCTTATAATGCATGAATTTGTTACAAGTTAATTATCTCAGTGGTATTATTATGAATTCATGACATGCAAGTATTTTCATGATCACAATTATGCTATTTTCACATACACTCTTTTTAAACTCAGATTTTCATGAATTAAGGATGCATTCAGGTAAAATATGATTTTAATGATAATGTATTGATATGACATCTTAACTATAGAAATACCAAACTAAGTCATTGAACTTAAATAAAGCAAGAAATCTATTTACCGAATCCAGATGACCCATTGTTAGAATCGAACGAAGTGCTTTCCCTAACTCTTAAAGAAGCGAGCGCACTTCCAATGGTTTGATATGGAAATTCAATACCACACTCCATAAGTTGTCTTGCTACTCTTTCAACTTCTTCATCCACATCGTCCAAGGACTCGCACAAGATATTAAAGTGAAAAATGCTATGTTTTTCATGTGAATGTTCTGTGCTTAATGCTTGAAGTGCTTGTCCATGTTTTCTTTCTCTTTCGAGTTGTCTCTCAAACTTTTTCAGCTTTCTATTGATCTCATCAATATTAACATTTTGATGAGCTACAATTATGGGGGTTAGGATCATCAATGTTGGGTGTAGGATTCTTTCTGAGAAATCTATCCACAATTGAGAATGTTACTTCTAAGTTTGTTTGATTTTTATGTCTTGCAATTTCAATTCTTCTGTGGCCATTAGGTCTTCTCATGGCTAAGCTTTTAATTTGAGAGTGTAAGAAAATGTGATGTTAAGTCTTTGTTTGAAAGATATATTTATAGCGATAGAATCATCATATTATTTGATGAAAATGAACTCAAATAACAAAAAAGTAAAAATATTTATGATGATTCCTTATTCGGTAGGGTTTGACCCAAATCATAATATTAATGAAATTCCTTTTTTGTTTCATTCTATCTTTGTCAGTCCGAACTATAATATTTACAAATAACATAATTATTATAGTTTCTGAGGTTTTATTGAATTGTATTTGTATATTTTCTAAGTTTTCTCTTGTTCAACTATGTATATTTTCTAATGTAGACATGTTTAATAAAATACCTTCCAATATTAGTTTCATAGTATAAAAATATTTAATTTCTAACTTATGTTGACGTCAATTGTGTTTAAGAACTTCAGTTTAAATCTTAAGTTATTTCTATGTGTTCGAGACCTTTCAAGTCGTAAAATATACTTGTAGCTTATAAAAGTTGAAGAATACTGTATAAGAAAATCCAAATCCTAACACAATTTATCATGTATAAAAAATTAATATTTGAATATGATATGATGCATTATGAAACAATATGTAGCAACAATCAAAATAACGTGTAAATTGTAAATATTGTAGCACACCATTCTAGAAACACAATTTATCTAACTTTACGACTTGAAATTAAAAGTATTTAATAAGACTAGATAGATAAAGAGAAGAATTGTATTTTGGTCATACACTAAAGAAGAATATATAGGAGTTGATATTACAATGAGTCCTAAAGTGATACAACAATTAATCTCAGTTATACAAGTAGATAACTATGACATAATTAAAAATTATTCACATATATCTCTTTTACGACTCCACAAATTGGTGTTGACATCTACAATACCCAACTTGTTAAACATAGAATTGAAAAAAATCATGTAGCAGTGGCTTGGTTAGGACATCAACAACCTGATCATTAGTGTTGCTCCCAAATGCGCACACAGGTATACGTGGTCGTAAAAATAATTAAAGACTCTTTTTTGAACTGGATTGTCGAACCCAAGGACTTACAATCAATGTAAATCTATTCTACTAATTCCACAAATTAGATAAAATGTTCTTAAGAAACTTGTGTTTTCTATAGTACTATGCAAATAACTCAACTTTAAAAGTAAGTAATAGTGACAACTTCTATTTGAGTGTTTTAAACAATAAATGAACAATTCCAGGGTTGTAGCTTACTTTTGCTTTATGTATCCCATATCATGTATGCATTAATTAAAGTTATCAAATTACTGATTTACGATGTCATGATCATGATCTATCGACCTTTAATCGCCTATCCAATTGAATGTTTAACTACGTCATTGAGCGGGCATAAATACACTCAATTGACTGTCATTTTTTTCAGCATGTTTCATAATCAAGCATGGTGTTCGTTCGGGTTTCAATCCCAACATGAATCTAAACAAGTGATATGCAAGAAAAATCAAGCCTTTTATATTCTTTGGTCTATCTGCATATTCGTCTCTCGAGTTCAAGAATATACAATATATTTATGTCAATGGTGACCAATCATGAAATACTAAAATAAGAATGCTAGAGTAATTTATATGATAACACAAATTAATCAATAAAAATCGATGTTCAACAATTACCCATAGCTACAGCCCCAGAACAAAGGCTTGTAGATACTCATAATATTCAGAAAAGCAAATAAAATTGTTTTCATGAACTTCGAAATCAAAAAAAGAGTAGAAGATCCAAACCTAAGATGAATTATTTATCCCTTGCTCTTGGACACAAAAGTAAGCTGACTTCTAGAATAAGCCTAGGATCCTATTTATCAAGTTTAGGAAAATTAATCCCCACTCCTAATTAAATTTGGAATCCTAAACAAAAATAGTTCACCAGCAAATTCGAGGATTAGCCTGGGGAGGTGCGCCAGTATCTCCACAATATAATCAAATAAATAATCCCAATATGAAATCATAAACAACAACACCCATAAAACTGATTTTAGAAATTAGGTCCAAATTGACCCAAACAGTCATTCCCGAGGGTTGTGGTTCAATATGGAATTTTCTATAAAATTGTGATACCCAAAGGTTTACAAACTCTTTAGTTTAAATCGTATTGAAAATTGAGTTGAAATCAAGCTTTAAACTACATTTTTCTTAAACATCAACTTCTTGTGAAAACCACAAAGTTTAAATTCAAAATTAGTGATTTGATAGTAACAATCATGAAATAGTTGGTGGGTAATTAATATGGGGAGCAAAATATCACTACCCAATCGACGAATCTCAAAGAACCACTTTAAAATCGCCTCTACCGAGCTCTCAAGGTTAAAAATAGTGAAATGGGGATGCAACCCCAACTTTTGGAAAGGAATTCTGTCCACGTCAAATCGCGACCCCAAACCCTGTGATCACAATGAGTAATACTTGTCAAATCATTGATTGACCAATAAAATCGTGATCAAGTCCCATGTGGTCATGATGCACACAACCTACAAATCCTTTGAGATCGCGCAACCCATCTCACGGTTGCGGAACACACCACCTCTGACCCTTTGCTATTGCGGAACCCAGCTCGCGATTGTGAAGCACATAAATATCCTCATCTTGATCGTGAAGGACAAGTTGTGATCACCAAGTAGAGGTTCAGCATGCACCAAACATCAACAACAAGACACATAAGTTCATCGAACGGACCGTCGAGATTCGTTTAGAACCCTGTATATACAAACCAAATATTCTACCCAATTAAATTTGATGTTGCACATCAATGGAATTGTTGAAACACGGATTTGGGGACTTCTTGATTCAAAACCCATTTAAGTAAACATTCGCTCAAATATACCAAATTTCCCTCCAAAGCTCTGGGAATTCAAGTAAGACCTCACTTAGCCCTAAAATCATCCCCCGAATCCAATAAAATTTTTGAAAATCTAATTCGATCATCCGAACTCCAAATTTTGACCAAAGTCAACTCTTGTTTAAATGCACTTAAACTTACAACTCAAGGGCTCAATTTTCTCGTAAGGACTATGAATCTGAAAAGAACATCATTACTAGAACAAATCCCGCTAATGAAAATGATGAAATTCTATTTAGAGACTTGTACATCTAGTTGTTGAGAAAAAACACTTTTAACAACTTAAAGTCTCAAAAACAATCTAAAACTTCCAATAATCACAACTTTATGATCCGATTTCATAACCAACTTCGTAAATTGACCAAACAGAACATGGGGAAATTATCAAAAGGGGTAAAACGATAATTTTTCAAAAAAAATAAAAAATAACCTTTAGGGATACAACATGAATAACTCAATAATTAGCTTTGGTGGATGATCGAGTGGTGGACCACTGCTTTTTGGATGACCACAATAATGACATACTTCCAAGATTTATTACATAACAAGAACCAGTTGTGGAAGGTGACTAGCTCAATCAGAGTCAGAATAAACCATAATTCAATTCTTTCTCACGGTTTATCTAAAGCCCAAATGAAGAGGCTTGATTGATCTATCGAAGCAATCACTTAACAGTCTTCTAATGATTAGCTTGACGACATGCATTAACTTAAATAATTTATCTATTTTGAACGCAATATAAGGTATGGTGAAGGACAAATATTGTAACTTGCCAACAATTGTCCATAAATAAGATCCATGAACAATAAGATCAACTTTGTCTACACTGAGAACATTAGCGACGGACATAGGAGTAAGAACTCCATTGTTGTCTTGCGTATTGGCCTCCTGGAGAAAGTATTATATATAATTCAATTGACAATAGCAGGCCACCTTGATATGGCAGAATCTCAACACCCAAAAAATTGTTCAGTGGCATAGGTTCTTCAGAGAGAAACATTAATTAAGGACATAGATAATTTTTCTAACACAGTGGTCTTGATTTCCGGTAAATATAATGTCATCGAATATAAATAGTCAATTGTAACACCTTAGAAGTGCATAACTCAGATAAAGTTGGAAGGTGCAAAATAAGTTGTTGAAGTATGCAATATTTGAATTTCAGGGGAGGTGTTCACGGTCTGTACAAGCTTTCATTGTCCGTAAGCACCCATCGATGAAGCCTCAGAGAATGGAATTTCACCAAGCTAGGGACCATAGATGGTTGTACATTTCGTAAATGGATTCACGAGTCGTAGACCCAGACACCTTCAGAAAGTGATATGTTTGGAATTGACATGACGATTGAGATTCACGGCATGTGGATGGTTCTATATACTGTGGATGGGTCCGTAGACCATACCCTTGAACCTCAAGGAAGATGAACTTAAGGATGGTTTCAAAGGAAGTTTGTACTGGCCCGTGTAAGGATCCACAAACCGTAGACCTTGTCGTGAAATGAAGGATCAGAAAATAGGATATTTTGTCTTCAATAGGACGAGAAGACATAGGGTCCAAGTCACTGGACTTCAAATAAAGTAAGAAAAATATATTCACTTGATTGAGATGACCCTTCATCAGAATCGAATGAAGTGCTTTCCCTAACTATTCAAGGAAAGAACGCGCTTCCAATAGTTTGATATGGGAATACCTTATTAGCCTTAAAAAGTTGTCTCGCTACTCTTTCAACTACTTCATACGCAGCTTCCAAGGCCTCACACAAGCTTTTGAGGTCAGAAAAGCTATGTTTTTCATGTGAAGTATCTGTCCTCAATGCTTGAAGTGCTTGTCCATATTTTATTTCTTTCTCGAGTTCTCTCTCCAACGTGTTCAACTTTCTATTGATCTCATCAACATTGGAATTTTGTTGAGCTATAATGATGGGGTTAGGATCATTACTGCCGGGTGTAGGATCCTCTCTGAGAAATCCTTCCACAATTGACTCGACGGAAGGATGCCCACATGCATAAAAATTTGTTTCTGGGAGAATATGCTACAATGGAAACATCAGCACCGCACAAAGTAGAGAGGTCACTTACCTTCTTAAATAGGACAACGCGTCGTTTTGAGAATGTAGCTTGTCTGTTGGTTTGATTTTACATGCTAAATCACAATTTGAATTCTTCTGCGGTGATTAGGTCTTGTCATGGCTAAACTTTTGATTTGAGAATGTAAGAAAATGTTATGTCAAGTCTTTTTTTAAATATGTATCTAAAGAGATAGAATCATCATATTATTTGACAAAAATTAACTCAAATAACAAAAATGTAAATATATTTATGATGATTCTCTATTTGGCAGAATTTGACCCGAATCATAATATTAATTAAATTCCTTTTTTGTTTCATTGCATCTTTGTCAATCCGTAACTATAGTAATTACAAATGACATATTTCTTAATTAAATTCATTTTACTAAATTATTGAAGAAAAATTATCGTGTCATTCTTTTGTCATATATGTTTTAGTAAGTTAATATGTAAATTGATGATAGTTTCTGAGGTAATTGTTTTTTATTTTGTTTGTATATTTTCTAAAATTATTCTTGATCAATTATGTATATTTCCTAATTTAGAAATGCTTAATAAAATACCTTCCACTATTAGATTTAACAATATAAAAATATTTATTTTCTAACTCATATTGATGTACAAGAAAAGCCTAACAACTTCAATTTAAATTTTAAAGTATTTCGATGTCTTCTAGAGCATTTGCAAACCTGTAAAATATACTTATAACTTATGACAAGTTAAATAATATCATAATATAAATCCAAATCCTAAAACAATTTAGCATTTATAAACCACTTTAGAATATTCTCATACACTTTATATTCACAAGCATATAAGACACCAAGTCAACAACTTAAAACGCACGCCAATGACATCTTCACAAGTAACTAAGATACCAAGTGAACTATCCAGGGCCAGGCTGACCCACATACATAATTCTGAAGTCAAAACCTATCACCTAACAAGAAAACAATAACCAAGAACATAATATAGTCAAACAATAACCTAACCGGACCCCATAAACCGACAAGGTACAAGAAAAACATAACCTAACCAGCGCCCATAAACCGAAGGGTAAAATCAACAAACAACTATACTGGTGACATGTGATTCATATGAATGCAGGGTGAGTAGCATGACCATCCTTAACTCTTAAACACAATCAATCCCATAAACGGGCCTTCCAACAGACATGAAACTCCAAGGGGAATAAACCACCCAGCTAGCAAGAGTAAACTCGGGGGCGCAAATATAACAAATCAAGGCCACCCAGCCAGACAGTAAATTGTCAGGGGTGTAAGCCGTTCAGCTAATAAGAGTAAACTGGGGCATAAGTATAACAAATCAAGGTCGCCCAGTAAAACAGTAAACTGCCAGGGGCGTTAGTCGCCTAACTAGCAAGAGTAAACCTAGGGTCATAAATATAACAAATCATGAAAGAAAGGGCATCGACACCCCGGGTAGTACAGTGGAACTAAGCACACTCCAGATTCCTCTAATATTTTAAGAAGGAAAAGAGTATGCCCTTACACCTCGTATTCTCAAAAACTAGTAAATCAAGTGATCCACGTAATATAACTCACTCCCATTAAAACCAATTTAAAATAAAAGCTGAGTAAACAATATCTCATTATGAATGGTAACTATGCACATGCATGAGCCAAGACCGTACTAAAAAATATGTGAATGAACGAACAATGCAATGGATGTCATCAACAACGTTCTAATTATGCACTCAAGTCAAATATGACACGCCCCGAGCCTACACTCTGGACGTGGACGGCACTCGAGAACCATTATTGGCACAAGTGATCCCTTGATCTGGCTTAAATATTAGCGTAAGACTTACTCGACATAAGATAAACTCAAAAGCACAACTTTACTTAAATGTCTCAAACAATAAACTCAGAGTATAATAGAATGTTCAACTAGCCCGTAATAGGCAACTCAAGTCTTTTAAGCATTTAACAAAGAAATGGAAAGACTCATGACCTATATATGAAGCCTCTAACAGCTATGATGGAAGTCGATAGAAGACCCACAATATCTTAACTTAACTAAAAATTAAATGGGAATCCTTCGGAAGAAAAGAGGCTCACTAAGAAAAATCTGGAACTTGATTGGATCAAAGAAGCACTGGTTGATGATCCTAGTTACTCGTATCTACACAATGACAAATGCAGGTAAAATGACATCAGTACATGGAATGAACGAGTATGTAAGGGGAACACTGAACATAACCTGCAAGCTACAACTGATTAAAAGGAAATCAAACTCACCTCAACTCAACTCAACTCATGGATTACTCAAATCATTTCAGTATAAAAGCAACAATAAAGATGCATTATAAGTTTTCTAAACAATAGATAATAGCTCAATGTATTTATAAATATAATAATAACTCATTTTGTATGTAAAAATATAAAAATAACTCTATTTGGGAGATGTAATGCAGAGTATGTTGAGGACCGATTTTCACGTGATCTAAATGCTGAGGACCTAAACCTACATCATGAAAGATGTAGCGTTGAGTATGCGTCAGTATTTGGAAGGTACCTATCATGCAGGATAGGATAAAATTGAACAAACATATAAGCTGAACAAAGCATAACTGTGCAATGATGCAATCTGAACATAATGGAAATATTGATATATACTAAATAGAACTAAACTGAATGCAATGACCAAGTACAAAACATGTTGAGACTGAAGATTGAAGTATAACTGAAAACCTGGTTGAATGCACTAGAGTCTTAATGTGGGATTTACTATTAACCTACATAACCACCACGCGAGCTAACCATGGTATCCTATGTATACGTCCCATCGAGAGGACCCAATATACCTTGCCAGGCGTATAAAGTCATAACTAGCGTGATCACTAAATCTGATGCCCACTAAGGGGACTTTTACTCCTAAGGGGCACATAGTTCTGGGACTATGAGGACACACTGAACCCTAGTCCAACTCGGTGCTAAGCCTACTCCCAACTGGAAATGTGTATAACACAAAATTACTGAAATACTAGATAGCTCAATATTCTAACATACAAATCTAAGAATGCAGCATTAACATGCTGACAATGAAACATTTGAAACCTGAGGCATGTATATCTTTTTGACTGACCAAGCTAGTATAATTCATGAGCTAACAAATCTAAACAACTAAGGTTCAAGTTTCATGAAAAAATAAATAAGCAATGATTCCATAAAAAACATGATAATTCCATTGGGAATACTATAGTATATAATTCACAACCAACCTCTATGATTTTAGAAACCCTTGGTCTAAACACGATACATGAATCAAGAATCTGATTGAATTCTAGGAACCTAGTGGATAAAAGGAACCCACTAGTGAAATCCAACAAACCTGATGACAAAATTTACGGAGAAATATTTTGATTTCGGGGTTGGTATTGAAGAAAACCTGTTGCATTCTTAGAAGGGTTTGGGTTACCTCTTTTCTCCTCTTTTATTCTAAGTTTGATGAATTTTTAGTGAATACATAACTTAGGGAAAGATCTGACTAAGTTATTAGACTTAAGATGACCAAAACTACGTAGTTTAGGGATCAATGTTGTAGTTTAAGTGCCCAACGAACAGGGGAAAGGACCAAAATGACCCTGTCTTAATTTGGACGAAGTTCACCCATGGAAGAACCTACGGTCCGTGGGTTGAATTACAAACCATAGGTAGGGGTTATCAGTCAAGTCTACCCAACAAGGCTTCACTAAAATGAGCATAATTTTTTACACAGAGATGGGATTCCAGAAAACTCAATGGCGTTTGAAAGAGATTCAATTATCTTTCATTTGATAGATCATGGGCAATCTAAATTCTTTTGTGCTAAGAATTATGATAGTTTGAAGTTGACACAACAATAATTTCCCAATAACTGGTTCTTGACCCTCACCTACGGCCATGCCTACGGTCCAACCATGGATCGTACTAGTCGTCCGTGGGTGGGATAAGAGACTTTAAGGATTTGGGCCTTAATGAAGGAACCCCACCTACAATCTGTGGTTCTACCTATGGTCCTTGGGTGGTTCCAATTGTACTCGCACCAGATTTTCTGAAAACTAGATTTTCTTTGTTTAGAGATTTGAAGTGTTACAATTTAGTCATCCGATCTACAATCAATCAAATCGAATCATGTTTCCTGCGAGACCGTGGTAAACTAATAATAAAATCTATATTGATCACCTCCCACCTCCATTCCGTAAGATCTATATTATGAGCCATACCACCGGGCCTCAAGTGCTCTACGTTGACTTCTTGGCAATTCGGGCACGTAGCAACGAACTCTGAAATACCCCTCTTCAAATTAATCTACCAATAGACTTCTCTCAAGTTACGTTACATCTTTGTGGAACCAAGATGGATAGAAAATATAGAGCTATGAGCTTCCTCCATGATCCTATCTTGGAGTTCATCCACCTTTGGTACATACAATCTACCTTGATACCTCAACACTTCATTTCCCCATTGTTCAAAAGCCATCACTTTCTGCTTATAAACATTTGCCTTCAATTCAAGGAAAACTGGGTCTTGTTCTTATTTCTTTTTCACTTCAAATACTAATGATGATTCAACCCCATTCATTAGCATCATTCCTCGCTTACTGGAATCCATTAACCGGACTCCCAATCGTGCAAATATGTACACATTTTTGGCTAATTCTTTCTTAATTTCCTCAACATGGGTGGTACTACCCATTGACAATATGATTAAAGCACCAATGACAACATTGTCTTACCTGGGTGATATAAAATACTCATGTCATAATCCTTGAGTAACTCCAACCACCTCATATGTATGAGATTAAGCTCTTTCTGACTGAATACATAATGAAGGCTCTTGTGATCGGTAAACACATTTACATAAACATCATTAAGATATTGACACCATATTTACAAGGAGAACACTACAACAACCAACTCTAGATCATGGGTTGGGTAATTCTTCTCGTGAATCGTAAGGTGTCTGGAGGCATAATTTATAACTTTTCCATTTTGCATCAATACACAAACCATTCAAACTCTGGATGGATCACAATAAACAACAAAACCATGTGTACCTTTTGGTAAGGTAACACTGGCAGTAGTCAACCTAGTCTTCAATTCTTGAAAGTTTTTCTCACAAGCTTCATTGTTTTCTAAGTCAGGTTAGTCAGCAGGGATGAAATAGATGAAAACCCCTCGACCAGCCTCTTATATTAACCAACTAATTCTAAGAGACTATTAATATCAGCTTGATATATGGGTCTAGGCCAATTCTGCACTATCTCAATCTTCTGAGTGTCAACTTGATTCCCATCACCAAAAACAATGTGGCCTAAAATGCCACTGTCTTAAGCCAACACTCCTACATAGAAAATTTGGCATACAACTCACTATCTCTGAGAGTCTAGAGAACTAATCAAAGATGACTAGCATGATACTTCTCATTCCTTGAATAATCAGAATGTCATACACAAAAACATAAACAAACATATTAAGATAGGGCTTAAACACTCTGTTCATAACATCCATGAACGGTGCAAGAGCATTTATTAAACCAACTGACATAACTAGAAATTCATACTGACCATAGTGGGTCCTAAAAGTTGTCTTTGGAATATCACTCTCTTACTCTCAATTGAATATAGCTTGATCTGATGTCTATCTTAGAAAAACAAGTGGCACCCTGAAGCTAATCGAAATGATCATCAATTCTAGAAAATGGATATAATTCTTTATAGTAACCTTGTTCTATTGGCGGTAATCAATACATTCTAAGAGAATCATCCTTCTTTCTCACAAATAAAACAAGAGTTCCTTAAGGTGAGACACTTGGTCAAACATAACGTTTCTCAAGAGGGTCTTTTAACTCTTTCAACTCAGTTGGAGCCATTTGATATGTCAGAATAGAGTTACAATGAGTATGAGGAAGAATATCTATACCAAAGTTGATTTCTCTCTCAGGAGGGACTTCGGAAAGATCATTTGGAAAGACCTCTGAAAAAAATCAGTCACAACTGGAACTGAATGATATGTGGCGTATCAAAATAAGAGTCATTAGCTCGGACTAAGTGATAGATGCACCCATTAGAAACTAAATTTCTCGCGTCAAGGTATAAAATAAAACGAACCTTAGGTACTATTGAACTACTCCTCCACTCTATAACTGACTCATTAGGAAACTGGAACCTAACTACTTGAGTTATACAATAAACTGAGGCATAACAAACATAAAGTCAGTCCATACCTAGAATAATATCAAAATCTACCATGTCTAACTCAACTACGTCAGCCATAGTGTCCTTGTGATTAATAGAAATGGTGCAATCATGATAAACTCTCTTAGCTAGAATAGACTTAACAATAGGTGTAGAAACACCGAAAGGCTCAAGAAGTTGTTGAGGAACAATATCAAACATTATCATAACATAAAGAGTCACAAAACATAAAATCGCACATGGATCTAGTAGTGCATATACATCAAAAGTAAAGACTTTAATCATACCAGCGACAACATTTGGTGAATTCTCTTTCTCTTGGAGACTAGTGATAGCATATATACGGTTTGCTCCTTCACATGTCTCTAAAATAGCTCCTCTAGGTGCAACTCTTTTTGGCAGAGCCGCCGAAGAAGATTGGTCTTTATTGCACCCATTACGGCATGTGTGATAATTATGTCTAAGGTTATAAATGAGGAGGAAGAAGAGAATGAGGTTATACTATAAGAAATAGTTATATGAGAGCCCTTAGTTGGTTCTGAATAGTAATGTGGGCAAACTCTAGTTGGTATTGTTGAGACGATAAGAGTAACCCCGTTCCATAACCAGTCCATCCGTCATTCAAAAATGAATGATCAAGGGGGATCTATAATAACACCCTAAAAGAATTTGAACTAAGATTCAAACCATCCTTCGTTGTCTGTAGGATTTTACCAAATAATTTAAAATTTCTTAAGTATTATGGTCAGGTCACTAGATAGAGCTTCTTGAGTTCCAAAAAGAATTAAGGAGAATTCATTCAAGTCATTCCTTAGTTCTTTTAAGTTTTGGGTCAACTTCAAATGACAATAACTTTAAGTACAGGGTGGGTAAGGAGCCCCACAAGATATTAAATGAATGATATCTAAGTTCTCTTTCCAACTTCACCGAGTATGCTAATTTTTGAGCTCGTATAAGGGATATATGTGCGTTTGAAGTCAGACTATCTATTTAGGGAAAGTTACCCAGATTTAAAAGGGATATTTTGGTCTTTTCCTTGCCTATAAAATTTAATTCACTTTTAGTAATTTTATAGGGATCTAAACTGATTTTGTTCAGTTTACACAATCATAATTCATGCTAGGGTTTTAGAAAAGAGTTCAAGAATCGAAAAGATGAGAGAAGCCAAGGTTACATCAAGTTCTTGAGGTTTCGTTGCAAATTTTGCCAAGGGTTTGATCCCTAAGAGGTATGTAAGCTTCCTAAGTATTGGCTTTGTTCACCCACACGCAAATCATGAGTTTCTCTTATGAATCTATCATAAATATTGAACAATTTAATTTCTTGATGAGTTCTTGATAAGTGTTTTTGAAGTTTCCTTATCGATTAAGTTTTATTATAAGATTCTACATGGGTCAACTTCAAACGATCATATCTCTTAGAATATAAAGAGTCACGTGACCCATAACCTATTGAATTAAAGGTATTTGAATCTACTTTCTAATGCCACCGATTTCGCGTCAATCCACTTTCTTAGTAAAATGTTATGACCATTTAGTAACCTGATACAGTGATGTTACGAAATAACCGGCGGGAAAATTATAAAAAGGGTCAGTTTTGTATTTTTACCTCCAAGAAAACCCTAACAAACTTCTTGACTAATGAAAGACTCATAAAAATCATATTTTCATATTTTAATCCACCATTCTGTTCTCTCTCAAGGGAAAAACTTTTAGGAAAAATCAAAGTAGAAGACTCCATTCAAGATCTTTTCGATCTTTTTCGAGATTTTTTCCATCTTTCACAAAATTCTTCTTCAAGGTAAGTTTTTCTTCAATAATTCCATTCTTTACAAATCAAAATTCCTCCTTACAATTATGAATCACCAATGAAAATCATAAATCTTGGCCATAGAGATTTTAAGAAACTAATTTAAGAATCTCATGAAAGGTTTTTTTTTCCTCCTTCAAGGTAGGGTTTTTCTAATCAAGTTCTTCTTCAAGATTCTTCAAAACCTTATTCTTCAAAGTATGTAAGGCTATCATAGTGTTGGAATAGTTCGTCCTCACGCCCCACATCTTCTTTCAAATCAGTAAAAGAGAAAACTAGGATTTTACCCCTAGATTTGACTATTCTTGAGATAAGTTGATTTGAGTTCTCGAGTTCATGTTTCTTTTAAAAATTCTATTCCTAATTACTGAGTTATTATGTTTTTATTGAGTTCCTTGAGTTGATTTGTTCATGTCTATAATTCAGCATGAACCCTATTTTGAAATATAAATCTTGAGAAGTTTCTCAAGGTCAACACTTAAGGAAGTGAGTATGATAATGAGAAGAGTCGTATACATGAGTTACATATTGTTTTTTAGACCCTTGAGTCGAGTCGCTCATGCCCATAAATTCCACAGAAAGTCCATTGGTTGAGTATCTTTGAGAGGAGTAGAATCTTCAAGTTTTAAATCTTGAGTATTGAGTTCCTAATCATTTTGGGATTATATTCCTAATTATCATGCTACTACATGTTACCCATTAATGTCCTTGAGTTGAGTATTTAATGCCCATAATTTCGCATGAACCATATGAGTCGAGTAGTTTTGAGGTGAGAGGTATCATTGAGTCATTGAGTTGAGTACTGCATGCTCACAATTACAAATGAACCCTCTACGTCGAGAACTCTTGAGATGAGTAGTATCATTGACTACTAGAGTTCTGGAGTTGTTGAGTTCCAAGTATTGAGTTTTATGCATGGTTATTGAAAACCTTGAATTTGAGTGGTTCATGTCTATAATTGGGCATGAACCCTATTTTAAGAAGTCTTTTTTTACAAATTGTTTTAAAACTTGCTTTAAGATTTCAGCATATGAGTTTCAAGAGTAGAGCTGAGTTAATTTTCTTCAAAATGATATATAGGAACTAAGGTATTATCAAGAGTAAATGTTTTCACATTCAAGATGAGTGGAAACACTGATTTTCGAAAGATTTTTCATGAGCACTTTTAGTACCATCTCTTTTAAGAGAAAGAGTTTCAGTAATAATCTCAAATCAGAGAACGAGTTATGTTTTTAAACATATGAGCTAGTTACATTTTGGGAGTAGTATTGAGCACCGATATGGGGACAAGTTCAGATAACTCAAGTCTCCATAAACCATATCCCAACGTGGATAGAAAGAGTCATACTTTTTAGATGATTCCATAATATTTTTTAGCATAATACTAGTGGATCCACTTAGTAGTAGGTTTTATACACTGATAAAGAGTAGGACAGTTCTGGCAGTGTGGGCGCGATAATGTAATATCATCACATAGCTCATATTGATGGTTGTCGATTAGAGAATCTCCCACAGAGCTATTGTATTGAGTTTATATCTACTGTTTTAAAAGCCTTCCATATATTGCATCTTTTATTGTTTCTTTATCTTGAGTTGGGTATCCAGAGTTGAGTCTTTTATTATTGAGTTGAACTTTGTTTCATTGAGTTGAGAAGAGGTAAGTAGGGGTGTGCACTATTTGGATTAAACCGAAAAACCAAACCAAATCAAACAGAATTCTAATTTGGATTGGTTTTTTGGATTCTTGGTTTGGTTTTGATTTTATAATTTACTTTGTTTTGTTGTTTGTTTGGGTTTCGAATTTACAAAAATGAAAACCGAAAAACCAAAAAAAATGAATTACACACACACACATATATATATGTACTTTTGTCCCTTTTTAAATATTTTCATTATGATTTAGTTTATTTTCTGATGTTTGGACATATATAATTTGATATACTTTTAAGTATTGTGTTTTACGTTTCACTGGTGATTTATATTAAAAAGTATATTTAAGAAGTTCAATATATATATATATATATATATATATATATATATATATATATATATATATATATATATATATATATATATATATATATATATATATATATATATATATATATATATATATATATAATTTTTTTAAAATTGCAAATATAATTTTGTTATGTTTCTAATTATTGACACAACCGATTAACCAAACCGAAAAAATCCGAACCAAAAATAGAAAAACCAAACTAAACCGAATTTACTTTGGTTCGGATTGGATTTCACTTCTTCAAAACCAAAAACCAAAAACCTAAACCGAATAGTGTAAACCCGAACCGAAAAACTGAATGCACACCCCTAGAGGTAAGTATGTTTCTTTTCCATCCGTTCAAACTTATGTTTATGCTTTAGAATTTCCCTTATATGCTCGTACATTCCATGTTATCTAAGTCATTTCTCTGCACATGTATTTAGGATCATCAAGAGGTGCTTCGTTGAGGTCATGTGATATTCTAGTCAGCTTTGGTGAGCCTTTTCATATTTCAGTGGACTTCGCCTTTATCTTATAATTAGTAGTTTTGAGATGTCGTAGGTGTTGTGCTGATATCCTTCTGTAACCGTAGAGGTTTTATAGATAGACAGAGTTAAGGAGTTTTTGTATTTACTTTTACTAGTAAATGGGTCCGTGCTTCGCGCGGTTAGAATATTCTTCTTTAAAGTTTATTAGAATAAATTTTTTCTTGTATTTTGATGTTTCTTAAGAGTATAGAGGCTATTAAATTCTAGTTTACCATTTGTTATATTAAAAGAAAAGGCAAAATTAAAAATCATAACACTGTTTTCGTTAGTATAACCCTGTAAATTACTTTCAAAATATTAAATATTTTTTTAAATATCTATATATAACTAATGTGTTTATCAAGAGCAAAGGTTCCATAATCATATGATATACCAATAGGTAATATGTATTCATTATGTATTTAAAAATTAAAATACAATCTTCTAAAATCAAAATTTGATATGTAATATAGTTATGATAGTGTTTTGGAATTTAATTTGTGCACAAATAAAACATTAAGGATCCTTAAAAAGTATGAAAGAGAAGTAATGGATAATGAGAAAAAAGTTCAAAAAAAGTACTTTGTTGTGAAAGAATAGTCATCATTGTGTATCATATAATTATAATGAATTGCTAGTTTTAATTCTATCATTTGACTTTCTATTGATTTACTCCTATTAATATTAACATTATTATGACAACGATTTTTGTTATATAAATCTTTAGTCTTGATCTCTTGGAGAAGAAAAGATTTCTTTGGAGAATATTATCAATAAATGTATTTTGTAAAAAGTTATTTGTGAAGCTGCATAGTTGGATTTACATTTAGTTTGTACTAACAAATACTTATAACAATAATTTTACAAAAACAAAAACAACAAAGTTTAAAACATGTAGTTAATATTATAACCATAAATTAATGACTATGTAAAAAAATATGCGAGGATCAATAACAAATACAATGAAACAAAAAAAGAAAAAATTGAGCCCAATGAATGTAGAGTGTGTCCTTGTTAGTGAGCCACCTACAGGAGAAAAATACACAAATATTTAATTGTGCAGAAGAAGAAGTTCTGGATCAAATATTTAACTGTGCAGAAGAAAAATTTCAGAGTTTTCGTTGCTTTAAAACGAGAGAAAACCCCTCTATTTATATCCAACAAAGGTAGTTTGAACAAATGCTAATTGTGCCTTACTGAAAATGTCACAACTCTTCGAAAAAGTCACAACTCTTCGAAAAAAGTCACAACTTTTCGAAAATGTCACAACCTTTCATAAATGTTACAACCTTTCATAAAAGTCGCAACTCTTCATCAAAGTCACAACTTTCATAAAAGTCAGAACTTTTCAATAAAAGTCACAACTTTTTATGAAAGGTTATTCAATTCGAGTTTACCATTTGTTATATTAAAAGAAAAGGCAAAAGTAAAAATCATAACAATGTTTTGTCCAAGTTTACATAATTTCATATTACCATGGTTACATAGTGACTTTTATTAGAGAGTCAAATAATTATTTTCTCAATTTTCATCTTTGCAAATTTTGTTAGTATAACACTATCAATTACTTTCAAAATATTAAATATCTTTTAAAAATATATGTATAACTAATGTTTTTATCAAGAAAAAAGGTTGCATAATCATATGATATACGAATAAGTAATATGTAGTCATTTTGTGTTTTAAAATTAAAACACAATCTTCCAAAATCCGAATTCAATATGTAATACAGTTATAATAGTGTTGTGGAATGGAAGTTGTGCACAAACAAAACATTAAGGATCCTCGAAAAAGATGAAAGAGAAGTAAGGCAAAATGGAAAAAAAGTTTAAAAGAAGTACTTTGGTGTGAGAGAATAGTCATTATTGTATATCATATAATTATAATTAATTGCTAGTTTTAATTCTATCATATGACTTTCTATTTTTTTGCTCCTTTTAATATTGACATTATTATGACAATAACAAAAAATCATATAAACTTTTAGTCTTGATCTCTTGGAGAAGAAAGTTAAGATTTCATTAGAGAATGTTGTAAATAAATGTATTCTGTAAAAAGTTATTTGTTAATCTGGATAGTTAGATTTACATACAGTTTATACCAACAAATAGTTATAACAATAACTTTACAGAAATGTAAACAACAAAGTTTAAAATATGTAGTAAAAAACAACAATTAATATCATAAACATAAATTAATGTTTGTAAAACAACATACCAGGATCTGTGACAGTAGAATCAAACAAAAAGGAAAAATTGAGCCCACTGAATGCGGAGTGTCTCCTTGTCAGTGACCCACTCAAAAGGAGCAAAGTACACAAATATTTAACTGGGCAGAGAAAGAAGAAGTTCTTAATCAAATAGTTAACTCAAATGTGCAGAAGAAGAAGAAGAAGTTCAGAGTTTTTAGTATTTTAAAATGAAAGGAAACCCCTCTATTTATAAACAACAAAGGACAATGTGAACAAATTATAATTATGCCTTACTGGAAAGGTCATAACTCTTTGGAAAAGTCACAACTTTTAGGAAAGGTCACAACCTTTCATGAAAGTCGCAACTCTTCATAAAAGTCACATCTTTTCATAAAAGTCACAACTTTTCAATAAAAGTCACAACTTATCATAAAAGTCACAATTTTTCATTAGAAGGAAAGACTATTTTGGAAATAAATAAATTAAAAGGGAATGCTTGTTTTTGGTGGCGCCACGTAGGCGGACCCAGGGTTCTCTTACTATATATATATAGTAAGTTATTGTATGCTTGAGTATTGTAAAAACATTTAAAACGGTTGAGTATTCGAGTTTATTGAATTTATTTCAGTTTTAAGTTATTGTATGCTTGAGTTAGTCTTCCATTCGTAACCAGCCAGAACGAGGGTTCGCTTGGGGACCAACAATGATTCTCAAGTGTCGGCCACGTCCAAGGTGCAGGCTCGGGTCATGACAACCCTACTAACTCAAACTCGACATTTTTGACACGATGTAACTAATGAAATTTCCATCCGATGCTCGTAACTCAAAATGTTGATCGAGGTAAACCCTATCAACTCAGGAGGGGGCAACACACCAAAAAATACACTTGATCGAATCGGTAACCACATCAATCATTCCTGAAATACAAACTAAGCATGACAATGCTACAAGAAAGGGCAAAATGGTCATTTTATAATTAAAAGTCAAATCACAAGAAATGGGATATTACAAGAGAATTGGCTCCACTTCCACTTAAAAGTAGTTTTATTGATTTGTCAAACATCTTATTTTCCAAAAGAAGTGTTATTGGCCTTCCAACAACAATATCAAACAAACTCTAAATATTGTTACTCATTAGAAGTGGCGAAAGGACGTGGGTGTAAGGGAAATAACTGATATTTTTATTAAGGAAATGAATAATTAATTCTCTTAATAAGGAAGTAAGTGATATTCTTAATAATAAGGAATAAAATAAATAGGGTGTATTTAAATATTTTAACAAATTTTCTAGACATTATATAAGGAAAAGAAATTTTAAAAATGTAAAAGAGGGAAAAGATAAATAACAATGATGGTTATAAATTGGTGTCACACCGTCCTCTCTTTCTTGATACACCCGTATATTGATACTCATCGAGAGTGGAGAAAGATCGCGGGTGTAAAGGAAATAAATTAAATTCTTAATAAGGAAATGAGTAAATTATACTCTAAATAATAAAATAAATGATATTCTTGATAATAAGGTGTATTACAAGTTTTAAACAGATTTTCTAGATATCATATAAGGAAAGAAGTCAAGAAAGTGAGAAAATAAATAAATAGCAATGTTGACTATAGATATGTGCCACATCACCTTGTATAATAAGGAATGGAATAAATAAGGAATATTTAAAATAAAAATATAACAAATTTTCTAGACATCATATTAGGAAAAAAATTAAAAGATGATAAAAAAAAAAGATAAACAATAATATTGGTCATAGAAAAGTGCCACACCATCTTGTATATGTTTAGATTTATATTATATATAGATATAGATTGTTGGACCAAAAATATCAAACAAATCCACTCTACATTAGTTCATCTGATACTTTTGTATGTCAAGAAAAGGAAAGAGAGAGAGAGATATAAAATTCAACAAAAGGATATAAACAACTTTTGCAAACATCAAGAATTAGCACGACACCAGGTATATGCCATTCTCTCTTCTTCCTCTTTTGGGCTTTTGGGCATGAATTTGATGATATTTGGAAAAGAAAAAGTTAGAGTTGAAAAAGGGTATTTGAGAATAAATATAAAAGAAAAATAATAGGTGAAAATGTGTTTGCTGTTATATGAATCCAATGCATTTGGTGAATGTCTATTCAATGAATGTTAAGGTATATATATATATATATATATATATATATATATATATATATATATATATATATATATATATATATATATATATACACCTTAATAACTTTTGTAATCTTTGGGTGATTTATCATCCTATAAACTAGGATGTTCTTGATTTTATAATACATTATCAACATGATTCTCTAATTGTTGGGTTTTAAAAGGTGTGAATGGAAAATGAAGAGTTGCGACTTTTATAAAGAGTTGTGACTTTTAAGAAAAGTTGTGATTTTTATGAAAAGTTGCGACTTTTATTAAAAGTCGTGACTTTTATAGAAAATTGTGATTTTTATGAAAGGTGACGACCTTTCCGAAAGATTGTGACTTTTCAAAGGTTTGTGACCTTTCCGGTAAGGCACAATAAGAACCTTTTCGCACTACCCTTTGTTTTCTATAAATTGAGGGATTTCCTTTTATTTTAAACATAGAATTTATGGATTTCTTCTTCTACTACTAAATCTAGTATTCTAAGTGTACTTTACTCCCGTTGAGTGGCTCGCTGACACCAGAGTTTTTGGTATCTATACTCTGGTGATTGAGATCATTTTACCCTGGGAGGTCATATTCCAAATCAAACCTCGGATACTAGAGGGAAATAATTTCCTTAAGGGGACACTGTGAGTTCAGTGGACTTGATCTTTTTCCTATTAAATTTTTCCAGATTCTAGTACGTGTTTTACAAATTTTAGATTTGTGAATTCATTTCAGTTCTTATATTCTTTTATTTTTCACTAGTTCATCAAACTTGGTAACTTTGTATTTCTGCAAAGTTTGTTGGAATCAGTAAGATTCTTTTGACACATATTAACAACAATTCTTTTTAAGAAAAATATTTCGTATATTTTTTCTAATCTGTTTCTGATTCTAGTTTCGCTACTAGTTTTAATTTTCTAGTTGTGAAAATGTTCTTAAACTTTGTTGTCTCACAAAGATGTTCGAAGTTTTGCTCTAAGTATGTTTGGAATACAAGATGAACAACACTAATAACCAACTGAATTATATACGTCTACAAATTTGTTTCACATTAAAATAGTAGGGTTTCATTTTTGTGCTACGAACATTAAGCGAGAAATAAAAATCATAAATGATGAACGATGTCAGGACTGGAATCTAGACCCCAGACGAGACCGGCGTCGTTGACCTCTCAGAGGTCGCAGACAAGCCTACTTACGTTATTCATACTTCACTTAGGTTAATTTTAGGGGGAAATTTGAAACTTTTTGCTCCTAACATATTTGTTAAACATTCATAACATTTTTATAATAGTTCACCATCAACCATCTAACATTAAGAGATAAGCAACTGGAAGGAAAAGATCAATAAGTATTAAATGTATAATTTCCAAAATGGCACCAACGCAAGGTCCGAATAAAAACAGGAAAGAAACGCTAGTGGAACATGCCACTATCTCAACTCTAAAACTAAGCTAGAATGTAAAACAGTAGTATCCTCGAAAGTATGAGGACCTACCAAACTCCAGATGAATGCTGATGTCCGGATAGCTGCAACAATGATCCTCTAGCTCTATCGTCCACCTGTGCCTGCACCTAAAATAGTATAGATGTATAGGGTTAGTACACACTTGTACTAAGTATGGGTATATGCAAGCACACACCAAGGACATGCATGAGAAAGAATAGCTCTTTCCTAACGACATGATTTTTGGAAGTCAAGTCCGTGGACTTGCCAAATTGAGATTAGGAGGTTCCCAAATTTGGATTAGGAAAGTCAATGAGCTTTCCAGATTTGGATTAGGAAAGTCAGTGCGCTTTACAGATTTGGAATAGGAAGCTTATGCCATGAGAATAACATACATCATCATACTTTTCACATTTGCAAACAGCACATAACATTTACACGTAGCACATATCATATATCTTAAAACACACTTTGTATGTAGCACATAACTCCTTTAATATCATTCATTCATATGCCATGAGACCTCGGAATCATGGACTTAACATTAAGACATCCCAGAAATGAGGGCTCAACAGATGGGACCTCAACTAGAGAGTCTTCATTAGCAAACACAGAGTCTGCTTTGTTCATTCATACGTACACCATTTCATTTCGTTCATAGGCCAGTGTAAACACCAGCTATACCTAGGATGTAGTTTAAGACTTTCATTAGGTTTGTTGTGCAATGACCAAGAATGACCTAATGTCATTACTTGAATCTAACTCACCTTTTGATTATCCTATTCTAACACCTTTGGTATCATTCATTTCATTATGTGCTTCATTTGAGGCTGGCCTCATTCATTCATTGGGAACTTTAACTTTAACCGACATAGATCATGTGAGCATCATGAAATCCAGTGTCTCCCCAACACCGAAAAGTGGTGGAATCACCGGCCAAAGTGACCCAAAAACATGCTAGCGTACATGGGAATTTAATCCCGCCAGATCCCTATATTGGCAGTATAGGTTCGAAGACTAGGAGATATAAGGAGACCCATACCCGGCATGCCGGACAGTCTCATCTCATGAGAGTTACGTGAACCTCCGCCCTTCCTGAAAGAAGGCATCACCGCTCATAGCTAGTCTATCGGTGCTTAGTATAAAGTTCCATTACATTCATCTCATACGTCATGGAAGCTGGCTTCTAGTATGAGGACAGCATAGCTCATTAGATGATTTCTCATCTCATCATTCGTATTGAGTGTGTTAAGCTCAATACTCTAATTAGAGTGTTCATAGAGACTGGTCTCTTCATTATCTTACACTCTTATAGGTGAGTACGTATTGGTAACATTTACTTAGGCTCATTTGAGATTGCTCTCATCATTTACATTAGCCTCATATCATGTTCTCACCACATGCATCATCATTAACACCTTTGCTTTTCATAGTTATTCACCTCTTATTACGTAAATGTTCATTTCATCATATGCCAATGCACTTGGCCATTTGGTGTGTTTCACACCCTTACTTAACCCTTCTAGGGTTTCATTTTTTTTTTATTGTTCATTTCATCATTTCATTGTTCATCTCATCATATGCCAATGCACTTGGCCATTTAGTGTATCTTAAACTCATACTTAACCCTTCTAGGGTTCATCATCTCATTTCATACATCTTAGGTTCACTTACTTTTGAATGTATGTTAGACTTATGTGTCTATACATACAAGTCATGAGGCTTCATTCATAGTTTGTCTAAGTGATTCATGTTTACCCAAGATTATGTGGAACAAGACTTATGCATCTTGTAGATATGCCAAGATATTGATTTCGATCTTTAGAGGCAGCATTCATTAAATATTTACTTACGTATGACTTATGTGTCAATACAGAATTGGGCAAGGGAACCCAATTTCGAATCCCTTGGATAACACTTAATCTTATTTTAAACTTGGTAATTGCCTTTTTCAGATTTGGGAGACCCTAGTTCGATTCCCATCAACCCCATTATATTTCTTTCTTTTTCTCCTCTCCTTTTTCGTTTTAAGGCAAGGAGGTGGTGGGTTCAATCCCCCACAAGCTCATTATTTTTCTTTTAATTTATCTCTTAACTTTCTCACCTATCCAAGCGGTTGTGGGTTCAATCCCCACTCTCCACATTTATTTTCTCCTTTATATTTTTCTCCTAACTCTCTCATCTATTCAAGAGGTTGTGGGTTCAATCCCCACTCTCCATATTTATTTTTCTCCTTTATTTTTCTCCTAACTCTCTCATCCATTCAAGAGGTTGTGGGTTCAATCCCCACTCTCCACATTTATTTTTCTCCTTTATTTTTCTCCTAACTCTCTCATCCATTCAAGAGGTTATGGGTTCAATCCCCACTCTCCACATTTATTTTTCTCCTAACTCTCTCATCCATTCAAGAGGTTGTGGGTTCAATCCCCACTCTCCACATTTATTTTTATTAATTTAAAATTCCTCTCTTACTCTCTTTTTAGGCCGAGAGGTTGTGGGTTCGAATCCCACACCTCTCATTTCTTTTTCCAGCTTTCATGTAGTGAGGTCTTGGGTTCAATCCCCACTGACCTCACATATTTTAAATATATTTTTATACCTCTCAACCTTAAGTATTCTGCCCGAAAATTCCATCACCAAGTGCTGGAAATTTTATTAAATTTTTTAGCCTTTATTTAACAACATTCATACGTTCGTTTTGAGGTACTTTCACGATTCGTTTAATACATTCTTAGATGTAGATTCATTGTTGTTTACTTTGATTTTTCCACTTATGATCAGCCACCTTACACTTTATTTAACATCACAATTTACACACCCTATGCACAATAATTCCAATCATCAAACAAGCCATTTTAAGACTTCAAAATGGAGAACAACAACAAACATTTTACACACTGCACCACATCATTTTCGGTTGACATCATTGAACATGTTTGCTATTTCCAAACATAAAATCACAAGGAACATCATATTTTACACTTAGCTACCAGCAACCATACCAACAACATGATTTCTAAACTAATTTAGATTGGAATCGGAAGGAGACTAGGGACAAGGAGTTCAACATTCAAGGGGATAGCCCTAGTTTCATATGTCGACTTTTGTAGAAAGAAATTCCTCTTAGAGAAAGGATTCCAAGAGAGAAAACCCATACCTTGTTGTAGCTTTCCACACCTTCCAAGTGCTGCCAAACTCCTCCCCTAAACCTTCAACACAAACCCGTCGAGAAGATGATGCAAAGTTTTCGTTTCTTAAGTTAGCTTGCTTGCTTGTATATTTTTTTTTTGTAAGTTCTTTGAGTTTAGAGAACTTTTGATTGCTTTCTAATGTTTTTATCTTCTGTTTTTGCAGCCAATAAAAATAATTTGGATGAGAGAGAGAGAGAGATTTAGGCTTGAGGGAGAGAGATAGTGTGAGATAGTGCATCTTAAAACTAGGATAGTTGGCAAGACTTAGTCAATTTAAACAAAAACATTAATTAATAAGTAAATAAATAATAAATAATAATAAGATCTGATTTTCATTTTTACATCAGCCATTAATTATAAATTTATTAAATTAATTCACCAATAATAATAAAAATCATATTAAATCCTTGCTCCCACCTAGGTTCGAACCCGGGTGGAGCAAGACTTCATTTCAAGAGACCAATTTCGGCTCTCTCTCCCCAAATTGCCCCTCCACTTTATTAAATAATTAATTAATTATATATTTAGGGTAATTACGATATTACCCCTAGCCTGGTAAAAGACCATTTTACCCTTAGACCCTCAAAACTTAAAATTTCTTCTTTAAGTCCGGTAAAGACTCCTTCGATTAAATCTTCATTTTCGAGAGCCGTACTTGGTTGGTTACAACCTTTCCAAGCTCAACTAACTCCCCAAGTTAGTTGGCTTGGTCGTAGTAAGGGTTTTGAGGTCTGGTTCTACGCGTATCAATCCGTGTGAACCTTGGTCTAATCGCAAGCATTCTTGACACCTTAAACATTTAGCTTATTCATTTTTTTAGGGTTGTTACATTATCCCCCACTTAGGAACATTCGTCCCCGAATGACTCTACTCTTTATTAACAATAAGTATGTCATCTATAGAACGTACACATACGTAGGTACTTCAATACTTCCATGGGTGAATATCTGATTAACATCTTAACATGATGGTACACATCCTTGAAACCTACTATTAGCTTCACATTAATAGACTAAGGAATTCTTCCCTAAACTAGTCTCATCAAAGCATACAACATAAGTCAACATAAAAGTCATATAAATCAGCAACCACCATGATGACTTCAAACATATTAACCTCATACTAGGGCATAAACACCATACACAGTCAAATATATGAAAGGCTAATTAAGGCTACGCACCCAAGGCTTCATCAGAAGTGCCTTCCCCTGCACCCCTAGACTTGAATGCGAAGAATCGTTGCCTCCTTGGAGCCTCTTCATTTGGGCCATTAGTCTGAACTCTCTCCTTCCCTTGTTCTTTACTTTCTCTATTTGGACAATCCTTCACCATGTGTCCCGGTTTTCCACAGCTGTAACAAGCGTTAGAGCCCATCATACACTCTCCTCCATGCTGTCTGCCACACTTCCTGCAAGGTTGCCTTTTCTTAGGTGTATATACTTCCTTGTTTCTCTTATCTCTGGACTCGGAATCCCTATCATAGAGACCACTGGATGAACTTGACTCCCTCTGAACGTCCTGCCGGTTGACTTGGGCAGTCATAGCCTGAGCCTGCATCGTGATGGCCTGTGCCATCTGGGCCAAAGATTCCCTCACCTCAGCATCGGTCAACCCAGCTGGGTTAACCGGCATGGCCACTCCTTCAGCTGGGGCCTGGGGTGGAACTCGATTGCCCCCAGCAGCTGCCCCCCTCCTCCTCTGACCAATAGCCCTCCTAGGGTTCATTCTCTGAAAAACAACACGGGTTGATGTTAGACACGCTCATAACACCAAGAACTCAGACATTAGGAAAAGCACGATAAGATTAGAAGAAGGGAAAGTTTCCTACGCATCATGCAGTCTCTAATTCAGGATAGTGGTGCACTTCACTACCATGACTTAGAAACTACTCAATGTGGTTGATGTGAACTCATTATTCTCGGAATTTAACCTAGTGCTCTGATACCAACTTTGTCACGACTGGAATCTAGACCCCAGACGAGACCGGCGTCGTTGACCTCTCAGAGGTCGCAGACAAGCCTACTTACGTTATTCATACTTCACTTAGGTTAATTTTAGGGGAAAATTTGAAACTTTTTGCTCCTAACATATTTGTTAAACATTCATAACATTTTTATAATAGTTCACCATCAACCATCTAACATTAAGAGATAAGCAACTGAAAGGAATAGATCAATACGTATTAAATGTATAATTGCCAAAATGGCACCAACGCAAGGTCCGAATAAAAACAGGAAAGAAACGCTAGTGGAACATGCCACTAGCTCAACTCTAAAACTAAGCTAGAATGTAAAACAGTAGCATCCTCGAAAGTATGAGGACCTACCAAACTCCAGATAAATGCTGATGTTCGGATAACTGCAACAATGATCCTGTAGCTCTATCGTCCACCTGTGCCTGCACCTAAAATAGTATAGATGTATAGGGTTAGTACACACTTGTACTAAGTATGGGTATATGCAAGCACACACCAAGGACATGCATGAGAAAGAATAGCTCTTTCCTAACGACATGATTTTCGGAAGTCAAGTCCGTGGACTTGCCAAATTGAGATTAGGAGGTTCCCAAATTTGGATTAGGAAAGTATTAGCTTTCCAAATTTGGATTAGGAAAGTCAGTGAGCTTTACAGATTTGGAATAGGAAGCTTATGCCATGAGAATAACATACATCATCATAGTTTTCACATTTGCAAACAGCACATAACATTTACACGTAGCACATATCATATAGCTTACAACACACTTTGTATGTAGAACATAACTCCTTTAATATCATTCATTCATATGCCATGAGACCTCGGAATCATGGACTTAACATTAAGACATCCCAGAAATGAGGGATCAACAGATGGGACCTCAACTAGAGAGTCTTCATTAGCAAACACAGAGTCTGCTTTGTTCATTCATACGTACTCCATATCATTTCGTTCATAGGCCAGTGTAAACACCAGCTATACCTAGGATGTAGTTTAAGACTTTCATTAGGTTTGTTGTGCAATGACCAAGAATGACCTAATGTCATTACTTGAATCTAACTCACCTTTTGATTATCCTATTCTAACACCTTTGGTATCATTCATTTCATTATGTGCTTCATTTGAGGCTGGCCTCATTCATTCATTGGGAACTTTAACTTTAACCGACATAGATCATGTGAGCATCATGAAATCCAGTGTCTCCCCCACACCGAAAAGTGGTGGAATCACCGGCCAAAGTGACCCAAAAACATGCTAGCGTACATGGGAATTTAACCCCGCCAGATCCCTATATTGGCAGTATAGGTTCGAAGACTAGGAGATATAAGGAGACCCATACCCGGCATGCCGGACAGTCTCATCTCATGAGAGTTACGTGAACCTCCGCCCTTCCTGAAAGAAGGCATCACCGCTCATAGCTAGTCTATCGGTGCTTAGTATAAAGTTCCATTACATTCATCTCATACGTCATGGAAGCTGGCTTCTAGTATGAGGACAGCATAGCTCATTAGATGATTTCTCATCTCATCATTCGTATTGAGTGTGTTAAGCTCAATACTCTAATTAGAGTGTTCATAGAGACTGGTCTCTTCATTATCTTACACTCTCATAGGTGAGTACGTATTGGTAACATTTACTTAGGCTCATTTGAGATTTCTCTCATCATTTACATTAGCCTCATATCATGTTGTCACCACATTCATCATCATTAACACCTTTGTTTTTCATTGTTATTCACTTCTTATTACGTAAATGTTCATTTCATCATATGCTAATGCACTTGGCCATTTGGTGTGTTTCACACCCTTACTTAACCCTTCTAGGGTTTCATTTTTTTTTATTGTTCATTTCATCATTTCATTGTTCATCTCATCATATGCCAATGCACTTGGCCATTTAGTGTATCTTAAACTCATACTTAACCCTTCTAGGGTTCATCATCTCATTTCATACATCTTAGGTTCACTTACTTTTGAATGTATGTTAGACTTATGTGTCTATACATACAAGCCATGAGGCTTCATTCATAGTTTGTCTAAGTGATTCATGTTTACCCAAGATTATGTGGAACAAGACTTATGCATCTTGTAGATATGCCAAGATATTGATTTCGATCTTTAGAGGCAGCATTCATTAAATATTTACTTACGTATGACTTATGTGTCAATACAGAATTGGGCAAGGGAACCCATTTTCGAATCCCTTGGATAACACTTAATCTTATTTTAAACTTGGTAATTGCCTTTTTCAGATTTGGGAGACCCTAGTTCGATTCCCATCAACCCCATTATATTTCTTTCTTGTTCTCCTCTCCTTTTTCGTTTTAAGGCAAGGAGGTGATGGGTTCAATCCCCCACAAGCTCATTATTTTTCTTTTAATTTATCTCTTAACTTTCTCACCTATCCAAGCGGTTGTGGGTTCAAACCCCACTCTCCACATTTATTTTCTCCTTTATATTTTTCTCCTAACTCTCTCATCTATTCAAGAGGTTGTGGGTTCAATCCCCACTCTCCACATTTATTTTTCTCCTTTATTTTTCTCCTAACTCTCTCATCCATTCAAGAGGTTGTGGGTTCAATCCCCACTCTCCACATTTACTTTTCTCCTTTATTTTTCTCCTAACTCTCTCATCCATTCAAGAGGTTGTGGGTTCAATCCCCACTCTCCACATTTATTTTTCTCCTTTATTTTTCTCCTAGCTCTCTCATCCATTCAAGAGGTTGTGGGTTCAATCCCCACTCTCCACATTTATTTTTATTAATTTAAAATTCCTCTCTTACTCTCTTTTTAGGCCGAGAGGTTGTGGGTTCGAATCCCACACCTCTCATTTTGTTTTCCAGCTTTCATGTAGTGAGGTCTTGGGTTCAATCCCCTCTGACCTCACATATTTTAAATATATTTTTATACCTCTCAACCTTAAGTATTCTGGACGAAAATTCCATCACCAAGTGCTGGAAATTTTGTTAAATTTTTTAGCCTTTATTTAACAACATTCATACGTTCGTTTTGAGGTACTTTCACGATTCGTTTAATACATTCTTAGGTGTAGATTCATTGTTGTTTACTTAGATTTTTCCACTTATGATCAGCCACCTTACACTTCATTTAACAACACAATTTACACACCTTATGCACAATAATTCCAATCATCAAACAAGCCATTTTAAGACTTCAAAACGGAGAACAACAACAAACATTTTACACATTGCACCACATCATTTTCGGTTGACATCATTGAACATGCTTGCTATTTCCAAACATAAAATCACAAGGAACATCATATTTTACACTTAGCTACCAGCAACCATACCAACAACATGATTTCTAAACTAATTTAGATTGGAATCGGAAGGAGACTAGGGACAAGGAGTTCAACATTCAAGGGGACAGCCCTAGTTTCATATGTCGACTTTTGTAGAAAGAAATTCCTCTTGGAGAAAGGATTCCAAGAGAGAAAACCCATACCTTGTTGTAGCTTTCCACACCTTCCAAGTGCTTCCAAACTCCTCCCCTAAACCTTCAACACAAACCCGTCGAGAAGATGATGCAAAGTTTTCGTTTCTTAAGTTAGCTTGCTTTCTTGTATATTTTTTTTTGTAAGTTCTTTGAGTTTAGAGAACTTTTGATTGCTCTCTAATGTTTTAATCTTCTGTTTTTGCAGCCAAGAAAAATAATTTGGATGAGAGAGAGAGAGATTTAGGCTTGAGGGAGAGAGATAGTGTGAGATAGTGCATCTTAAAACTAGGATAGTTGGCAAGACTTAGTCAATTTAAAAAAAACATTAATTAATAAGTAAATAAATAATAAATAATAATAAGATCTAATTTTCCTTTTTACATCAGCCATTAATTATAAATTTATTAAATTAATTCACCAATAATAATAAAAATCATATTAAATCCTTGCTCCCACCTAGGTTCGAACCCGGGTGGAGCAAGACTTCATTTCAAGAGACCAATTTCGGCTCTCTCTCCCCAAATTGCCCATCCACTTTATTAAATAATTAATTAATTATATATTTAGGGTAATTACGATATTACCCCTAGCCTGATAAAAGACCATTTTACCCTTAGACCCTCAAAACTTAAAATTTCTTCTTTTTAAGTCCGGTAAAGACTCCTTCGATTAAATCTTCATTTTCGAGAGCCGTACTTGGTTGGTTACAACCTTTACAAGCTCAACTAACTCCCCAAGTTAGTTGGCTTGGTCGTAGTAAGGGTTTTGAGGTCAAGTTCTACGCGTATGAATCCGTGTGAACCTTGGTCTAATCGCAAGCATTCTTGACACCTTAAACAATTAGCTTATTAATATTTTTAGGGTTGTTACAAACGACATAAAGTCTTGGAAAATTTGAATACTTTGGCCAAAGTTGCAACTTATGGAAGTCAATTTAGGCAAGTGGTGACACCAACATGAAATAATTTCCGGTATTGATGTTCTTTCTATTGCATTAAGGTTTAGTTTCTAATTAAAATGAGACTTCTCTTTTTATCGATATCCATGATGGTAAAATAATATCTATTTGATGCCTTTGTATCTATTTTGTGTTGTATTTTAATTGATTCAGGAAAACTAATGTGTTAGTTTTGTAAAGAAAATGCTTACAAATAGCAACTAAAATAAGTGTTTAGCGGATTTACAAGTAATAACTATACAAGTGTTAGTTTATAAAGAAAAGTACATATTTGAGACAATATTTATGTGACTTGGTTTTTTATAAAAGTCTTGGCATTATTGTATGTAGATGTGTTCTCCTGTGGTGGATGCAATGAGATATTTTTTATTCGGCAATATATGAAAAACTTTAATGCATTTAAAAATATTATTGTCATGTTAAATATGTTATCCATGTATAACTAAATTTTTCAATAAATGTACTCTCTAGTACTGTGATTATTATTTCCAATACATTTAACCAAACATGCCATAAAATTATTCAGTTTCTCCTCGCAGATGCTAAAAGAGTTGTTGGTGGAGGGGAAAGAGAAGATAGGATCAGTAAACTACCAGGAAATGTTATGAATCATATCGTAGAGCTTCTTACTATTGAAGACGCAGCAAAAACCAGTATTTTGTCCAAAAAATGGAGATACAATTGGGCCAGGCTTCCGAATCTGTGTTTGACCGGGGCCTTTTGGATATATGCACAACTCAACAAATTTTTCAGAGAAAGAGTAAATACAATTTTGTTACAACCTCTTGGAGATATTGAGAAGTTTCATCTTGTGGAATCAATACGTTCGTCTTCATATGCACATACTGATGGATGGTTGGTTTATGTCACTAGAGAAGGTGTCAAGGAGTCATGCCTTAACATGCCAGATAATCGCACTTATAAAGTGTCATCCTGTGTATTTAACTGTCCAACCCTGACACATTTGGAACTCTTCATGTGTTTGTTCAAACCACCAAAGCCCTTTGTTGCTTTCCAGCATCTAATAAACCTTCGTCTACAAAGTATAACCTTTGTACCAACCACTGAGTTTTAGGTTATCGATTGCCCCCTTCTTGTCAATTTAGACTTGGTGGACTGTCGTGGAAATCAATACCTGCACATTATTGTCTCATTACAATTGGAACACTTGGTTGTTCATGGTTGTCCCTATCTCGATTTAAATCTCTTTATGAACTGCAAAGGATTGAGAAAGTTACAACTTGAAATAGACGAAGTGCTGGATTGCGGTCCAAATCCAAAACAGGACGAAAAATCAACTTTGGAAAAGCTTCTTTTAAGCGTCGCAGCTACACTTCAGTTTCTCCAAATTGGTTTAAGTTGCCCTGAGGTAAGCATTTGACATGTTATACTTGTATATATTATAGGATTTGTATTCATGTAATTCTATTTTTTGTTGCTCTGAAGCTTTTGACGGCTGACACAATTTCTAAGTGGGGTCCTTTTGCGAGCTTGCAAAAGCTGTTATTAGGAATAGACTTGAGAAAACTGCATCAAACTACTTGCACTCTACAGTTGATTAAGAGTTTCCCCAATTTGAGCATACTTTAGATTTATGTAGGTAATGGAAAATTATAATGTAATCGTAACTTGATATGTGTACTTCTTTGTAGTTGTGACTGCCAATTTGAATAACGGTTCCGCTCCTCTCTAAGTTTTTGGTCCTGGAACGTATCCACTTAGTAAGATAGGTTTATGTGGTATGTTTATGTAAGCATGAGAGGTTTTAACTAATTCAATATTTGTTTTATGCCATCAGGTATATGCATCGGACGACAATGCTGAAGCGGTTTCAAAATACCTTGATAGACCAATTACATGCTTTGGACCTACAACTCAACGACCTCAAGTATGTCGCGATCAATTGTTATGAGTGCTCAAAAACTGAATTGCTTTTTACAAGGCAATTGTTCTCTTGTGTTCCATCTTTGGTAAGAATGTGCATTGAGCAGAAAATAGCCATTGATTCCAGAAATGAGAGCAAAATCCACTTTATTGACACTTTTGGATGCTGGGAAGTTGCTGCCAAATGCCTGCACCTGTGTATAGTCGATGTTATTTATCTTGGAAGTTGAATTGGCATTGCTATTAGTAGTTGGCACAGAATTGATTTTTCCCTCTTTCATCGCTTGTAATATGGTGTAGTATTGTGAGTGATTATATCTGTGGTTTTTTATTTGTCATATTCAGATTTCGATAAAATGCATGCTTCCTTGATTAAAATGAACCTGATGAAGATAGTTGAGTTTGAGGAAGGATGGTATTTTATACAAGAGGGAATCGAAAAAGCGAAGAGAATTCTGGAAGGACAGACAGAATAATTCAGGAGTGACGAATGCATGATGTTATACACGTATCCTTAACATTTGTTGTAATGATAAAATAATGAGTTCAAATCTTATAGTTTTGAGATTTTAGTAGCTTTTTACATATATTTAAAATCAGTGTTGATAGTCTTGCAGACGAAAGGTTACATCCGCCCCCAAGATGAAGCTTCTCCTTAATTTGAAGAGTAGACTTATATATAATATGTGTTCAGGAAAACATCCTTACGGTTACGCTTCACAGCTGTATAACAAGTACAAGGAAGCACTTGATGAATAAATCAATTCTACAGTAAGAAGCATTAACTTTCTCTCTTGTGGTCTATGCTGTTCAGATTCTTTAAAAAAAATTATTGGATGCATGTCGGATCCTCCAAAAGTAATGCATTTTAAGAGATTTGACATGAATGCTGCGAAGCGTAACTGTAAGGATGTTTCCCTGAACACATATTATATATAAGTCTACTCTTCAAATTAAGGAGAAGCTTCATCTTGGGGGCGAATGTAGCCTTTCATCTGCAGACTTTCAACACCGATTTTATATATATGTAAAAAGCTACTAAATCCCAAAACTATCAGATTTGAACTCATTAATTTATCATTACAAAAAATATTAAGGATACATGTATAACATCATGCATTCATCACTCTTGAATGATTCTGTTTGTCCTTCCAGAATTCTCTTCGCTTTTTCGATTCCCTCCTGTATAAAATACCATCCTTCCTCAGACTCAACTATCTTCATCAGGTTCATTTCAATCAAGGAATCAGACATCTTATTGCAATATGAATATGACAAATAAAAAACCACACATATAATCACACACAATACTATACCATATTACAAGCGATAAAAGAGGAAAAACGCAATTCCGTGCCAACTACTAATAGCAATGCCAATTCAACTTTCAAGAAAAATAGCATCGACTATACGCAGGTGCAGGCAAAAAGCAGCAACTTCCCAGCATCCAAGAGTGTTAATAAAGTGGACTGATAACAAGAAAATGGTTTAGAATTATCAAGTCTGGAAATTTTTGGGAGTTAAACTACAATAAAAAAAAAACTTTAGCGGCTACAAATGTGCATATTAACAAAGAGTACTAAAACATTTACCAGCAATATGTAGTTGGATTTAATGTTGCTATAGACTTCAGGGACATATTTAGCGGAAATTAAGTTATTGTCATTAAATAGTTATTGCTAAAGATATTTTTGGTGTAGTCGTTAGGTTTTACATTTTGATGTCTAGTCTTGTGCTTATTTGGACATTTAGACATTATTATTTGACAATTCATTTCCTTAGTGGCGAAAATTGAAACTGTTGAAGACTATTCTTTCACATCATTTTCAGATTTGTCTAGCTAAAAGAAAATTGATAAATAAATTATGCGAGCAAGATTGAGAATATGAGTGAGAATCTTTGAAGAGATTTCGTAGAATTCCTTCAATTAAATCCTTCCACGATTTCTGAGGCATTTCTCGAAATTTTTCCATTGCCACGTTTTTGTTGATACACCATAATCTCTCATGTAACACTCAATTCCAGTCTCAATCTGACCTCTACCGTTCCCTACCATAATCTCTCATGTTTTTCATGTAACACTCCAATAGATTTCATGTTTTTACATATTTGTTATAGAGCATAATTAAGTATTAATTGCATGTTTTGACTTTCTTAAGATATTAAGTATTTCACTAATTAGATTTTATGCTTTGACAACAATGTGTCCCACATCGTTATTGAATAGTCATCTTTCTTTGTTATATGAATTTATGAAGCAATACTGCTTGCGGGGCTCAGTAACATGGGCTTGTAACCCAAGTGGGGGCATAAGTGTGGTGGAATATTGGGCTGTTGCAGATGGTTGGGCTTGGTGGACTAATTTCTAACCTGCCCTGTCCAAGCACAGAGTTGGGCCTTGCTGTCCAATCGAAGGAATGGGCTGCTGGGTTCATAAAGTGGAGCGAACTGTGTGAGGCTGGTTTCACAGAGCAACGAACAGTTCCCGCTCTGTGCAGTGGAAGGATAACGAGTCAGTGTCTCCCAAGTCCAATAACGCCTGATGGGCTGCTCCAATTAAACCACCATTTTTGGTTATATGCATGATTTGGTCTTTTTTTACCTTAAAGGGATCAGTTAATAATATCATAAAGGCGGAAGGAGTGTTTAATAAACTTAGTGTAGGCTAGGCAACGCAAACAAATGTCTTCAATTATCGTGTTTCCAGGAGGCGCAACAAGAATCTGCATTCAGGATGCAAGGACCAACATATTTTGCAGCTTTCCACCTAAAAGACATAAAATCATAAGAAAAGAGATATATGTAGGTGGTGAATACACCACTTATCACATATGTTATTAATATCTCTTAGGTTTTTGTATTCATCTAATTCTTTATATTTTGCAAAATACTTCTTCATAATAAATCAAATAATTCATTCCGTTTTCATTTATTAGGTTGTATATTAGCCAAATTGATCAGCTCACTCAATACATGAGAAGCACTTTTTGACAGACGCGGACCCACATGTGTATCTGGGGTGCACGTGCACCCATTAACTTTGGAAAAAATCATGTGTATATATATATATGTATATCTATCTTGAGAAACTGACATAAACTAAATATAATCAATAGTGCCCTCATTGGAAGTACAAAAGGTTGCTTTGAACTCCTGGTACAAATGAAATGAAGGAATTTTATGCCCAACTCCCGTGTCTACAGATATTCTCACTTGTATTCTTAATCTTGATCGCATTATTGATGTCACTTAAAGACACAACCAGATGGATACGCTCATATTGAAAAAGTACTGAATCCTCACATTATTGGCTCTCAGTTGAAATTTAAGACATAGGACCTCTCTGTTTCTAAGTTTCAATTGAGCCTCATTGTACTGCCGATTTTAGTTTGCCAAACAGAAAACAAGGTCTGCCCCATGAAAGCCAATTCTAAATTAATACTCTTCTAATTATGATTACAGCTCATACAAGTAGTAACATATTTGATCGCGTTACAATGAGCCTCTCAAGCACATATTGTGAGACTTTTGTTGTGCTGCGGGCACCAGACAGTCCACTAATCCGTAAGGTCTATCTTATCCAACTACCAGACAATCCACTGTTAGCTAATGAAAATTTAGCCTTTGATGAAGGTCCACTTCACTCCCGGTGGATTGAAGTGGCTAAACTTTATACCCATATACACCACATAATTCCCCAAACTACAACAAAAGAAGCACATAGCAGAGAAATAGTCCAAAAAAATAAAAAGAAGCACAGTAAAATTTGTCGAACACACACATACTAAATTCATACAGTGGTGCACTTGGGGAAACACATCAATCCTTTCTTCTCTGGAATCAATTCAGTTATAACCAACATTCAATGCAGTACTATGCTACACAATATATATAAAGAAATACCAAGTCCATGGATTCTCTTGTTCACAAATAAAAGTGAAAAAATCAACGAGATCATACACGTATCATGGTAACATAATTGACCATTACTTACCCAAATCTGAAGTATACTCGAATTGGGGCAACAAGTAAATACTCATGGTAAAGTTGACACAAGGATTTTACGTGGAAACCTCTTGCTCAAGGGAGGAGAAAACCACAACCTTTCTTCACAGGATTTTCAACCAAACTCCATATAACTTAAAACAGAGCAAAGCTTCAGATTATAAACTCTTGTAGCCTAGGAATTACTGTAGTAACTCTACTACAAGCAAAAGAACTAACCTATAACTATATTGACATTAAACCAATTAGCTCTAGTCGATCTAGACTTCAAGAACCCAACAAGGCTAACTCTAGCCACAAACTCAGATCTCAAAGATCAGATCATACACAAGCAGCAACTCTAGTTCACCAAGCAATAACTATGTTGCCCCACTACATCAACTAACTCTAGTTGTCTTGACTTTAACGACCTAACATAACTAACTCTAGTTAAAATTCAAACCACTCAACAAACATTCTAAATCCTTTATAATGTAGGAATAGATCTTACAACATTAGACCACAAGTGTCACAACCCGAGAGCACCCCCGAGTCGCAAAACGGCGTACTTGACCCCGAAGGGGTCTCATACAAGCCTCTTAGCATTCATTGCATTTGATATTGAAATAGTGCGGATTTTAAACTCATTTAAGTCTAAAATGAGAAAACTTCATTGAATATAAAACTTGAAATTTAGCGGAAGTTTAAGTCTAACATGGTCATCATAGACCCAATTCATAAACATAATAGGGACACAACCCTTTAAAACAGGAAATAACAACTAAATAGTCAGAACACAAATTAAGGAAAACATAAAATCTTGTCCTAGAATCATAAGGACATACCAAGTCTTGGAAGAAAGTAATCCAATACTTCAAACTAGCTAGAAGGAATATCAGTTGCCGGCACTACACTTGTAGTAAAAACATGAAGAATATGGGTTAGTACACAAAAATGTACTGAGTATGATGATCGTGCAAACATATGCTTAAAAGGGACAATTTGATTGGGAATCATGCGTTATTTCACTTTTGAAATATCCTGAACGATAGCATAAAATACACCATGTATAAGTACAACATCATGTAAGTCATAACTTCACATTTACATAAAAATACAAGGAAACCTTTACCATTACCTTTGAAACTTCACTTCGAGCAACCCTTAGGATATAACTTGTCTAATGTATGGATGGCGTTCTATACAACCATCCATACTAAGGCACCACACTAAGATCACCAAAAGTGAACTCACCTTCCAACCCTTCTTCCTTTACAGAATAAAGCATTTCAGAGACATATATAAGCATTATATGAATCACATTATCACATTAAGACCATCATCTAATACAACTCTAGGTCATACTTGTTCAATGTGCAAGTAGCATCCCATAATACTATTCACTTTAAGTATTCCCTTGGAGCCACCATAGACTTGGCGCATTCAATTCATTAAGTAAGGACAAGGAAATTAAGACATAAGTACAATACAAGTAAGCATGCATAACCTCAATTAGACTCTAAGTCAAGATTCTCCAATAACTTGCATAGAAACTCATTCATTCATTATGGACACATTCTTTGATTAATCGTTAGGATTTAGAGACACTCACTATGACCCTCTCCAAGACTAGTCATGCAATGTATATGTAGCATCCCATACTACTACCTACACTTTGTAGAACCTATAAAGAAACCATAATGACAACTCACATAATGGGAATAAGCGTTTAACCAAAAAATACCATGAGAGCTAAGTCATGGAATCCGATGTACTATCCCACATCAAAAGGGTTGGTCTACTTGCCTAAGGTAAACCGGTAATTAGCTTAAGTGGATCCATTAACTAGACCTATGAGGGCTCATACTTTTTGGTATAAGGGGATACCCCGCCTCAACTCACAGATGTGCACTCATTCCAAGAGATTTCTACTAGATACCCTACCTCAACTCACGGATGAGCATCCCTCTCATACAATATCCACTCGTGCTTAGCCTACATTCCCATAGAATATGTAACACCCCGTAGCCAAAACAGGCCAAAAATTAGTTTTTCAGAAAAAGAAAAAAAAATATTGCAGACAGTTAAGGGGAAATGAAGTTGGGTCACCTTAAAATGATCATAACTCTTATAATAAAATGACTTAGGTCTCTAATGACCTACCCACAGATACATAATTGAATTATATTTCCATAGCCACCAACCTTGCTAAAATCAGACCTCCGAGTAAAAAGTTATGCCCATTTTAGTAAAGGCCTGTCGACCAGGCCCTCACTACGGATCCAACGACGGGGCGTCGGGCACACGACGGACCGTCAGTCCTGGCCGTCGTGTGGCCCGACAGCAACCTTCCCAGGGGTCTTTTTGACCTTTCCCACTCCGTTTAAACCATAAGTTACGTCGTTTTGACCCTAAATCATCAGATTTTTAGTCAGTTTAAGCCTAGAAACATAATTAAAACATATCCAAGTCAAATCATCAAATCAAAACTTAGAAAATTAGAAGCAAGAGAGGAGAAAAAAAGCTCAAGAACCCTAGTTCAAGAACGCCACAAGCTCCAGCAGTTCCAGCCCAGAAACTTAATTATGTTTTCGTGGATTTCATCACCAGGTATGCGGGATTTCACTAGAGGGTTCCTTTCACCCATTGGGTCCCTAGTTTTCAGTCAGATTCTTGGTTTTCTTATCATGATTAAACCTAGGGTTTCTAGAACTTTGATAGAACTTCATGAATTTATTAAATATATGTTCCAAATCAGATTATCATGTTATTACTCAGATTATCGAATGAATTTCAGAACCCTAGCTTTGTATTTCTTTAGTTCTTGAATTACACATGCTAGGTCAGATATTTCAGAAACTTCAGATATACATGCCTCAGTTATAAATGCATAATTACCAGATTAATTATTGCATTCTCAGTTTGCATGTTCAGTTCGAGCTATCCAGTGTTTACAGAAACTCAGACATAATTAGTTAATTTACAGAATTCATTGGGAGTAGCATAATACCGAGTTGGACTAGGGTTTAGCGTACCCAATAGTCCCAGAACTACTAGCCAAGTAGGTTGTAAGTCCCCTCTGTGGGCAATCAGTTTAGTGATCACGCCAGCATGCCTTTATACCTTTGGCAGGGTATATTGGGTCCTCTCGATGGGGCGTATATATCGGACTCCACATTTAGCTCATGTGGTTTTATTATCGGTTATTAGTAGCTCCCACAGTTCAGTTAGACTCTCTGCATGACCATTTATCAGTATATTCAGTATTCAGTTTTAGCATGTTATAAATTGGTCATTGCATTCAGTTAGCTCAGAAATTTAATATATCATGTTCAGATTATTATACTTGCTTTTGTGCTTGTTCAGTTATGTTTTATTTCAGCTTTACTCTATCCTACATGCTCAGTACCTTTCAAGTACTGACGCATACGTGCGCTACATCTTCTCGTGATGTAGGTTCAGGTTCTCAGCATCCAGATCACGCATAGATCGATTTTCCGATCTCCAGATCAACAGATTCAGTGGTGAGTCCTCATTCTCCGAGGACAAGACTCATAAGTTTCTCTTCAGTATTTAGTCTTTTAGTTTCAGTTTTTGCTAGATTTAGCTGGGGCTTGTCCCAGTATTTCTAGTCCAGTTTAGAGGCTATTTTCAGACATAGTTAGATTTAGCTTAGTATGAGTTAATATTTCCTTTGTATTAAACTCATTGTTTTCAAATATCTCAGTTATAGAATATGGGTATTCCCCATCTTTTCAGATTTAATTATGATTTAGCTTCCGCATCAGTTTATTATTTTTAGTATGCTCATGATCATGCCAGCAGGGTTAGCTTGGGATCACTTGTGGTCCTAGGTTCCGTGTCCGCATCTCGGGGGTAGCTCGGGGCGTGACAAAACTTGGTATCAGAGCACTAGGTTCAAGAGTCCTAGGATGTCTGAAAAAGCCGCACTAAGTAGAGTCCTTTTCATGGGTGTGAAGTGCACCACATCTAATGAGAGGGAGGCTATGAAGTGTTTTAGGAAAACTTCACTTTCTTGATATTCTTATCGTGCGTTGGTATGATCTTCTTTCTAATCTATCGTTATGCGCTTAAGATCATGCCTTCTCGTAGAGCTTAGGCATGGAATGCTAATGCACGCAATGCTAATGCAGTTCCTCTAGTACCAGATAAGGAAGTTCAAATGCAGAGCTTCAGAATGCCAATTTAGCTTTTGGCTCAGAGTATGAACAACAAAAACAATCAGCAGGTTCGAGTTCCTATTAATAGAAATGATCGATTAGTAGCAGCCAGAGTTTGTGATTTCGTTAGGATGAATCCGCCTAAGTTTTCAAGGTCGCAAGTTGGTAAGGACCCACAGAAGTTCATTGACGAGTTCAAGAAAATATTTGGTGTGATGTCAGTAACTGATAGTGATAGGAAAGATTGGTATCCTACCAACTCAAGGATGTGACTCACATATGGTTCACTCAGACAACGAACATGACTTTGTCTTTTGTAACTCACTATAGCAGTACAATTCAGTGTCAGATTAGAAACTCTCTCAGAACCCTTCTCAATATCTACTCAGTTGGTGACCAAGTTATAGCTAGACGGGTATACAGAAATTGCCCTGTCACAGTCTCTCAGAAAGTTACCTCAGCAGATCTAGTAGAGTTAGAAATGGTAGACTTCGATGTTATTCTAGGCATTGATTGGTTACACTCATGTTATGCCTCAGTCGATTGTAGAACTATGATTGTTCGTTTTTAGTTTCCAGACGAACCAATCTTAGAATGGAAGGGTAGTAGCTTAGCGCCTATGGGTCAATTTATTTCTTACCTTAAGGCCAGAAAGATGATATCTAAGGGTTGTCTCTATCATCTAGTTCGGGTTAAGGATTCTAGCCTTGAAACCCCAAATCTTGATTCAGTTCCAGTAGTTTGTGAGTTTCCAGAAGTGTT